>OZ024743.1:328403605-328411105 GCA_964016885.1 Eledone cirrhosa
CCAGAGTACTCAATACTTAGGGTAGTAGAGTGGGTAATAGATCCAGATTTAGCTGTCGAAACGGCCGATTAAAAGAAAACGGCTGGGTAAAAGAAAATACAGGAGGATCAGTTAATTATGATTTTATTCAACATATTCTCCTCAGATTCACACACTTATTGCAGCGGCCCTACCTCCCCTGTAAAGGTAACAACTCTACCCTTTCGTGACACCCTTAAAACCAGGAAATTTACAACACCCCCTCTCGTATTGGTATTATATTCTTTCATTTCAATTTATGACAATATTGGAATGATTCCGCTATAATTCCTCTGACACTTACAGAAACAGGTTTAAATGAATGTCATATTAATAGATCAGTCACGTAGGTTATCGACCTACAGATCAATAAAGATTGGATAGATACTCATAAAGACCAACCACAGACGTAATTTATCAATATCTATTTCCAAACAAATACAATAATCAGTTGCTACGTTTGTAATATTTCTGAAATTTATGAAGATGTTATTATTATGATAGTGGATTGCCGAAATCGGTTGAGCGTCGGGTGATACGTCCTGCAGCATAGAGTTACGGCCATTTATCTTCTGAGTTCAAATCCCGCTGAGGTTAACTTAGCCTTTCATCCTTGTGGGGTCGATAAAATAAAGTAGCAGTAATGTACTGGGGTCGATTTAATGGACATGTCCCCCAAACCCACAATTGTTGCCCCTTGTGCCTAAATCAGAAACCATTATTAAAGACAACAAAGGGTAGTGGATTGGCAGTATCAGTAGAGGGCCGGACGCCATGCTTTGACGCATAGAGTTATGGCCTTTGCCATTCTGAGTTCAAATCCCGCCGAGGTTAACTTTGCCTTTCATCCTTACGGGGTCGATAAAATAAAGTACCAGTAATACACTGGGTAATTGCTGGCCTTGTGCCAAAAGTAGAAACAATTATTAAAGACAACAAAAGGATTGTAGATTTGGCATAATCGGTAGAGCGCCGAGCAATATGCCTTGCGGTATAGAGTTTTCTTCTGAGGTCGGATCCCGCTGAGGTTAGTTTTGCCTTTCATCTTTACGGGGTCGATAAAATTAAGTACCAGCACTGGGGTCGATTTAATCGACTTTCCCCTTGTCCAAATTGTTGACTTTGCGCCTAAATCAGAAACAATTATTAAGGGCTAGGACGGTGGATTTGGCTGAATCAGTAGAGCGTCGAGCGAAATCCTTTGCAGTATTTCTCACAACTCTCTACGCGTATGTTCTGAGTTCAAATCCCGCCGAGGTCTACTTTGGCTTTCGTTCTTTCTTGGTCGATAAGGTACCAGTTTATTACTGGGGTTGATTCTTCTACAACTCTTTCTCACTGCCTCGCTCTCACTATCACTCTCTTTAGGTGAAAAACAAATCGGTTGTATTTAGAAATCAGGGTCGATAAAATAAAATACCAGTCAAATATTGGTGTCAATATAATCGACTTCCCACCCCACAAACTACTGGTCACGTGGCTTTAATATCTGTCATATACACATTGTTCACAATCTTACAAAATGAAAATATAAACACTTCTTCTTCTTCTTCTTCTTCTTCTTCTTCTTCTTATTATTATTATTATTATTATTACTGAGAGGGTCGTGGGGACAGAGTCCTCAAACTCTCTTTCCAGCGGGTCCTGTCAGAAGCAACCGTCTTCAACTGATCCGGCTGGATCCCCAAATGAGACCAGCCAGGCTGATGGATGTTATCCAACCATCTTGCTCGGGGTCTACCCCTGGGTCTCCTGCCGATTGGTTTTGCCCGTAAAATCTGTCCAGCGATTTATTTCTGAGACATTCTAACCACATGTCCATAGTATCGGAGCTGTGATCTCTCAATTCGGGGAAGTAGCAGCTCTACCTGGAGTGACTCTCTGATCTCCGACCTACGCACTCCATCAAGTAACGTTACTCCAAAGATCCGTCGGAAGAACTCCATTTCGGCTGCTTGTATTCGCGATTGTATTCTTGCGGTTATTACCCAAGATTCATGAAATAGGTAAGGGTTTGCACGAATACAGAATTGTAGCGAGTTTGGCTTTTACAACTATAAACATATATAATAAGTAGAAAACTACAACACACAGATACAACACACCAAAATATACGATCAAAGCGAGAAAAGGAAAGAAATAAAAGGAAAAAAATGCAAAAACAACCACCAGTTCACCGCCAAGTGCAACAATCGACCACACACCTCAAGGATTAACGGAAATCTTTGAGGCAAGCCAGCACGCTCGCAACATTACTGCGGGTGATGGCGTGGCTAAGGCGCTGAAACAACCAGAAACCTTCAAGGCATTACTTGATACCTCAGTAAAGCGAGGTGATGCCGAGGCTAAGGTGCTGAAACAACCTGGCACCCTCAGGGGCGTCATCTAACACCTCGGTAAGGCCAGCCGCCAATTTCACTCTTTATAAACCCATCATGTCATGTAGATATATTTAAACATATGTTACAGATGTGTATCTTGAAACATCTCTAAGTTGTAGAGAAAGTATTACACAAGCTAGTTTATCTACGAGGATCATTAGTTAAATCTACATATCATCGTATTGTTCTTCCCAGAAATATACTTTACTATATATTGTCTTCACTCAGCTCATATATATTCTATCTCTATCTCTATCTATCTATCTATCTTTTATATTTTTTACACAACTGTATGTAAAATCCCCGGCATGTCTTTGTATTGTCCCCTTTTCTTGTTGCGCCCTTGTGGCTAATAAAGAAATCTATCTATCTATCTATCTATCTATCTATCTATCTATCTATCTATCCATCTATCTATATACCTATCTATCTATCTATCTATCTTGATAGAGTAAGACACGCTTCGCATCGGCTCCGCTATTCCATCCGGATTTACCCTTACTATTGTAAGTACCGGATACATTTTTTAGTGCAACACATTTGGAACACTAACCCCTGTTATTTAGGGAAACATTTTTGCATTTACCCCCTTTTTAGGGGGTAAAATAAATATCTATTTTTGCCGAAAAATTTCTTTCTTGGCAGCATGGCGGAAAAGATGGCAGACATGTCTGCCATTAGCTCTGCCACGCCCCCCCAAGTCTGAAGAACAAAAAATAATTACAACAAAATTAGACAATGAAACAAACAAAGAAAATGAAAAAAACAAATGTTAAGGAAAATGAGCAAACAGAAAACAAACAAACAGAAAATAATACAAATAACAACAGGGCAACTTTCGCCCAGAAAACAAAACAATCCATTACATACACACCAATTGACCTAACGGCCGCCAGAGAAAAACTGGCCGAAGCAAAGAAACACATTGTTTTGGGGGAAAATGGAATGTTTTCCATTAACTCCCCCCCCCCCCCCAGAATTCAAGAAAGCGAGAACAGAGAACACAGTTCTCTTCAGAACAATCCTAAACGAAACAAGAAAGCCAGCACAGCCCAGCCAAATGGAGATAGAGTTGGTCCTAAAAGACTATATGAAGAATATTCTCTTCATACGAAAGGACCGACTCTATGGCAGCATTTCGGTCTTAATAAAAGACAAGGAAACGGCGGAGAAGCTTTCCATAAGCCCACTCTCATCGACAACATACAGCTTCTATCCCTCCTACATGGGTAGAAGAACACAGAGAGTAAAAATACAAACAATGCTGCCCACAATGGACTTCTGGTGGGCTATTGCTGGCTTCATAGACATGGGCGAGGACACAGTGCTGTCAATGGGGAAGGCATCCGGAGATGCGTTTCTGGGAATGGGCCTCGACCTACTAGTCCAAATGAGGCCCGAAAGAATAGCACAAATCCCGGATCGCATCTGGCTGGATGAGCTCACCCCAATAGATATAATTGTAGAGGGGAGAAGACCAGCATGCTATTTATGCATGGAAAGGGGACACATTAAGGCTAACTGCCCGAAACGTGTCCCCCAAAAAGGACTATTGCCCACACCCACCACAAACAGTACACCAACACCACCCACCTCCAAAAATACACTAATACCACACACAGCAAACAAAATACAAACACCACCAAGCACATCACCACCACCAGCAGCAAACACAAGCTCGACACAAAAATCACCACCACCATCACCAACACAAACACCATCACCACCATTACCAACCACAAGCACGACACAAACAGCACCACCACCACCACAAAACGCATTCCAAACAAATAATAAAAAAAACAGCAACAAATCTACCCCTCCCGCAAAAAAACAACCAGACACGACGTCCCTCCCACCTAGCGCTGAAGAGTTTCCCCCAACTTCTGAAGAAGAAGGAGGAGAAGCCTTCAGACAAGTTAAAAGAAAAAAAAGAAAGCACACACCCAGCACACCACAAATAACCCACACACAAACACCAACTCCAATAAAAAACACCCCACCCTCAACAAACAAAAATAAATCTGCGCCTCCCCTCTCCGAAACATTGACAGCATCACAAAAAAAGACATTGCAATACACATATATAAATAAAGAAAACAAAAAACTGTTTAAATTAATAAACAATAGCCCTTTGGTGCAGACCGAAGGGCCAAACTTTATCTCAACAGAGAACTTCACCCATTTAAAAATGATAAAGGTCCCTCTGGACCTTTATCGTTCCTTAAAAGAACAATTTAGACAGGACGTGAGCCCCCCCTGTTTAAAACCGTTAAATCGCGTCCTCCTGAAAGATTTCCCCATAACCTCCCCTCTCCCTGACACAACTCCAAACACCCCAACCCAACCACACTCGGGCACCTCCACACCACCACAAAACATCCCTCCACCCAACACACCTGACGCCATGGAAATTACACAACCCGGAGAGGTAAGTGCTTTTCTTTCTTCACTTTCAACACCAAAATAGATCAATTGAGAGTTGGCTGTTTGAACGCGCGTGGCCTGGGCTCAGCTTGGAAGCAAGCAAAGCTACTAAGTGACCTCAGGTCACGAAGTATAGATGTGATGGTTGTTTGCGAGAGTCGGATCAGCAGCGTACGACAGCTGGCTCCCGCCTTCGATGACTTTGAGATGCACGCATCTCTCTGTCAACCCGGAGGCGGGGGGGGGGGGGGGAGTTGCCGTACTGCTGGATAAACGTCTGGCTCTCGACGTACAGATTGTTCACTCGGACCCGGGGGGTCGAATACTGGTGCTGGACGTCGGAGGCGGTGAAGGCGGGGCTTTCAGACTGGTCGGTCTTTAATCCCCCTTCGGGGCTGAAAGAGCCGACTTCTTCCAGCGTCTGGAGACTTTTCTAGGAACGTCGCGTTCCCTGCTTTTAGTGGGGGACTGGAATGGAATCCTAGATGCGCGTTGGGACTATGCAGGGGCATGTCCCGATAGAGGGGGGTGTAGCAGCCTCAAGGGGTTACTCGATCGATTCGACCTGGTCGATAGATTTCGACTAGATTGTCCAACTGCACCAACCTGGACCTGGGCAAACCGCAGTGGACAATCTAGATCGTACCTAGATAGGTTTTTGGTTAGGAGTAAGGATAGGGACGTATTTAGTTGTCCAGAATTGATCATGGTTGGCTATTCAGATCACAAATTAGTGACCTGCGTGGTCAACCTTGATAGAACGCATAGACAGGGTCCCGGTTACTGGAAGATGAACTTGTCCTTGCCGGCAAAGAAAGATTACAGGAACCGGATTAGTAGCTTAGTTAAAATGCGGTTGACGGGAGCGATTGTCAACAGTAGGTGGTGGGTATCTCTAAAGAGAGAGATTAGAGTAAGTTCGATAGGTTACAGTAAGGAACTAGCGGCGAATAGAAATAGGAAGGAAAGGGAGTTAACAGATAAACTAGAAGAGGCGATTAGGAGCGGAGACGTAGCCAGAGTGTTAGCGGCGAGAACGGCGTTGAGCCAGTTCTTTGACGCGAAACACGAAGGCTGCGTTGTCCGAAGTAAAATACGTGCTTTAGGAAACGAGGGGACCAAAGCTGTTAGCTGGGCCCGCGTGACAGAAGCCAAGAGTGGGATTAAATCCACCATTCGGTCTTTGCGAGACCAGGATGGACGGGTGATCCTTGAACCTGAGCGGATGTGCGAGGCCTTTCAAAGGCACTTTGCTCGACTGTTCGGAGGGGGCGGGGGGCCGGACGGGGATGTGGACTTCGGTCCATACCTCGACGGTCTACCGCGTCTTTCGAGCGGCGAAGCGGAGTGCTGCGAAAGGCCAATCACAGCCACTGAAATCGGGGAAGCGCTCAGCCAATGCAGCAGACGCAAATCTCCGGGTCTCGATGGTCTACCATACGAACTTTATTTAGCTATGCCGGTCTTGTTCTCCGATCTCCTCGAGGCTGTCTATTGCAACTGGCAACAGAACGGGAGAATTCCCTGTTCTGTGACCAAGGGCGTGGTCACGCTAGTGAGGAAGGACGAGAGCAAGGGGGACGACTTAAGTAACTTTAGGCCCATAACTCTGCTGAATGCAGAGTTACAGATTTTGGCCAAGGTGTTGGCGAAGAGGTTGGCGCTTGTGGTAGGTGGTTTGGTGGGAGACGCGCAGACATGCGCTATCCCGTCCAGGTCCATTCACGACAACCTCCACCTCATGCGATACATCATAGAGAGGGTTGGCAACGAACCCGGCTTTGGTGGGGCCCTGATCAACTTGGATCAATCTAAGGCGTTCGATAGGGTCGACCATGGTTACCTGGAAGCGGTGCTAGCGGCGGCGGGCTTCGGACCCGTTTTCAGGGGCTGGATTTCTGCCATGCACAGTGGAAACATCTACTCTAGGATTAAAGTAAACGGCTACCTCTCGGAGCCGTTTCAAATCACCCGGTCCATCAGACAGGGGTGCCCCCTCTCTTCCCTTCTGTACGTATTGACTCTCGAGCCACTGCTGCGGAAGTTGGAGTTGCTGCGGGGCATACCCCTGGAACCGGGATTGCACAAAGCGGTCTCGGCCTATGCCGACGACGTAACAGTAATGGTGGCGGACGCCTCGGAAATCGGGGCGATCGCCACCCTACTGGAGGAATACGAAAGGCTGACGGGGGCTAGGCTGAACCGGGACAAGTCAGTCGGTTTGCAACTCGGAACGTGGAGGGGCAAACCGATGCCATTAGACGGTGTCGTCGGGCGGTGGACGGAGGGCCCGGTGAAGCTGCTCGGGGTCTGGTTCGGACCGGACCTCCAGGTGGAGAAGAATTGGGGCGAGGTGACGAGCAGGGTGTTTGCGCTGACCCAGAAGTGGGCCAAGTGCAAACTATCACTGAAAGGTCGGGCGGAGGTGACGAACGCTTACATAGCGTCCGTCATCTGCTACCGCCTGACCGTCGTGCCTTGCCCCAAGGAAAAGATCACCATCATGGAACGCATGCTCTTCCAGTTCCTCTGGAAGAAGCGGCCTCCCATGGTGAGGAGATCCATCTGCTGCCAGCACCCTTCGAAAGGAGGGCTGGGTATGCCGTGGCTGTTGATGCGTAGGCACGCATTGAGGCTACGGCATCTACAGGTATTCCTCACCGGTCAGCCGGTG
>OZ024743.1:328416105-328473605 GCA_964016885.1 Eledone cirrhosa
ATGTGATATCATTTGATAACGATATTCCAACAAAGGGTCGGAAGTCCGTGGCCTAGTGGTTAGGTCTATTGACATTTTCCTGATGTTTCTTAAGTCAACTGGATGTTGACACTTGTAGCTACTGGTTTAAAATATTCTAAAAGGCAGCAATTGGCAGCAGCTTCCAGTCGCCAAGTATCCAAGATGGGTGGGGTTCGATTCCTCACGGGCGCCTCTCTTCACTTAATCCCGTCTCCAGGAGTACTTTACCCAATTTTCTCAACTATTATTGTCACACACACACACATATATATATGTGAAAAATTGTCTACCTGGGTTTTACCACCTCCATTCTGATATATATATATATATATATATATATATATATGGAGAGAGAGAGAGAGAGAGAGAGAGAACAATATATCATTTGAGAAACATGATCATCATACATATTAAATATGTATTGATACCTTAACACACACACACACACACACACACACACACACACACACACACACACACACATATATATATATATATTTATTAAAATAACAGATTATAGTTTAAGCAAAGAATCGTTAAGGGTGAAAGCAGCTATTCTTTGCTTAAACTTCAATCTGTTATTTAAATAAATATTTGCTCTACGGTTCTTATATATTTCATATATATTTATGCTTATCGAGCCCTCTTTGGATTTTAGTCTTCACATTTATTATTATTACTATATATATATATATATATATATATATATATACAAATATAATTGTTTCTACTTTAGGCACAAGGCCAGCAATTACCCAGTGCATTACTGGTACTTTATTTTATCGACCCCGTAAGGATGAAAGGCAAAGTCAACCTCGGCGGGATTTGAACTCAGATCGTAAAGGGACGTAACTATGCTGGAAAGCATGGCGTCCGACCCTCTACCGATACTGCCAATCCACGGCCCTTATATATATACAAATATAATTTCAGCGAGATCGTATTTCGGCGGTGGCCAAAACAAAACGAAACGCAATCTTCAAGATATGCCGGCAAACACTCAATGGACTAAGAAGAAACCAGAGCAATTAACATGTGTTATAAAGGCCAGATAAAATGAAAACAGTGGTTGTGAGGTCAACAGCCACCGTAGCCGAAAAAACGAATCAAGCTAAACAGGTTAACAAATAATTACCTGTGCCTTCCCGGAAAGTGTTGG
Organism: Eledone cirrhosa; assembly: GCA_964016885.1. NCBI lineage: Eukaryota > Metazoa > Mollusca > Cephalopoda > Octopoda > Eledonidae > Eledone > Eledone cirrhosa. The sequence continues at coordinate 328,417,286 of OZ024743.1, forward strand.
TAAAATCCAATGGGAGGTTTCTGTGACCCCTAAATCAAGTATACTGTCTGCTTTCGTTGTAAGCTTTTATATATATATATATATATATATATATATATATATATAAAGCTTACAACGAAAGCAGACAGTATATATATATATATAATATATATATATATAATTTTACCTTGACTTCGGATTTTCATTTTGATACTTATACTCCGTTTTACATCATCTAGCTGTTCCCTTGAATGGAATTGGAGATATACAAAAGCGCGGAGAACTTAATATTGCTAATATAAATTTATTGGACCATTTTACAACCAGTAATGCACCTTACTATATATATATATATATATATATATATATATATATATATATATATATATATATAAAGCTTACAACGAAAGCAGACAGTATATTTATATTATCGACCTTAATAACACATCGAGCTTGACGCACGTTAATAAAGTAATAGTGAATTATTCCACTCTCATTTTCTCTATTCTATATATATATTAGAGTATATGGTTAACAGACCAGGGATGTGCAGACCACATTATAGTCGGTCGGTTGTGAAGCAGATAAAAAGAAGCGTTCAACGACCTGTATAATTGGTGCGAGCCGGAGCACAATATATGTTTTTCTAATATTTTGGCAGTATCGGTAGAGAGTTGGACGCCATGCTTTCTAGCATAGTTACGTCCCTTTACGGTTTGAGTTCAAATCCCGTCGAGGTTAACTTTGCCTTTCATCCTTACGGGGTCGATAAAATAAAGTACCAGTAATGTACTGGGTAATTGCTGGCCTTGTGCCAAAAGTAGAAACAATTAATATTAATAATTGTTTTTACTTTAGGCACAAGGCCAGCAATTTTGGGGGAGGACAAAGTCGATTAAATCTACCCCAGTGCATGACTGGTACTTTATTTTATCGACACCGTAAGAATGAAAGGCAAAGTTAACCTTGGCGGGATTTGAAATCAGAACATAAAGGGTCATAACTGCTTCAAAGCATGGTGCCTGACGCTCTACCGATACTGCTAAATTGGCAGGTAAACAGTATACGGTACTGATGAAGAGTAATCACCCAGAAACATTGGTGTTTGCCGGTCTGTTTAATGTCAACACAAGGGCAAGAATTCGGGGTTATTCTACTGACATTGCTTAAGAGGCTGTTTGAATAATTGCAATCGAATCAAATATTATTATTATTACTCGAACAACTCAGATTACATTTCTTGTATTCAACCATATAGAGCGATAAAACTATTTGTTTGTTATTTGACAATGGCAAAGCCGGCCATTAATCGCTCGTATACTTAAAACTGACTGGCCTATCTGCTGATATGCAAATCTGGCTGATCAGTGGGTCTGCTAATATGCAAATCAGACCGATCAGTCACTGTATATTCAAGAAAATATAATATATTTTCACTACCTTTGACAGTTGGCAGGTAAACGGTATACGCTACTGATGAAGGGTAATAACCCAGAGACATTAGTGTTTGCCGTTCTGTTTATATGCCAACACAAGAGCAATAATGGTGGTTCATTCTACAGACATGGCTTAAGAGGCTGTTTGCATAATTGCAAACGAATCGAATATTATTATTAATATTCGAAAAACTCAGATTTACCCCCCCCCCCCCCATATATATATATATATATATATATACAGAATCGGAGACGGAATTATATTCTAAGCATATCTGACGATCTTTCGATTACAGAGTCAGGTTTCATCTATAATATGTCTTGCCTCGAGCTGATCGATAATGAAACATATGTAATATGTTATTAAATATGTTATGATACAACATTGAATCCTTGTTCCTTATCCTTATAGTATATATATATATATATATATATATATATATATATAGTATAAAAGAGAAAACACAGGTAAGCATTAAAAGAAGGATTTTATCCAGGTATTTACGATCGTTTCATTGGTAAGTGCAACCTTATATTGCTATACTGCAAATAGCAGCCACTCAATTATGATTGTTGTTCACAGTCCAAATTTTCAAAATAGTGAGTAAGTTACTCTTGAAATAATTCTTAATATATAGAGAAAAACATTTATTTGGAATTGTATTTACTAGTATAGAGAGAGAGGAATCAGACGGTGAGGGGACAAACGGAATAGTATAGAGAGAGAGGAAGGGGGAAGAGGTAGGAAGTAGAGTGACAAACTGAGATGGAGGGAGGGGTAGAAGTGGAAGGATTCTTCGGTCAGTTTTGATAGCAGACTTCATGTCGTGGAATGTAGTGAGTTAAAGAGAATTAAATTGATCATAGTGGGAGGGATGGATAGAGAGGGAGAGAGAGAGTGGGGGGAGATATAAAGAGATAAATATATATATATATAAAATAAAGATAAAGATAATAATGACAAAAATAAAAGCAAAGAAGGGGGTGAGAAAGAAGAAAAGAAAAGATAGCCAAGAAGGGGAGGGAAGGAAGAAAGAAAACGAAGAAATAGAAGAGGAATGAGGGAGAAGAGGGGGATATATGTATTGGTTTTGTGGGTAATTAAAAGGGTTTAGATACAAGAGGGTATAAAGTCTAAGTATATGCAGTTTGTCAGTTGGTAGTAAGAGGTTAAGGGTTCGATTTGTAGTGCGAAAACTTCTCTTTGAGTCTATGGTTACAATAAATTGATCTTTCGATTTTATTGTTGAGTAACTTATTCTTCGAACTCAAGATGTGGAATAGCTCAAAGTCGCATAATCGACAGCTTCTCATACCACTCCGATATGGGGGCGCGTTCGATAATTTTTTTAACTTCAGGGTGTATTGATGGTTAATTTCCCTCATATATTAGACCGAGTGATAGCACAAATGAAGAATAAACTAGTGATTAAACTATGGGGTAACGCTACCGAAACAATTAAGTGGTTTAACAATATAGCTAACAAAGAAGTATCTAAATTTATACAATTTGACATTAACGATTATTACTTATCTATATCCCCCAACACCTTGGATAAAGCCTTAGCATTCGCCAAAGCCAATTCTGACATAACAGACGACGAGATAAAAATCATATTAGCTGCTAGGAAAACAATAATTAAATTTGAAAACGCCTATTGGAAACGTAAGGATAGATTAAATAACTTTGACATCACGATGGGGGCTAACGACTCGGCTCAAGTCACAGATTTAGTAGGTATTTACATAGCCCATAGTTTACAAAGTGAGTTTAGCGACCTTCACGGTGGAATCTACAGAGACGACGCCCTTCTCCTAGTTAAGAACCTAAATAACCAGAGCATAGAAAGACTCCGTAAGAATATTAGAAAGACTCTCGGAAAACTAGGTCTTAGCATAACGTATGAGTATAGCACTAAAACAGTTAACTTTCTAGACGCGACGCTTAACCTAAATACGGGACTTATAAGACCTTTTCACAAGATTAATGAAAACTTAGCATACATCAACTGTAACTCAAACCACCCACTATCAATAATTAAATCCATTCCACGCAGCATATCCCTTAGGATCTCCCGCCTCTCGTCTAACCGACAAATCTTCGAAGAACATGGAGAATACTACAATACCGCATTAGACAAGGCAGGCCACTTAGATAGAGTAGAATATATAGATGAAAGCCTCCGTGAAGCGCACACGAACACGCATAACACAAACTCCGGTAACACACGCACACACGCACTTACGCATAGAACTGCAAAGTATACGGCAAATAGAAATACAACATCGAAATCAAACAAGTCACGCAGTAGAAAATATATTTGGTATAACCCCATATTTAACACCTCTATTAGTACTAACCTACCCTCTACCTTCTTTAGAATAATAAATAAGCACTTTCCAGATTCACATAGATACAGCAACATCCTTAACACTAAATCTATTAGACTATCTTACTCCACGGCACCAAATATAGAGGCACACATTAAGATGCTTAACGCTAAAAAGATACATAACAACACCAAAACGCAAATTTACAATAATAACAATACAATCACCACCGAACACAACAGAATATCTAATACACAACCACCCGCTAATAGGCAAACAAAACGTAACACACTTGTACAGGCATCGCAGCCCACCAATAATGCCAAAGTTGCCCATGACAAGAATTGTAACTGCCACCTACCTGAAACCTGTCCATTACATAATGAATGTATGCAGTCTAACCTGGTTTACCAATGCACAGTGGAATCAGACAACCAGAAATAGTATTACATCGGAGCGACTGGGAATACATTTAAAGCCCGTTGGTATACACACCGTTACGCAATGAAACATTCCCAGCATCGTTATGTAACTACCCTTGCAAACAAGACCTGGCAACTGAGGGAAAGTAACTATCAATACACCCTGAAGTGGAAAAAATTATCGAACGCGTCCCCATATCGGAGTGGTATGAGAAGCTGTCGATTATGCGACCTTGAGCTATTCCACATCTTGAGTTCGAAGAATAAGTTACTCAACAATAAAATCGAAAGATCAATTTATTGTAACCATAGACTCAAAGAGATGTTTTCGCACTACAAATCGAACCCTTAACCTCTTTCTACCAACTGACAAACTGCATATACTTAGACTTTATACCCTCTTGTATCTAAACCCTTTTAATTACCCACAAAACCAATACATATATCCCCCTCTTCTCCCTCATTCCTCTTCTATTTTTTCGTTTTCTTCCTTCCTTCCCGCCCCTTCTTGGCTATCTTTTCTTTTCTTCTTTCTCACCCCCTTCTTTGCTTTTATTTTTGTCATTATTATCTTTATCTTTATTTTATATATATATATATTTATCTCTTTATATCTCCCCCCACTCTCTCTCTCCCTCTCTATCCATCCCTCCCACTATGATCAATTTAATTCTCTTTAACTCACTACATTCCACGACATGAAGTCTGCTATCAAAACTGACCAAAGAATCCTTCCACTTCTACCCTTCCCTCCATCTCAGTTTGTCACTCTACTTCCTACCTCTTCCCCCTTCCTCTCTCTCTATACTATTCCGTTTGTCCCCTCACCTTCTGATTCCTCTCTCTCTATACTAGTAAATACAATTCCAAATAAATGTTTTTCTCTATATATTAAGAATTATTTCAAGAGTAACTTACTCACTATTTTGAAAATTTGGACTGTGAACAACAATTATAATTGAGTGGCTGCTATTTGCAGTATAGCAATATAAGGTTGCACTTACCAATGAAACGATCGTAAATACCTGGATAAAATCCTTCTCTTAATGTTTACCTGTGTTTTCTCTTTTATACTTTATACTCCAAGATTGAACGGAATTCTTACAAACTTGTAGAGTTACCCCTAACCGTACGTTGAAACCATCCATGAAACTGGCTTTCTTAACCAAGAACTGGATCACAATAAGCAATTTGTTTGCTTCTCTAACTATATATATATATATATATATATATATATATATATATATACACACGGGTGTGTATGATTGTGTATAGAAGATTATATTAATAAAAGGAATTCCAACTTTGTCTGATTTACTCGTTTTATTTACAATCCTTTAACATTTATAATGGTATTAGAATGAAATAGTATGGTATGGTAGAATATTAAATGTTAAGTGTTAATTGAACAAGTTAAAAATTGCAAACTTGACTGTCACCACACAATATGAACCTGAAGATTGCGAAAGCACGAAAGTACTTGTTCAATTAACACTTAACATTTAATATTCTACCATACCATACTATTTCATTCTAATACCATTATAAATTTTAAAGGATTGTAAATAAAACGAGTAAATCAGACAAAGTTGGAATTCCTTTTATTAATATATATATATATATATATAATTTGTTTTGCAAGATTCTTGATGTGAAAACATGTGTTGAAATAGATATTGATGTACTTTGTGATTAATTAATCAGATAATTAGTTTGTTAATCAGTTGTTTAAATCAATCAGTTAATTAATTAATTAGTCCATCAGAGTTCTTTCGTCACAAGCTGTGACCTTAACGATAGCTACGTACCCTATTCGTTTATACTTACTTTCTTAGATAATTTTGAACGAATAAACGAGAGAAAATGTACTCAATACGTGATACCGTAGAGTTTATTTATTCCGGTCTATACTTCCGGACCATGTGGCGAATTGACAGAGTTGTTAGAGTAAGGGTAAAGACCCCCTTTGGTCACGAACAACCATGGGATTTATACCTAGAAAGTTCTCCTCCGAGGCACATGTCAGGGCAAGGTTGTTTGTGGAAGACCAGCAGTCACCCATACATACCAGCCTCCCCCTCTCCATGTCACCGATGTTGTCCAAAGGAAAGGCAATGGCCGATACAGGTTTACACCAGTGACGTCGCAACTCATTATTACTGCTGAGTAAACGGGGGAAACGTGAAATAAAGTGTCTTGCTCAAGGACACAACACATCACCTGGTCCTAGATGTTAGAACATTAGATAGGATTCTTTTCCGTATTCGTTTTAGCTCTCCGCACCCTGAGTTTAAATCTCCCCGAGGTTAATTTTGCGTTTCAATATTTCGAGGTCGATAAATAAAGTACCAGTATTGTACTGGGGTATATTTATCTTCTGTGTCTTTCGCATTTCCTTTCTCCCTCACTGTCTTTCTCAGTTTTTCTCAGTCTTACTGTGTTCAGGCCTGGAGATAGATGGCTTCTGACAGCTTTAATTCCCAACACACGTCGTATGTCATTATGGCGCCCTTAAGACTCCACAAGGAGTTAAGGTCGCATGCATGCATACTTTTGGAAATTGTTCTTAATGTCTTGTCAATCGTGTTTCGTCAATCCGCCAACATATCACTGGTATCGTGTCCTATCGAAACCCCGAACATATCACTGGTATCGTGTCTCGTCAATATCCCGAGTATACCACTGGTATCGTATCCTATAGACACCCCCGAACATCCTGGGAAAGTTTCTTCTACTATAGCCTCTATTATAACTTCGGGTTGACCAACTGAGAGACATTTGGTAGATGAAAACTGTGTAGAAGCCTGTCGTGTGGTGTGTTGTTGTTGTTGTTGTTGTTGTTGCTATTCTTGCTGTTATTGTTATTGTTGGTGATGTTGTTGATGTTGTTGTTGTTGATGATGATGATGATGATGATGTTATTGTTGTTGACTGTTGTTGATACTGTTGCTGTTGTTGATGATGATGTTGTTGTTGTTGTTGTTGTTGTTGTTGTTGTTGTTGTTGTTGTTGTTTTGTCGTTGTTGATGTATGCGCGTGTGTATGTGTATATGTGTAAGTATGTTTGTACGTGTGTATATATGTGTGTATGTGTATGTGTATGTGTGTATATGTGTGTATGTGTGTATGTGCATGTATGCGTGTATAAATGTCTATGTGTATGTGCGTGTATGTATATATGCATGTTTAAGTTTACTGTGTGTACATTTCCTGCAACTTTGTATATTTGACATAAAGAGATCGATATAATAAGTATCAGACTTAAAATAATACTGGATCGATATGACAGCCTAAATACTTTCAAGGTGGGTCTAAACAACAATATTAACAACAACAACAACAACAACAACAAGAACAGTAGTAGTAACAACAACAGTAATAGTATAACAACAACAACAACAACAGTAACAACAACAGTAACAACAGTAACAACAGTAACAACAACAACAATAACAACAATAACAACAAGAACAGTAGTATAACAACAACAGTAACAACAACGGCATCGGCAACAGCAATAACAACAAGAACAACGTGAGTAGTTGTTGTTTGTGCCAAGGTGGATTAAAATGTGACCTTGAGCCAAGGTCATGAAATATTTAGGCTTTAATCTCTCTGTTAGTTTTATAATGAGTCTGAATGTCAGTTTATGATTTTTTAGATATGACTGTAGTTATAACCAGACGTCTTGAAATTAAGGAAACAAGGAAGAACAGATGAGAAGAGATGTCCTAGTTGAGTGTTTGTCTGTGAAACATATAGACTAGGTCAGAACACAAAGGAACCAAACTCCCACTGTCACTGCCTCCGTCTCTCGCGCCCTCACCATCTCTCATATGCACCAGATTCGAACACAAAGGAACCAAACACCCACTGTCACTTCATTCGTCTCCCCCGCTCTCACCATCTCTCATATGCACCAGGTCTGAACACAAAGGAACCAAACACCCACTGTCACTGCCTCCGTCTCCCCCGCTCTCACCATCTCTCATATTCACCAGGTCTGAACACAAAGGAACCAAACACCCACTGTCACTGCCTCCGTCTCCCCCGCTCTCACCATCTCTCACTATTATAAGCAAATGGGGGCCCACGCACTGGCCTCCCCATGGCCCCGATGGGCTGGTCACCCCCACGGCCCCAGCAGACAGAATAGAGAAGGCGTTTTCCATGAGACGTCCTGGAAGAGCCATTCCAGCTCGCGAAGCTCACACCTGCGGCGGGTAGCCAACTCTGTGCTGATGGTGGTGAGTAGGGAGGTGGTCTGAGATTTCTTTAACGAACAGAAATACAGAATAATTGCTTCTACTTTTGGCGCAAGGTCAGCAATTATCCCAGTACATTACTGGTACTTTATTTTATCGACCCCGTAAGGATGAAAGGTAAAGTTAATCTCAACGGGAATTGAACTCAGACTGTAAAGGGACGTAACTATGCTGCAAAGCATGGTGTCTGACCCTCTACTGATACTGCCAATCCACCACCCAATTCACTACAGAATAATGTTGTGAGACGTTCTCCGTATCCAACTTAGTCACTTCGGTCACAAACCCCGGTACTGCGGCTGGCAATGTAGAAGACTGGAAGACAAGCAAATACCGCAGCTTGTTCGGCCGCGTCGTCTTTACACCGGTCGCCGTTGAGTACTCCACAGAGACTTGTGTACCGTCAACTTACTTCTCAGGGAGATTCAGCGTGGTACAGAGTAAGACAAGACTATTTGAACAAGTACAACCAATTTTTACAAGCTGACTGGAAAGAAACAACGTGGAATAAAGTGTCTTGCTCAAGGACACAACGTGACGATCGTTAGTTGAATACCTTAACCATTAAACTGAGTGCGTTCCCCGCTGGCAGATACCACCATTGACATGAGCAATGGAAACATTGCTTCCTTGGTCCGATCTGAATATCTCTAGACAGTATCAGCAATGGAAAAACAAATGGAAACATTGTTTTCTTGGTCTGATCTGTGATTGGCTCCTTCCATATTCGATAGTGTTTAAAATAGTTTGGAATACGGAATGGAATGGATCTCCTTCGATTTCGACTACGAGTGTTCATGAAATTAACATCTAAGTAGCTGAGTATTCCACAGACACGTGTACCCTTAATATAATTCTCAGAGGATTCAGTTTAACGATATGTGACAAGGCTGACTCTTTGAATTACAGGTACAGTCCATCTGACGGGCTTCCAAACTGTTTCCGTCGACCCAATTTCACTCATAACCCACATGTTTACTCAACCGAGGCTATGGCAAATGACATTTACCTATGGTACCCCACAGCAGGATCGAACTCAGGATATAATGTCAGCGAAGCGAACTCCTTAACCATTCAGCCATACTATATCCATAAAGTTTGGAAAAGCTGCCCCCTAAATATAACAATGTCCTCCCTGTGAGGGTGAGAACTCGACGTTGTGAATACCTGACGTGGAGGCTCCAATGTCTAGCAGTTATATACTGTTATTGGTGAAATTAACTTACAATCATAATGTCGTGGGTTCGATTCCTCAACTGGGCTGTGCGTTCTTGAGCAAAACACTTCATTTCATGCTACAATATATTGTAAAAGATCTACCAATTATAAACAAAACCTTGAGTACATGGAGGTTACGAAAAGATTCAACAACAGAAACTTCTAACTACCTTGCAGCTTCCCTTATTTTTCTTTTTTTCTTTATCCTTTTTATGCGTATGTTTGCCTCCCGCTGGCCTTCCATATCTAACATTTAAAATAAAATTTATTTTCATATTTATTTATCTCCGTTTAGATTTTGTTGTTTCTCAACTGTAAGACGGGTCTTTGGAGTAATGTTACTCGATAGAGTCCGTAGCTCGGAGATGAGAGAGTCGCTTCAGGTAGAGCCGCCGCTACTTCTTCGAATTGAGAGATCACAGCTCTATAGGAATGTGGTTAGAATGTCTCAGGAAAGAATCGCAGGAGACCCAGGGGTAGAACTCGAGCAAGATGGTTGGATAATATCCATGAGTTTGGCTGGTCTCGCTTGGGGATCCAACTGGATCAGTCGGAGATGGTTGCTTCTGACAGGACCCGTTGGAATGAGTGTTTGAGGACTCTGCCCCCACGACCCTCTCAGGAATAAGTGGGTGAAGTAGGAATAAGAAGTAGGAATAATAATAATAATAATAAGAAGAAGAAATATTAGATGCTTCTCCTAGTCTGTTATGGCTTACTAGCTCTGTACAGACGTATGAACTGATTAAATAAATAAGTACGAAGAGAAACGGGATTTGGGATGAGATTGTGGCAAAATGAAGGTAACGACCGATATATTCCTTGTTCCATAATAGTTCTCTGTGAGAATTTGGTAGGAATAAAACACTTTAACGGATATCTGAGAGCAAGAACAACAACCACCCTAACACACTGTCTACAGATTCAGCAAGAACTACGAGAAGAAACGGGATTTTTGGCGAGAAACATTTGTGAAAATAGTTAAAGGCGTTTCTCACTTCTGGCAAAAAGCTTCCCAATGTTTCTGTATTAGTCATCAAAAGAATATACAATCGGAAAAAGGAACAAAGAACGATACAAGAAGTGCTAGACGGGAGTCACTGTGTCTTCAATATGGCTGTTATATAATAACATAGACATATTTTACTACGATACAATATGTTGTTGTGGAGAGGGTTTGTGGTGTGGAGTGATGGAGTGATGGAGGAAGTTTCCTTAAAACTAGGTTCTAGAGAAGAAATATGAAAAAAGAACAAATAAAAAAAATAACTAAACAAAATAATACAAAATAAAGCTGTTTACATAATCATTTATTTCTCAGGTTTATGTACATCTATCTATCTATCTATCTATCTATCTATCTATCTATCTATCTATCTATTTATCTATCTATCTATCTATCTATCTATCTATCTATCTATCTATCTATCTATCTATCTCTCTACGATGGACACATGTGCTGAGCTCGCTCGGTAAGTTTTTGTTTAAATTCATACGGAAATTGTAAACTGTAAACTTTCATTTTTGTATCATTTTGTAGAGGGACTGCCAGGTCAAATTTTGATCTGGTCGGTCTCTCAAAATATTCTGCGCCTTTGGGCGAAATAGTATTGTGAACATTTTATCTTTCGAAAAACTTCGAAAAACCCTATTTTGAGAAAAATGGCTGAATCATCTTCACCATCAATCAAAGAAGGAAAGGGGAAGTCATACTCACAGCTTCCCCCTGCCACTGTCACAGCAGCAGATGCCAAAGGCAGAGGTCAGAGAGAGGAAGAATTGTCTTCACCTGTTGACCGACCACTAGATGTAGCCACAACTACACAAGAATTTGAAAACAACAACAACAACAACAACAACGACAACAACAGCAACAATAAAGACAACAAAAACAACAACAACACAAACGTCACAAGTATCCACATACGAAACGAGAAAGACAACAACAACAACAAAGATGAAAACAACTCAAACGACGAGAAACAAAACAATACTAATATCCAAAACGAAAACAAAATATCTTTTGCACAAACGGCTAAATTATCAGTCGCTTATGTGCTGGAAGATATTTCAAAAGCAAAAGAAATGCTGGAAAAAGCCAAGAAATATGTGTCTTTTGGCGAAAACGGATCGTTTTCTATACATTCACCTCCGGAGCTAAAAAGACAGACGGAATTACGAACTGTCGTATTCCGAACAATTTTAAATAAAACAAAGAAACCAGCGCAACCATCTCAAGCGGAAACTCAGTTAGTCTTGAAAGACGCGATGAGAGACATCACTTTCATACAAAAGGATAAACTCTATGGGAGTTTATCCATATTGATGAAAGACGAATTGGCGGCAAAAAAAAAAAAAAAAAAAATACTCTGTGTCGCCAATTCAGTCCACACACTACACCTTCTTCCCTACCTACATGGGTAAAAAAACCCAGAGGATATGGATAACCACCATCACCCCAAACATAAACTACTGGTGGTTACTAACCGGTTTCCTCAATTTAGACGAGGACAACCTCATCTCAATAGGGAAGGCATCCGGCGACGCGTTCAGTGGAACGAGCATCGAAGTTCTGACCCAAATAAGGCCAGAACGCATCGCCCAAATCCCTGAGCGCGTCATGCTGGATGACCGTACCCACCTCAACATTATTGTGGAGGGTAGGCGTCCCTCCTGTTACCTCTGTGGCAATAGAGGTCACCTGAGGGCTGCCTGTCCCCAGCTCACACAGAAAAAAACACTGCTACCAACACCAACACCACCCCAACTACAACAACAAAAACAACCACAACAACAACAAAAACCAACAACCCCACCACCACCACCACAACAACAACAACAACAAACACGTGAAAAAATAACACAGAATACTGTCCCACCCAATCCCTCCCCACCCAAAACAAATACAAAAACACGCACACCGCAAACACTACCAGAAAACATACCCCTCCCACCCAACAAGGAAGACGAACCTCTTTCGTCGCAAGACGAAAAAGATCCCTTCCAACAAGTAAAAAGAAAGAAGAGGAGACGCACCACAGACACACATGTTAACTTTAATCCCCCCCAAGAGAACACAAACTACACACAAACCACCCCTCCCTGTCACACAACACTAACTGCTACACAAAAAAAGACATTACAATACACATACATGAACACAGACAACAAAGAATTACGGAAAACAATTTCAGCAAACCCTTCGGTCCAAACCGAAGGGCCAAACTTTATAACTGCTGTGGGACTACCTCATTTGAAAATGATAAAAGTCCCAATGCACTTGTACAAAACACTGAAAATAAATTTCACGGAGGACGTGGGCCCCCCCTGCGCCAAACCAATCAACCGCGTCCTCCTAAAAAATTTCACCCCCCCACCTCACCCAGACACCCACTCAACGACAAACACCCCAACCCCACAACACACCGATGCCCCTTCACTTCCACAAACCACAACCCCACCCAACAACCCATCCCCAACCAGCATGGAAATTGAGCGGCCCGTTTCCCGGGACGCAGAGAGGTAAGTGCCTTTTCTCTTTACCACCAACATGGCTGTGCTAAGAGTAGGGTGTCTAAATGCGCGTGGCCTGGGCTCGTCTTGGAAGCAAGCAATGCTTCTAAATGACCTCAGGTCACAATCTATAAATGTGATGGTTATCTGCGAGGCCCGGATCAGCAGCATGCGACAGCTAGCCCCCACCTTTGACGACTTTGAGATGCACGCATCTCTCTGTCAGCCCGGAGGTGGGGGTGGGGTTGTCGTTCTGCTGCAAAAACATATGGGCCTTGCAACACAGATAGTTCACTTGGACCCAGGGGGTCGACTGGTGGTGCTGGACCTTGGCAGTGGTGAAGGTAGAGCCTTTAGGCTGATAGCCGCATATGCCCCTTTTGGGACAGAGCGGCCCGACTTTTTCCAGCGTCTGGAGTCTTTTCTAGGGACGTCCCGTTCCCTGCTTTTAGTGGGGGATTGGAATGGTATCCTGGATGCACGTTGGGACTATGCAGGGGCATGTCCCGATAGAGAGGGGTGCAACAGCCTCAAGGGGTTACTCGGCCGATTTGACCTGGCCGATAGATTTCGACTAGATTTTCCGACGGTGCCAACCTGGTCTTGGTCAAATCGCAGCGGATCATCTAGATCGTACCTAGATAGATTTTTAGTTAGAAATAAGGACAGGGACTTTTTAAGTTGTCCAGAAATGCTCATGGTTGGCTATTCAGACCACAAGTTGGTAACCTGCATGGTCAACCTTGATAGAACGCATAGACAGGGCCCCGGTTACTGGAAGCTCAACTTGTCCTTGCCGGCAAGTAGAGCCTACAGGAATCGGATTAGTACGTTAGTTAAGGAACGGTTGACTGGAGCGATCGTCAACAGCAGGTGGTGGGTATCTCTAAAGAGAGAGATTAGAGTAGTCTCGATTGAATTTAGTAAGGTTCTAGCTGCGGATAGGAATAGGAAGGAAAGGGAGCTAATAGATAGAGTAGAAGAGGCAATTAGAAGCGGCGACGTGGCCAGAGTGCTAGCGTCGAGAACGGCTTTGAGCCAGTTTTTCGACGCGAAGCACGAAGGCTGCGTTGTCCGAAGTAAAATACGTGCTCTAGGGAACGAGGGGGCCAAAGCTGTTAGCTGGGCCCGCGTGACAGAGGCCAACAGTGGAACTAAATCCACCATCCGGTCTTTGCGAGACCTGGATGGACGGGCGATTCTTGAGCCTAAGCAGATGTGTGAGGCCTTTCAAAGGCACTTTGCCCGACTGTTCGGGAGGGGCGGGGAGCCGGTTGGAAACGTGGACTTCGGTCCATACCTCGACGGCCTGCCGCGCCTCTCGGACAGGGAGGCGAAGTCTTGCGAGGAGCCGATTTCGGCCGCTGAGATAGAGGACGTGCTGGGCCAATGCGGCAAACGCAAATCCCCGGGTCTCGATGGTCTTCCTTACGAATTATATCTAGCTATGCCGGACTTGTTCCCCGATCTCCTCGAGGCGGTCTACTGCAACTGGCAACAGAACGGGAGAATTCCCTGTACTGTGACCAAGGGCGTAGTCACGCTAGTGAGGAAGGACGAGAACAAGGGGGACGAAATAAGTAACTTCAGGCCCATAACTCTGCTAAATACAGAGTTACAGATTTTGGCCAAGGTGCTAGCAAAGAGGTTGGCGCTTGTCGTGAGCAACCTGGTGGGAGATGCGCAGACATGCGCTATCCCGTCCAGGTCCATCCATGACAACCTCCACCTCATGCGATACATCATAGAGAGGGTTGGGAACGAACCCGGCTTTGGTGGGGCTCTGATCAACTTGGATCAATCTAAGGCGTTCGATAGGGTCGACCATGGTTACCTGGATGCGGTGCTAGCGGCGGCAGGCTTCGGACCCGTTTTCAGGGGCTGGATCACTGCTATGCACAGCAGCCGCATCTGCTCTAGGGTCAAGGTGAACGGCTACCTCTCGGAGCCGTTCAAAATCGCGCGGTCCATCCGACAAGGGTGCCCTCTCTCCTCCCTTCTGTATGTGCTGACTCTCGAGCCACTACTGCGGAAGTTGGAGTTGTTGCAGGGCATCCCTTTGGAACCGGGATTGCGGAAAGCGGTGTCAGCCTACGCCGATGATGTGACAGTAATGGTGTCGACGGCCTCCGAAATCGAGGCGGTCGGCACCTTACTGGAGGAGTACGAAAAGTTCACAGGGGCTAAGCTGAACCGGGACAAGTCGATCGGTTTGCAACTCGGCACGTGGAGGGGCAGACCGATGCCCTCCGATGGCGTCGTCGGACGCTGGACGGAGGGCCCGGTGAAGTTGCTCGGGGTCTGGTTCGGACCGGACCTCCAGGTGGAGAAAAACTGGGCGGAGGTTACGAACAGGGTGTTTGCACTGACCCAGAAGTGGGCCAGTTGCAAACTATCCCTGAAAGGTCGGGCGGAGGTGGCGAACACTTATATAGCGTCCGTCATCTACTACCGCCTGACCGTAGTGCCCTGCCCAAGGGAAACCCTCACCAAGATGGAGCGCGCGCTCTTCCAATTCCTTTGGAAGGGGCGGGCTCCTATGGTGAGGAGATCCATCTGCTGTCAACACCCTTCGAAAGGAGGGCTGGGGATGCCGTGGCTAATGATGCGTAAACACGCATTAAGGCTACGGCACCTCTACGTATTCCTCACCAGACAACCGGTGTGGGCCCCGTTTGTGAGACGAACCTTTCCCAGACTCGTCTCACTCACCGAACTACAATCCTGGGTCAAGCAGAGACCGAGAAAACTGGGCGCCTGGCACACTGAGTGTGCCCAGGCGCTCACCGCCCTCTGGCAGGCGGACCCGGTTATCAGTGGAGACTCCACCGCAACATTCTATAGAGGGCTGGTACGCAGCAGGTGCGACGACGCCCTCGGAGAAGCCCTAGACATGGAGGAGGACGAACTGGCCAGCCTGTTCGGTAGGACATTCAGCCCGGGACCTATGGACAACTTCCAGAAGTCCCTGGCCTGGCAGTGCTACCGAGGGGCTTTACCCGTTCGAGAAAGGCTCTACAGACACGGGCGCCCGGGTAGGGACCCCGCCAAAAAGATCTGTCCCAGATGCGTGTGCGACGAGGAAACCGTTGCACACGCATTGGTACACTGCTCGGGCGTAGCCGATCTGTGGGGCTATGTCGAACAACTGCTGTCAAGGGTGGGACCGATCCGGTTGACCACCGAGTCTATTGTAATGATCAAGCCGCCTCCCCCCTTCAAAGATGAAGCAGAGGCGGTGTTTCTGTGCGTAATAGCCATGGCGAAAGAGGTTGTATGGTGGACGCGTCTGAAAGGACTGAGGTCGGGCGCCTTTCTCTCTGGCCAACAACTGGTCCGTTTCTTCCGATATCATTTCGGAAGAAGGATCAGGATGGAGAGAGAGGTGCTGCACCCCAGTCGTTTTTATGAAAGGTGGGTGAAAGTGGCGAGAATGGCCCGTGTGAATGGGCCTTCTCTTTACATAAGCCTGTAGGTGGAAAAGAGGAAGGAACGAGGGAGCACCCCCTCTCTGTGCTCCTGAGGAAAAGGGTTGCACACTTTTTTCGGGGGTGTGTGCGACCCCCCAAGGCGCCTCCTCTCTATTGAGGATTTTGTTAAAAATTTTATTTTTTGTTATATCTTATTTTATTTTTATATTTTGTTATTGCCTCCTCCTTATTGAGGACGCCTTTTTGTGTAAACTCCCCCCTTTGTACTTGTCCCACTTTTGATGCCCTAGTGGCAAATAAAAGAAACTTATCTATCTATCTATCTATCTATCTATCTATCTATCTATCTATCTATCTATCTATCTATCTATCTATCTATCTATCTATCTATCTATCTATCTGCTGGGATGGACACACGCGTATAACTTGCTGAGTAAGTTCTGTTTAAATTTCTATAGAAATTCTTGTCTGATAACTTTAATTTTTGTACCATTTTGTAGAGGGACTGCCAGGTCAAA
The DNA here is from genome assembly GCA_964016885.1 of Eledone cirrhosa. Lineage (NCBI taxonomy): Eukaryota > Metazoa > Mollusca > Cephalopoda > Octopoda > Eledonidae > Eledone > Eledone cirrhosa. Next base: position 328,434,399 of record OZ024743.1, read on the forward strand.
CTTTGATCTGGTCAGTCTCTCAAAATATTCTACGCCTTTAGGCGAAATAGTTAAACAAAAAAAAAAAAAGTTTTTTCTTGTTGAAAAGTCAATATTTTTTAAATGGCCGAAGCTTCTTCACCAAAATTCGAAGGAGGAAAGGGGAAAATGAACTTACAGCTTCCCCCTGCCACTGTCACAGTAGCAGAGGTCAAGAAGAAAGGTCAGCCAGAGGAAGAATTCTCTCCACCTGTTAACCGACAACTTGACGTTGCCATGGCAACAACCCAAAGAATCAGCAGCAACAGCAACAACAACAACAATGCGACGGACGAAAACAACACCAATAACAATAACAATAACAACAACAACAACAACAAGACCAATAACGGTGACAACAACAACAATGATAACAACAACACCACCAACGACAACAACAACACAAACAAACAAAATTTCTCCTTCGCCGAGACGACAAGGAAAACCCTCGACTATCTGCCAGTAGATATAACAAAAGCGAAGGAGCTACTGGCGGATGCGAAAAAATATATAGTGTACGGGGAAAATGGTTCATTCACAATCCATTCCCCCCCGGAACTAAAAAGCCAGAGACTCCTAAACACGGTCATGTTTAGGACAATCTCGAACAAAAGTAAAAAACCAGCTCAACCATCACAGAGCGAGATAGAGCTGGTTTTAAAAGACGTCATGAAGGACATCACCTTCATTCAGAAGGATAGACTCTACGGGAGTCTATCCATTCTCATGAAGGACAGGGACACAGCAGTGAAACTGTCCATCAAACCAATCACATCCACCGCATACACCTTCTACCCTACGTACATGGGTAGAAGAACACAAAAAATAAAAATCCACACCATCCTGCCGATTATAGACATATGGTGGGTTTTGACAGGTTTTCTGGACCTGGAGGATGACATGCTGGTGTCCATGGGAAAGGCATCGGGTGACGCGTTCAGTGGAACGAGCCTCGAACTTGTAGTTCAAATGAGGCCCGAAAGGATCGCCCAGATCCCTGAACGCGTCATACTGGATGATCTAACCTTCATCAACATTACCGTTGAGGGTAGACGGCCCTCGTGTTACCTCTGCGGAACCAGAGGTCACCTGAGGGCTGTCTGTCCCCAACTTAATAAGAAAACCCCAATCCTGCCTACACCACCAACAACTGCACAACCAACACAATCACCACAACTACCACTACAAAAACAACCACCACAGCTCAAACCAAAACAAAACAATGTCCAACCCATCCCCTCCACTCAAAAAACAAAAACAATTTCCAAAACACCCGTACCGCAAACACAACCCGAAAATATACCCCTCCCTTCCAACGCGGAAGATGACCCTAGTTCGTCGTCAGACGAGGAGGAGCACTTCCACACAATCAAAAGAAAAAAAAGAAAACACACCTCAGACACACAAATGAAAAAAAACCCTCCCCAAAACATAACACTGACACCAACACAAAAGAGCTCACAACAGCAAACAAAAAACACCACACAAAAACAAAAACATGCATACACATACATAAATACAAGAAACAAAAAACTGTTAAACATTGTATACAACAACAATCTAATAAAAACACAAGGGCCTAACTTCACCCAGGCAGGGGATTTCCCCCACCTCAAAATGATTAAGGCTCCACAGGACACCTATAAAACTTTAAAAAACAATTTTAAAGAGGACGTGGGTCCCCCCTGCGTCGGGCCCATTAACCGCGTCCTCCTAAAAAACTATCCCACCCCCTCCCCAAACACCCACACAACTCCAAGCTCCCCAACCACACAACACACTGATGCCCCCACACTTCCACAAACCACCACCCCACCCAACAACCCATCCCCCACCCTAATGGAAATTGTGCAGCCCGATACCCGGGACGCAGAGAGGTAAGTGCCTTTTCTCTTCACCACCAAGATGGCTATGCTAAGAGTAGGCTGTTTAAATGCGCGTGGCCTGGGCTCAACTTGGAAGCAAGCAATGCTTCTAAATGACCTCAGGTCACAACGTATAGATGTGATGGTTATTTGCGAGGCCCGGATCAGCAACGTGCGACAGCTAGCCCCCACCTTTGATGACTTTGAGATGCACGCATCTCTCTGTCAGCCCGGAGGTGGGGGTGGAGTTGTCGTTCTGCTGCAAAAACATCTGGGTCTCGCAACACAGATGGTACATTTGGACCCGGAGGGTCGACTAGTGGTTCTGGACCTTGGCAGTGGTAAAGGCGGAGCGTTTAGGTTGGTAGCCGCCTACGGCCCTTTCGGGTCAATGCGGCCGGACTTCTTCCATCGTCTGGAGACTTTTCTGGGGACGTCCCGCTCCTTGCTATTAGTGGGGGACTGGAATGGTATCCTAGATGCACGCTGGGACTACGTAGGGGCCTGCCCCGATAGAGAGGGGTGTAATAGCCTCAAAGGGTTAATCGGTCGATTTGACCTGGCCGATAGATATCGACTAGATTTTCCGACTGCGCCAACCTGGACTTGGGCAAATCGTAGCGGATCATCTAGGTCGTACCTAGATAGGTTCTTAGTTAGAATTAAGGATAAGGACTTTTTAAGTTGTCCAAAAATGCGCATGGTTGGCTATTCAGACCACAAATTAGTGACCTGCATGGTCAACCTTGACAGAACTCATAGACAGGGCCCCGGTTACTGGAAGCTCAACTTGTCCTTGCCGGCAAGTAGAGCCTACAGGAATCGGATTAGTACGTTAGTTAAGGAACGGTTGACTGGAGCGATCGTCAACAGCAGGTGGTGGGTATCTCTAAAGAGAGAGATTAGAGTAGTCTCGATAGAATTTAGTAAGGTTCTAGCTGCGGATAGGAATAGGAAGGAAAGGGAGCTAATAGATAGAGTAGAAGAGGCAATTAGAAGCGGCGACGTGGCAAGAGTGCTAGCGTCGAGAACGGCTTTGAGCCAGTTTTTCGACGCGAAGCACGAAGGCTGCGTTGTCCGAAGTAAAATACGTGCTCTAGGGAACGAGGGGACCAAAGCTGTTAGCTGGGCCCGCGTGACAGAGGCCAACAGTGGAACTAAATCCACCATCCGGTCTTTGCGAGACCTGGATGGACGGGCGATTCTTGAGCCTAAGCAGATGTGTGAGGCCTTTCAAAGGCACTTTGCCCGACTGTTCGGGAGGGGCGGGGAGCCGGTTGGGAACGTGGACTTCGGTCCATACCTCGACGGCCTGCCGCGCCTCTCGGACAGGGAGGCGAAGTCCTGCGAGGAGCCGATTTCGGCCGCTGAGATAGAGGACGTGCTGAGCCAATGCGGCAAACGCAAATCCCCGGGTCTCGATGGTCTTCCTTACGAATTATATCTAGCTATGCCGGACTTGTTCCCCGATCTCCTCGAGGCGGTCTACTGCAACTGGCAACAGAACGGGAGAATTCCCTGTACTGTGACCAAGGGCGTAGTCACGCTAGTGAGGAAGGACGAGAACAAGGGGGACGAAATAAGTAACTTCAGGCCCATAACACTGCTAAATACAGAGTTACAGATTTTGGCCAAGGTGCTAGCAAAGAGGTTGGCGCTTGTCGTGGGCAACCTGGTGGGAGATGCGCAGACATGCGCTATCCCGTCCAGGTCCATCCATGACAACCTCCACCTCATGCGATACATCATAGAGAGGGTTGGGAACGAACCCGGCTTTGGTGGGGCTCTGATCAACTTGGATCAATCTAAGGCGTTCGATAGGGTCGACCATGGTTACCTGGATGCGGTGCTAGCGGCGGCAGGCTTCGGACCCGTTTTCAGGGGCTGGATCACTGCTATGCACAGCAGCCGCATCTGCTCTAGGGTCAAGGTGAACGGCTACCTCTCGGAGCCGTTCCAAACCGCGCGGTCCATCCGACAAGGGTGCCCTCTCTCCTCCCTTCTGTATGTGTTGACTCTCGAGCCACTACTGCGGAAGTTGGAGTTGTTGCAGGGCATCCCCTTGGAACCGGGATTGCGGAAAGCGGTGTCGGCCTACGCCGATGACGTGACAGTAATGGTGTCGACGGCCTCCGAAATCGAGGCGGTCGGCACCTTACTGGAGGAGTACGAAAGGTTCACAGGGGCTAAGCTGAACCGGGACAAGTCGATCGGTTTGCAACTCGGCACGTGGGGGGGCAGACCGATGCCCTCCGATAGCGTCGTCGGACGCTGGACGGAGGGCCCGGTGAAGTTGCTCGGGGTCTGGTTCGGACCGGACCTCCAGGTGGAGAAAAACTGGGCGGAGGTTACGAACAGGGTGTTTGCACTGACCCAGAAGTGGGCCAGTTGCAAACTATCCCTGAAAGGTCGGGCGGAAGTGGCGAACACCTACATAGCGTCCGTCATCTACTACCGCCTGACCGTAGTGCCCTGCCCAAGGGAAACCCTCACCAAGATGGAGCGCGCGCTCTTCCAATTCCTTTGGAAGAGGCGGGCTCCTATGGTGAGGAGATCCATCTGCTGTCAACACCCTTCGAAAGGAGGGCTGGGGATGCCGTGGCTAATGATGCGTAAACACGCATTAAGGCTACGGCACCTCTACGTATTCCTCACCGGACAACCGGTGTGGGCCTCGTTTGTGAGACGAACCTTTCCCAGACTCGTCTCACTCACCGAGCTGCAATCCTGGGTCAAGCAAAGACCGAGAAAACTGGGCGCCTGGCACACTGAGTGTGCCCAGGCGCTCACCGCCCTCTGGCAGGCGGATCCGGTTATCAGTGGAGACTCCACCGCAACATTCTATAGAGGGCTGGTACGCAGCAGGTGCGACGACGCCCTCGGAGAAGCCCTAGACATGGAGGAGGACGAACTGGCCAGCCTGTTCGGTAGGACATTCAGCCCAGGACCTATGGACAACTTCCAGAAGTCCCTGGCCTGGCAGTGCTACCGAGGGGCTTTACCCGTTCGAGAAAGGCTCTACAGACACGGGCGCCCGGGTAGGGACCCCGCCAAAAAGATCTGTCCCAGATGCGTGTGCGACGAGGAAACCGTTGCACACGCATTGGTACACTGCTCGGGCGTAGCCGATCTGTGGGGCTATGTCGAACAACTGCTGTCAAGGGTGGGACCGATCCGGTTGACCACCGAGTCTATTGTAATGATCAAGCCGCCTCCCCCCTTCAAAGATGAAGCAGAGGCGGTGTTTCTGTGCGTAATAGCCATGGCGAAAGAGGTTGTATGGTGGACGCGTCTGAAAGGACTGAGGTCAGGCACCTTTCTCTCTGGCCAACAACTGGTCCGTTTCTTCCGATATCATTTCGGAAGAAGGATCAGGATGGAGAGAGAGGTGCTGCACCCCAGCCGTTTCTATGAAAGATGGGTGAAAGTGGCGAGAATGGCCCGTGTGAATGGGCCTTCACTCTACATCAGACTATAGGTGAGGAAGATGAAAGACCAAGGGAGCACCCCTTCTCTGTGCTCCTGAGGAGAAGGGTTGCACACTTTTTTCGGGGGTGTGTGCGACCCCCCAAGGCGCCTCCTCTCTATTGAGGATTTTGTTAAAAATTTTATTTTTTGTTATATCTTATTTTATTTTTATATTTTGTTATTGCCTCCTCCTTATTGAGGACGCCTTTTTGTGTAAACTCCCCCCTTTGTACTTGTCCCACTTTTGATGCCCTAGTGGCAAATAAAAGAAACATATCTATCTATCTATCTATCTATCTATCTATCTATCTATCTATCTATCTATCTATCTATCTATCCGTTTATGCCCTAGATGCGTGCGTCACGAAGAAACCGTGGCGCACGCATTGGTGCAATGTCCTGGCGTGGCTGATCTGTGGGGCTACGCCGAACAACTGCTGTCGCGGGTGGCGCCGATTAAATTGACCGCCGAGTCCGTGATGACAATCAAACCGCCTCCCCTCTTCACAAAGGAAGCAAAGGCGGTTTTTCTGTGCGTAATAGCCATGTTGAAAGAGGTTGTTTGGTGGACACGATTGAAAGGTCTGAGGTCAGGCAACTTCCTCTCTGGCCATAGTCTGGTCTACTTCTTCCGATATCACTTCGGAAGAAGGATAAGAATGGAGAGAGAGGTGCTTGGCCACAGGCAGTTTTATGAAAGGTGGGTGATAGTGGCGAGAATGGCTCGTGTAAATGGGCCTTCTCTGTATACCATCCTGTAGGTAAAGAAGTAAAGGAGAGGGGAGCACCTTCTCCATGTGCTCCCCGGGCAAAGGATTGCACACTTTTTCGGGGGTGTGTGCAACCCCCATCACGTCCCCTCCCTTTTGAGGTTATTTTCGATTATTTTCATGTTACACCCTTTTTACTCGATTATATGTAAACTCCCCCTTTGTATTTGTCCCTTCTTTTTATGCCTTTATGGTAAATAAAGAAATCTATCTATCTATCTATCCGTTTGAATGACTGTCTGTTTGTCTGTCTGTTTTTCTCTCTCCCTCTACATCTTCTTCTTCTTCGCCCACTTATTCCTGGAAGGGTCATGGGGGAAGAGTCCTCAAACACTGCACGAAACCGGATAAACTTTTAGTTTGAGACACACACACATATATATATAAATTTATATATGTACGCATATATATATATATATATGTAATGCACGTGTATAATACTATACGTATGCAATGATGTGCGTATTTAGAGGTCTACGTATGTAACACTGTATATATGTCTACAATTCTGTATGTATATAGCTGTGTATGCATGTAATGGTGAATAAATATACATACATACACACACAATTCTCTCTCTCTCTCTCTCTCTCTCTCTCTCTCTCTCTCTCTCTCTCTCTCTCTCTCTCTCTCTCTCTCTCTCTCTCTCTCTCTCTATCTATATATATATATATATATATATACACATGCATACATACACATACACACACACTCACACATACACATACGTATGCATATATACAAGCATACACACATATATAACTATATGTATGTATATATATATATATATATATATATATATATATATATGTATGTATGTATTTATACAATGCTGTGTATATGTAAATGTCGGAGTGTAAAGTAATGTTTACGGTTGCTTTTAAGTGTTCCTTCCCTTTACTAAAGTGCATAGCCTCATAAATAAGGAGGAATGACTTGGCAGAGAAGATGTCGATTATTATTCCATTCACAGCAATGTCCAGCGAATACCTCCCATAGCGGAAATCACATTGAATACTGGGAAATTAGATGATCACTTGCTCATACGGCATATCAGCAATGTAACGGACGTTGATAGAACTAGGAGGTAGTTATTACTACAACATTACTATATTATGTTGATAGTACCAGGAGGTAGTTATTACTACAATATTACTATATTATGTTGATAGTACCAGGAGGTAGTTATTACTACAACATTACTATATTATATTGATAGTACCAGGAGGTAGTTATTACTACAACATTACTATATTATATTGATAGTACCAGGAGGTAGTTATTACTACAACATTACTATATTATATTGAGAGAACTAGGAGGTAGTTATTACTACAACATTACTATATTATATTGATAGTACCAGGAGGTAGTTATTACTACAACATTACTATATTATATTGAGAGAACCAGGAGGTAGTTATTACTACAACATTACTATATTATATTGATAGAACCAGGAGGTAGTTATTACTACAAAATTACTATATTATATTGATAGAACCAGGAGCTAGTTATTACTACAACATTACTATATTATATTGATAGTACCAGGAGGTAGTTATTACTACAACATTACTATATTATATTGATAGTACCAGGAGGTAGTTATTACTACAACATTAGTATATTATATTGATAGTACCAGGAGGTAGTTATTACTACAACATTACTATATTATATTGAGAGAACTAGGAGGTAGTTATTACTACAACATTACTATATTATATTGAGAGAACTAGGAGGTAGTTATTACTACAACATTACTATATTATATTGAGAGAACCAGGAGGTAGTTATTACTACAACATTACTATATTATATTGAGAGAACTAGGAGGTAGTTATTACTACAACATTACTATATTATATTGATAGTACCGGGAGGTAGTTATTACTACAACATTACTATATTATATTGATAGTACCAGGAGGTAGTTATTACTACAACATTACTATATTATATTGTGAGAACCAGGAGGTAGTTATTACTACAACATTACTATATTATATTGATAGTACCAGGAGGTAGTTATTACTACAATATTACTATATTATATTGAGAGAACTAGGAGGTAGTTATTACTACAACATTACTATATTATATTGAGAGAACTAGGAGGTAGTTATTACTACAACATTACTATATTATATTGAGAGAACCAGGAGGTAGTTATTACTACAACATTACTATATTATATTGAGAGAACTAGGAGGTAGTTATTACTACAACATTACTATATTATATTGATAGTACCAGGAGGTAGTTATTACTACAACATTACTATATTATATTGTGAGAACCAGGAGGTAGTTATTACTACAACATTACTATATTATATTGATAGTACCAGGAGGTAGTTATTACTACAATATTACTATATTATATTGAGAGAACTAGGAGGTAGTTATTACTACAACATTACTATATTATATTGAGAGAACTAGGAGGTAGTTATTACTACAACATTACTATATTATATTGAGAGAACCAGGAGGTAGTTATTACTACAACATTACTATATTATATTGAGAGAACTAGGAGGTAGTTATTACTACAACATTACTATATTATATTGATAGTACCGGGAGGTAGTTATTACTACAACATTACTATATTATATTGATAGTACCAGGAGGTAGTTATTACTACAACATTACTATATTATATTGTGAGAACCAGGAGGTAGTTATTACTACAACATTACTATATTATATTGATAGTACCAGGAGGTAGTTATTACTACAATATTACTATATTATATTGAGAGAACTAGGAGGTAGTTATTACTACAACATTACTATATTATATTGATAGTACCAGGAGGTAGTTATTACTACAACATTACTATATTATATTGAGAGAACCAGGAGGTAGTTATTACTACAACATTACTATATTATATTGATAGTACCAGGAGGTAGTTATTACTACAACATTACTATATTATATTGATAGAACCAGGAGCTAGTTATTACTACAACATTACTATATTATATTGAGAGAACTAGGAGGTAGTTATTACTACAACATTACTATATTATATTGATAGAACCAGGAGCTAGTTATTACTACAACATTACTATATTATATTGAGAGAACTAGGAGGTAGTTATTACTACAACATTACTATATTATATTGATAGTACCAGGAGGTAGTTATTACTACAACATTACTATATTATATTGAGAGAACTAGGAGGTAGTTATTACTACAACATTACTATATTATATTGAGAGAACTAGGAGGTAGTTATTACTACAACATTACTATATTATATTGAGAGAACTAGGAGGTAGTTATTACTACAACATTACTATATTATATTGAGAGAACTAGGAGGTAGTTATTACTACAACATTACTATATTATATTGAGAGAACTAGGTGGTAGTTATTACTACAACATTACTATATTATATTGAGAGAACTAGGAGGTAGTTATTACTACAACATTACTATATTATGTTGATAGTACCAGGAGGTAGTTATTACTACAACATTACTATATTATATTGAGAGAACCAGGAGGTAGTTATTACTACAACATTACTATATTATATTGAGAGAACCAGGAGGTAGTTATTACTACAACATTACTATATTATATTGATAGTACCAGGAGGTAGTTATTACTACAACATTACTATATTATATTGAGAGAACTAGGAGGTAGTTATTACTACAACATTACTATATTATATTGAGAGAACTAGGTGGTAGTTATTACTACAACATTACTATATTATATTGAGAGAACCAGGAGGTAGTTATTACTACAACATTACTATATTATATTGATAGTACCAGGAGGTAGTTATTACTACAACATTACTATATTATATTGAGAGAACCAGGAGGTAGTTATTACTACAACATTACTATATTATATTGAGAGAACTAGGAGGTAGTTATTACTACAACATTACTATATTATATTGATAGTACCAGGAGGTAGTTATTACTACAACATTACTATATTATATTGAGAGAACTAGGAGGTAGTTATTACTACAACATTACCATATTATATTGATAGTACCAGGAGGTAGTTATTACTACAACATTACTATATTATATTGATAGTACCAGGAGGTAGTTATTACTACAACATTACTATATTATATTGAGAGAACTAGGAGGTAGTTATTACTACAACATTACTATATTATATTGAGAGAACTAGGAGGTAGTTATTACTACAACATTACTATATTATATTGAGAGAACTAGGAGGTAGTTATTACTACAACATAGCGAGGAAATGCTTTGCATGGAGCCAATCCCACTCTTTGGACATTGAATACATTTACCCAAAAGAAGAACTGGTAGACATCATTGGATGCCACGAAGTCGGAGTGCCCTTCTCCTAGAGACATGTCTTAATGAAGACCAGGAGTCCCTCGCGCCATAAAAAAAAACTTTATAGGATGGCCGTTGACTCTCATGAGTTCCTCCACCCTTTTGATGGTTTATTTTTTCATTCCGCAGGGTGTTTAAATATTCCCCTCCTCACCAAACAAGCTTGGTGGGGTTGCTGGTTTAGTCAGCGACGATCCGACCATGCACAGGTTGTACTGGGTTACATGTTACCAGTAGCGCTGAAGAGCGACCTGACATATATATATACATATATATATCTATCTATCTAAGGCGGGTAAAATTCCCGAGATCCATGGACGAGTTCTCTCCAGCGGTCTCTGTCCCTCATTATCACTGCCATATCCTGCATCTCCAACAGACCAGTGTCTGTCCTTAGGGCAGCAACATATGTTAACCTTGGTCTTCCTCTTCTAGTGTGTCCATGTATATATATATATATATATATATGTATATATATATATATATATATATATATATATATATATATATATATATATATATATATATATATATATATATATGTAAATATGAGAATAAACGTGCTGCGTGGTTGCGAATGGGTTACATATGAATAAAGTTAGTCCTTCATCAGTGATCTTCCAACCATCATTGGTATTTCATCGCTTTAAAGACCATATACCTCCAGTTAGTGCGAGCAACGGCTAAAAAAAAGTCGTTGGGACACGTAAATAAAGGGGACACGAGAGTGTAAACAAACAAAGATGGTGAAGCAACGAAAAGTGAGGAAGAACGAGTCAAGTCCCAAATTCGGTGAAATCGGGAACGAGAGAGAATAAAGACCATCAAACCTGCGAATTCACCGAACATGCACACACACACATATATAGAACAACATTAATTGGTTGAAAGATCTAATTGATAAGGTTTCGCAAGAAATTTCAAGCTCCTATATATGTATATATATATATATATATATAAATTAAAACAATGAAATAGAAAATCAAGTCATTAGAGATATACTTCACTGCTTTACGATCGTTTCTAGATGGTGATAATACATTGTATCTATACTCAGTTATTGATCTATGTAAGTTTACAAACTATCAGATAGAGAGAATATTTACTTACATGCATATCACCAGCTGTTTTCAAAAGCAATAATAATTTTATTCAATAATAATTTTACTCAGAATTAGTATCATGTCCATATTTGGAGGTAGTTGAAGAACTAACGAATCAAATTATATTTTTCATATGGTGTTAAGATGAAAAGTAATACACTTTAGTTGAGGTTATGACCCTTTGAAAGGAATGGTTGAAAGGTGTTAGTAGAAATGCCATAAAAATCTATTAGGAAGGAAGGGGATTGTCAAACTGATAGTTGAATGTATCTTGTATAGTGAATTTAAAAGGAATGTCAAAATAAATGGTGATTAGTGTTGTATTGAGTTTTAAGGTGAATATAAATTAATGTTATAGCTAGGAAAGAGAGTATATTAAAAGATGAACATTATAATAAGATAATGTGATATAGTAATGCGATAATATACAACTTAACGTGATATAGTAATGCGATAATATACAACTTAACCAACAGAATATAGTACGGTGTGGTATAACATATTATACGCTCTAAAATATTACTAAGTATGTTTATGCATAAATAATCAAACTCAGATAAGTACATGTTGGCATAGTTAAAACACATAAATTTCATAGTCTACAAAGTGCACATATTCACACCACATATAGAGAGAGGTACAGTTATATTGATATCTAACCAAAATATACATACGTGCAAATAGATACAAACCTAAATACACACCCACACGCATGCATATAATCATATATATACATATCCATACATATCTATATTCACACATACACATCTATACCTCTTTTTTTATCTCTGAGATTTATCTTAACCTACAACATTTTCAACATATGGATTACATTGAGTTCTTCATACAGAATAGACCCCACAACTTACAGTGTATACCTCTGTATATATATATATATATATATATATATATATATAAATGAAAGTATAGAAATTATTGTGAGCGTGAACCCAACAGTATTTCATAATATATAAGTGACTATAACGTCAAAATGGAAAAATAGTTAACGTAAGATATGGGAAAATAATTCAAACTCAATTAAAAAAAAATCAAGACATAGATTTATCCACAGAATTTTGTGGAATCAAGGGAAAAATCAATAGAGCCTTAACTCAGAATAAAATAAAGTTTAAATACTCATCCTTCAATTTGGAAAAACTACAAATATAGTCTTAAAAAGACTATTTCACGAAACTTTCAGTGGGGATGGTCACGGTTGGAGTCGTTCGTCAGCAGAGCTCAAACACGATAACCCTAGTAACACTGTTAGAATATGCCAAAAAGGGAATTTAAAAAAACAGGCTAGTCCACATCATGCGTAATTATGAAAATAAACGCACATGGAGAGATATGGCTGGTGACGCCATAATGAGACGAATATCTGTTTACAGGAAACAGCAGTCAAAAAACATTCCGAAAAAAACTCTACAAATGTAAGGAGTTCAGCAAAATAACAATATTATCCTGTTTTTTTAAAAAGAAAGACCAGGATTAGTCACAAATAATTTTAAGCACTCTATGAAAAAATTGAGAGTATAAATATAAATGAAAGTATAGAAATTATTGTGAGCGTGAAGACAACAGTATTTCATAATATATAAGTGTCTTAACGTTTCGGACGCTATATATATATATATATATATAAAATATTAAACAAATAATGAACAAACAATTCCTTATATTAAACAAAAAAAGTTCACTATTTAACGATCGTTTCTAGGGTATATATGTGTTATAATTGGTATGCATATTTAACAGATCTATGTACAAAATTATACAAAATTATACAAATTATCAAGATTAAATATACATACCTAACTCATATATACGCCGTCTTCAGAAATAATGTGTGAACTTAAATAGTGAACTTTTTTTGTTTAATATAAGGAATTGTTTGTTCATTATTTGTTTAATATTTTATCTTGACTCTGTATACCGTTTATCTTTCACCGAAAGTGGATTTTCATTACATCTCTTCTTTCCATGATATCCGGAATACATTGAGTTCTTCATACGGATTGGACACTACCGTAAACTCTTGGTAGATTTATCTACATATATATATATATATATATATAGCGTCCGAAACGTTAAGACCCTCTTCCTGGTATATCAAGCGTTAACCTAATATATCCCTTCCATATACTGTACCGATTGTGTTGTTATTTCTGTTTACCTTATACACACACACACACACACACACACACACACACACACACACACACACACACACACACACACATATATATATATATATATATATATATATATATATACTACCAGCTGAGCCCGGTTGCACCCGGGGCCACTTTTTATTAAGTTAATAATTTGAAAAAATATTATTGAAAGTTTATTATAAAGAAGCAGTTTCAGGAAAAAAAAATATAGAAATATGCACTTGGGGCTGGACGGCGTACAATGAGAAGCGTTGTTTATTAACAGCGAAATGGCAATGTCGATGATATGCAATTTGAAAAATACTACTTACTGAAAGTGGTAGTTAAGATGTATTAGAATTAAAATAAAAACACACGTCCCTTCTTCGCAATTTAAGGGTTTTATTTCTTTTGATGGAAAACAGTGACCGTACTGCAGAATCGATTTCATAAAACGGTATTGTAAGATCGTTAAATGTAGAAGGATGATAGTTTATTAACAGCGAAATAGCAATGTCGATGAGATGCAAGTAGTTTAAAAATGCATGTTATGAAGGTTTGTATGATAGTTTACAATTTTCCTGAAACTGCTTCTTTATAATAAACTTTCAATAATATTCTACCCCGGCCGGGTAGTATATGTATATATATATATATATATATATATATATATATAAACGGAAAAAATGAAACGAAATTTCATTTCTCACTCTTAGTACGGCTGTTACTTAAATATAAGTATGTATACGTACATACATATATGTATACAGGCGTACAGTAGTATGTATATATATATACATGCACACATATATATATATATATATGTACGTATGGATTCACCGAACACTTATTACAATGCTCGGTGTGTTTGTAAACAAACATCCCGAATTAAGCCGTACAGTGTCTAGCAACCATCGTTGCTCATTTGTTTAATCCTGACAAAGGAACGCTGTACTAGTTTCAAACTTATTAGCTATCGTCAGCAACGTATACCTTCATGCCAGATGATTGAACATCTGAAAGCATATACTTTCCTTATGCATATTAACGGCTGAGCAGCCTAATTTGCATATCGAGTGAGTTAATCGGCCGGAGTACCGAAAACGATAAACGGAAAAAATGAAACGAAATTACATTTCTCATTCTTAGTACGGCTGTTACTTAAATATAAGTATGTATACGTACATACATATATGTATACAGACGTACAGTAGGATGTATATATATATACATACATGCACATATATATATATATGTAGGTATGGATTCACCGAACACTTATTACAATGCTCGGTGTGTTTGTAAACAAACATCCCGAATTAAGCCGTACAGTGTCTAGCAACCATCGTTGCTCATTTGTTCAACCCTGACAAAGGAGCGCTGTACTAGTTTCAAGCTTATTAGCTATCGTCAGCTAATAAGCTTGAAAATCTTACTACCAACTGACAAACTGCATATACTTAGACTTTATACCCTCTTATTGTATCTAATCCCTTTAATTAACCACAAAAACCAATACCTATATCCCTCCCTTCTCCTTCATTCCTCTTCTATTTCTTCTATTTCTTCCTTTCTTCCCTCCCTTTTTGGCTATCTTTTCTTTTCTTCTTTCTGCCCCCTTCTTTACTTTTATTTTTATCATTATTATTTTTATCTTTATTTTTTATATATATATTTATCTCTATATCTCCCCCCTCTCCCTCTCTCCATCCCTCCCACTATGATCAATTTAATTCTCTTTAACTCACTACACTCGACGACATGAAGTCTACGTATCAAAACTGATCAAGGAATCCTTCCACCTCTACCCCTCCTCCATCTTAGTTTGTCACTCTACTTCCTAACTCTTCTCCCCCTTCCTCTCTCTCTATACTATTCCGTTTGTCCCCCTCACCTTCTAATTCCTCCTCCTCTCTCTCTATACTAGTAAATACAATTCCAAACAAATGTTTTTCTCTATATATTAAGAATTATTTCAAGAGTAACTTACTCACTATTTTGAAAATTTGGACGTGAACAACAATTATAATTGAGTGGCTGCTATTTGCAGTATAGCAATATAAGGTTGCACTTACCAATGAAACAGTCGTAAATACCTGGATAAAATCCTTCTCTTAATGCTTACCTGTGTTTTCTCTTTTATACTTTATACTCCAAGATTGAACGGAATTCTTACAAACTTGTGGAGTTACCCCTAACCGTACGTTGAAACCGTCCATGAAACTGGCTTTCTTAACCACGAACTGGATCACAATAAGCAATTTTCTGCTTCCCTAACTTCATTTTTTAATTTATTTAGAAAATTGTTTAATAACCGTTTGTTTCGCTACTTTTATATTGTTCTGGTATCTCGAATTAGTGCCATTGAACCACATGTATTATAAACAACTTGAATATTTCTACAAGTACATTGTACCTGTTGAGGTATCCATCCACTTCTATAATTTATTCTCCTTACGTAGAGAACAAAACGTTGAATAATGCCGCTAATTTTAGTGGCAATTCGACATGTTTATAATATCCAGCTTTTATCAGCGACCTGATTTGCGTGTGTGTCACTTTAACGGCTTGACCGCATGCGTTGGGCAGGGAGCATAATATTTACTTGCTATACCTTATAGCGTGGAAATAGGGCTGTCTGAAGATTCATTTCTTTCCATTGGAAATTCGTTGGATTTCCAATCTTTCGGAATGATGAAACCGTCGGTAACAGCATCTGAACAGGTGATTATTTAATCATTTTTTAATTTATTTAGAAAATTGTTTAATAACCGTTTGTTTCGCTACTTTTATATTGTTCTGGTATCTCGAATTAGTGCCATTGAACCACATGTATTATAAACAACTTGAATATTTCTACAAGTACATTGTACCTGTTGAGGTATCCATCCACTTCTATAATTTATTCTCCTTACGTAGAGAACAAAACGTTGAATAATGCCGCTAATTTTAGTGGCAATTCGACATGTTTATAATATCCAGCTTTTATCAGCGACCTGATTTGCGTGTGTGTCACTTTAACGGCTTGACCGCATGCGTTGGGCAGGGAGCATAATATTTACTTGCTATACCTTATAGCGTGGAAATAGGGCTGTCTGAAGATTCATTTCTTTCCATTGGAAATTCGTTGGATTTCCAATCTTTCGGAATGATGAAACCGTCGGTAACAGCATCTGAACAGGTGATTATTTAATCATTTTTTAATTTATTTAGAAAATTGTTTAATAACCGTTTGTTTCGCTACTTTTATATTGTTCTGGTATCTCGAATTAGTGCCATTGAACCACATGTATTATAAACAACTTGAATATTTCTACAAGTACATTGTACCTGTTGAGGTATCCATCCACTTCTATATATATATATATATATATATATGTATATATATATATATATGTATATATATATATATATATGTATATATATATATATATATATATATATATATATGTATATATATTTATATATATATGTTTACTTGCATCTTCCATACTCATACTGGCAAAACAAGATGCCCCCTTCTTCTTCTTCTTCTTCTTCTTCTTCTTCTTCTTCTTCTTCTTCTTCTTCTTCTTCTTCTTCTTCTTCTTCTTCTTCTGCTGCGTGTGAGAGGTGTATACCGTCACAATCGACCCACAATAAATTGAAGTAAACAAAATGTATGAATGAATGACGATAAAGAGATCGATAAATACGAGATGAAATAAATACATTAAAACAACAACAAAATAAATAAATATTTAGATGAATGATAAAATGATAACTGCCTCTAGCTTGACTATTGATAATAGAGTTTCACTTCCGCTATTGAATCATTAACTTCCGGTTGTACAATGTAGTATTCAAGATAAAAGATGGATGACTGATAAAACAATAAGAGACATTGATGGAGATAAGGGTGAAAGACAGAGATAGAGAGTGATGGAGAGTGATGGAGAGAGAGATAGAGAGAGATGGAGTGATGGAGAGGGATTGATAGAGAGAGATGGAGAGAGGTGGAGAGAGATGGAGAGATAGAGAGAGATGGAGAGAAATGGAGAGATGGAGAGAGATGGAGAGAGATAGAGAGAGATATGGAGAGAGATGGAAATATGGAGAGATAAGAATGAGGGAATAAGAGTGAGAGAGAAAGAGGTGCAGAGGAGAGGGAGGTAGGGAGATAGGCGAGAGAGTGAGAGTGAGGGAGATTGTGGAGAGAATGATGGAGAGATATGACTAAGGGAATACAGAGGGAGAGTGAGGGGCGGAAGAGAGGGAGGGTGATAGGTGAGAGAGAGGGAGAGAGTGAGAGAGAGTGGGGAAAGAGAGTGAGATAGAGGAGAGAGTGATGGAGATAACGGTGAAAGAGATACTGAAATATGAATAAGGGAGTAAAGAGGGGGAGGAAGAGAAGGAGGAAGATAGGCAAGAGAGAAGGGAGAGAGAGAGAGAGAGAGAGAGAGAGAGAGAGAGAGAGAGAGAGAGAGAGAGGAAGATGAGGGAGCGAGAGGGAGAGAGAGAGCGAGAGGAAGCCGGGAGAGAGAGAGGGAGGGAGAGTGGGGCTTGGAGGAGTAAGACAGAACTGTTTTTGGTAGTGTAATGAAATGTTTAAAATGGCGTTCATGATGAGAGAAAAATGTGGAGAATAACTACACAAATTAATTATGGATACATACACATACACATACACATACATACTGATATATTGGTACACACACACATATACATACACACTGATACATTGGTACATACACACTGATACATTGGTACAAACACACACTGATACATTGGTACAAACACATACACACTGATACGCACAGATATACACACATGCACACAGATACACACAGATACACACATGCACACAGATACACACAGATATACACACACACATACTCATTGACACCCAAACATACACACTGACTCACAAATTGACGCATATACACACACAGATAGTCACATATATACACAGAGATGCACACAGTCATACATAGACACACGTATACACACACATCCACACTGACACACAAACATACATAAATTGACGCATATACACACAAACACACATAGATACACACAACTACACACATATCGACACATATGCACACACAGATACACACAAACACACAGAGATACACATAGACGCACACGGACTCAAAAGGATACATAAACATACACACAGATACACAGATACTCGAACATTCACGTACACACACAAATACACATAGACACACACACAGACACACATATATACACACACATATACATACACAGATACACACATACGCGAATACAAGCGGCCGAAATGGGGTTCCTCCGAAGGGTCTTTGTAGCAATGTTACTCGATAATTCGGAGACCAGAGAGTCACTCCTGATAGAGCTGCTACTTCTCCGAATTTAGAGATCACAGCTCCGATACTATGGACATGTGGTTAAAATGTCTCAGGAAGGAATCGCTGGACAGATTTTACGGACGAAACCAACTGACCGGAGACCTAGGAGTAGACCCCCAAGGAAGATGGTTGGATAACATTCATGAGCTTGGCTTGGGGATCCAGCCAGGTCAATTTAAGACGGTTGTTTCTGACAGGCTCACTGGAAGGAGTGTTTGAGGACTCTGTCTCAACGAACCCCTCAGGAATAAGTGGGCGAAGAAGAAGAAGAAGAAGAAGAAGAAGAAGAAGAAGAAGAAGAAAAAGAAGAAGAAGAAGAAGAAGAAGAAGAAGAAGAAGAAGTACTAGACACTTCCTCTAGTCTGTCATTGCTTACTAGCTCTATACAGACATACATAGACAAACACAGATATCCATAGATTCCATGATTACCTATATGCTGATGTTCTGTAATTTAAACAAGTGTTGTTATGTGCTGAAAATAACGAGACGTATCAAAACTACAGAAGACCAGCATAAATATAAACATAACCCGGGATATTACAGCTCTGAAAAGCTCACGAGAGTTAAAACCAGTAAGTAAAAATGAGATAGCTATGTTTCTTTTTGAAAAAGCCTTTTTTGTATGAACTAATATATATATATATATATATATATATCTTTATGATGTATTGTTTTTGTTTATGCCACGAAACTACGTAGTCGAGGAATCTAGGAGCAGTTTAGGTATGATACATTTTATTACTAATTATATCTAAATGTTTCTTCTCTCTTCATAATGTATTTTTAACTCTGATACTGGTTCAGTCTAGTTCAACCGGATTGGTCTGTCCCAGTCATTCATTGAGCAACATCGATGAAGTTGGCACCCTTAACTCACGGTTGGGTGCGGATGCATTCATGTATATGTGTGTGTCCGCATGTATCTGTGTGTTTCTAAATATATTGTTAATAACTCCCTCTGGTCGAGCAATCTTTGAAGTGTGGGGACTGCTGGAAAGCTTCCATTACTCATACTTCTCGCCCCCTTCACAACCTCTTCTACGGCTTCGATATAAATACCCCCTCCGCCTCCGTGGTATTTTCTTCGGGGTTATAAGAGGCTTAGCTCTGTTTCTCGACCGTTATATCGCGTGACTATCTCCCCCTCCGCCTTTTGGGATTCTTTCTCACGTCGTGTAGACGCGTTCTTGAGACTATTAAAATGAGGTATCCTCTTGATAAGTCGGCAGACCTCGCAAGGACTCTATATCTTTATGATGTATTGTTTTTGTTTATGCCACGAAACTACGTAGTCGAGGAATCTAGGAGCAGTTTAGGTATGATACATTTTATTACTAATTATATCTAAATGTTTCTTCTCTCTTCATAATGTATATATATATATATATATATATATATATATATATATATATATATATATATATATATATATATATATAAGAGGTTGCTGTTTTCTAATTGTTCTTTAAGTTTAAGTTTAAGTCTATTGTCCCACCATACCATGAATAGGTTAGCTATGTCACCTGCAATGCTAACACCAATGGCTGCTCCCTCCTCTTGGGCATATGTTTTTCCATTAAATTTGAACATATGTTCCTTAAGGGTTAATTTTATACTGGCCCCCACTGCATGTGCAATAATTTTCTTTAGTTCATCGAGGTTTTCGGGGGTCCGTATGGCTCTAGTCCACCCGTTCCATCTTTCTGTGTGGGTTTTCTTGGCCATTGAGGTAATGGTAGGTGGTCTGCCTCTTGCTGGTGTTGTAGGGCACAGGTTGCTAAGGTCATATGTATCTAGATAATCATTACTATAGGTAAGTTTAAGTAGGAGTCCCAGCTCACTGGTATCAATCCCACGGAATTCAACATTGCTCTCACTGATCATTTCTACGCATTTCTCCACAGCAAAATCCACGTCAATGGATGGATATAGGGACACAACATCCATACTACCAATTATGCAGTTTGTTAGGTCCCTAGATCGGTTACTTTCGCTGATTCTGCTGAGGAGGTCCTCCGTGCTGTCACATATATCTGGGGACATTTCAATGAAGGGGCGTATGATCATAGAGAGGAAGTAGGAAAGTCTGTAGTTACTAGCAATGTTAGCTCCACAGACTGGCCGTGTTGGTGGTCCTGTGACAGGGTCACTGCTCGTTTTATGGTCTTTTCGAAGCCCATACAACGCTGGCACGTCATTGTTCCAGGCTTGGAAGTTGTTGGCAGCCCTTTTATTGGGCTGCATTATGTTCGTCCACATCATCATATGGGCATTGAGGGTTTTCTCCCTATCCTCATGCTCTTGTGGTGTTACTTCTCTTGTGTTAGTGATGTGGGGTTGCATTGCCTGGATGTAGTTTGACAGACTGTTAACCGACATTCTGCCAGACTTGTCTGTTGGAAAGCTGCAATCTCTCCATTACGCGAGCGCTGCATGAGCTTACGCAAGCCATTTGCAGATTTTTCTCCCAGTTGCTGGACCTCCATTCTATTTTGCTTATTGCTATACTGTTCTGTAATATTTCTAAGTTTAGATCTAGCTATACTAAATTGTGCTTCTGTTTGTTCATCGACCTGCGACGGCAATTGCGTGCGTTTGTTAAAAGCTAAAGTCGTGGCGTGGACTCGTCGTAGGTCGAAGGACATATCGGAAGGATTATAAAAAGTAGAGTTCCAGGATGCTGCTTTATGTGTACTATTGCTATTGTTAGTTGCGTTGTTTCTATTTCTATTTCCACCAACAGCCTCATGGTTGTTTCTGTGTCTCTAATTATTACCCCTGTCTCTTTCCTCTGGCTCATTGTTATTATCTACTCTATTTTGTGTGACTGTGTGTTCGTTCTGGTTATTTTCTCTGTCAGTATCGATAGTCTCCCTTCTCCTCTCAATCCCATTACCTTCCCTCACTTCTGTGTTACTGTCATTACCTGTTTTCTGTGTCTGTGTTTGTTAAGATTGTGGTGGTGGTGAGAGGCATAGAATATGTGTGTGTTGTTGTTGTTGTTGTTGATGTGTGCTGTTGTTGATGTGTGTTGTTGTTGTCTCCGTGTATGTTATTATTGTTGTGTGTGTTGTTGTTATTGTTGTTTGTGTCTGTGTATCTGTTGTTGTTGTTTCTGAGTATGTTATTATTGTTCTGACAAGCATTTTATCATATTTACCTTATTATATGTGGCATATTTAGGTGGTAGCTGTAATATCGATAATTCATCAGAGTCGACTGTAGTGTTGCCGTATATATTTGTGTTGTTGTTGTTGAATTCATCTGTTAATGAGATATCGGCCATGTTTATACCATCAATCTTGTCTGGATATTTATCCCTATTCTCTGAAGTTTCTTGGTTTAGTTTCATCTGTTTGAGCCACCTTAATTTCTTGTTAAAGTGTTTGTCACATTCTTGAACAATGTACTTTTCTTCGAGACATATAAGGTTTATATATATTAATTTTTCTCTTGGTGTGGTGATCTT
Organism: Eledone cirrhosa; assembly: GCA_964016885.1. Taxonomy (NCBI): domain Eukaryota; kingdom Metazoa; phylum Mollusca; class Cephalopoda; order Octopoda; family Eledonidae; genus Eledone; species Eledone cirrhosa. The sequence goes on from OZ024743.1 coordinate 328,456,985, forward strand.
AGTTATTTCTTGTATTAGGTTACGCTTATGTTTTTCTTGATGACTCAATTCTCTGTAAATCTTCTTTTTTATGTTTAGAATTAATGTTCGTTTTAGCCTATCTGCTTGCTTTTTGGTAAGTTGTAATCTTCTTACATCGGGTTTGATGTTATTGTTTTTCGTAGACAACAGAACATGGTGGTTTTCAGTATCTTGTTAGCCTGGCTAAGGCTTACTATATTTCGTTTCTGAATTTGTTTAGCAAGATTCTTTATCTGAAAACGTGTGTTGAAACCGATATTGTTATGCTTTGGGAGGGTCATGTTGCCAATAAGAAACATACGCACCAGTTGATTTCACTCCAATTTATTATAAATTAAATTTATAAATTTTAGGTTGGTTGGTTGGTTCCATAACCGGACGGTTGTTCATATATTGTAAAAGTTCTTTCGTCACACATTCTGTGACCTCTTCAGTGACTGGGGATTCTTTTCTTTGTTTTTGTGCCTCTCCTTTGTTCTGTCCTACGCCATCTTGTTTTTGTGAGTGTTGCGTGCTTAGTTTGCGCATGTGTTACATCCGGATGTCTGTGTGTGTTTATATTTGTTTATTTATTTGTTTATTTACATGTTACTGGTTGGTTGTTTGTTCTATGTGTGTGTGTTTTCATTTTGTCCTTAACTGTAAGTTGTGATGCTGCTATTCCATTCATGTTTTCTATTTAATTTTGGTTGGAGTTCATTTATGTTTATTGCCTCTGTAATTTGTCTAAACATTGCGTCTTATCTGTCTGTAGATTCTATTTTTATTTCTATGTTCTCTAATTTGCCCTTATGTTCTATTTTAGCATGTTGGTGGAGTATTGATGATTCTTTTTTATCTTGAAGTTCTCGCCAGTGTTCATTTAACCGTTCTCCTATACTACGAGCTGTCTCACTTATGTACACTATATTCTTATCTTTACATTGTCCTTCAGTACATTTCTAGTTTTACAGTTAATATAGGGGCTTAGTTTACAGATTATGCATTTCTTATCTATACAGGGAGGTCTTTGAAAAGGGTATGTATTGCTAATAAGTGTTTTTATGGAGGTACCTGGTCTTTCTACTATCTTAATATTAAGTTTATGTTTATCTAGGGCCCTTCTATATATATATATATATATTTATTTGGTTCCTTTACCGGTTTCGCAGTTCTTCTGCTTTTCATAAGTAGAGTTGAGATGGAGGGTCTGTAGTTTTTCACAGATGTGAGAAAAACCACAGACCCTCCATCTCAACTCTACTTTTGAAAAGCAGAAGAACTGCGAAACCGGTAAAGGAACCAAATAAATATATATATATATATATATATATATATATTTTAGTTCATACAAAAAAGGCTTTTTCAAAAAGAAACATAGTTATCTCATTTTTACTCAGCGGTTTTAACTCTCGTGAGCTTTTCAGAGGTGTAATATCCCGGGTTATATTTATATTTATGGTGGTGTTCTGTAGTTTTGATACGTGTCGTTATTTTCAGTCTCGCTCGTTTCACCCTATTTTACTTGTCCCAATAACTTTATTTAGTTATTGCTCGCACCAACCAGAGGTATATGATTTTTAAAGCGATGGAATACCAATGAAGGTTGGAAGATCACTGATGAAGGACTAATTTTATTCATATGTAACCCCTGTGCAACCACGCAGCACTCCATTTTTCTTATATATATATATATATATATATATATATATATATATATATATATATATATATATATATAAATAATAACTAGAAATTGATTAACATATATATAAACATGAATAATCACAGGAGATAATTTTTTGTATATCTTATATATATAAGATATATAAAAAAAGTATATATATGTGATATATATATTATATATATATATATATCACAGATGTGAGAAAAACCACAGACCCTCCATCTCAACTCTACTTTTGAAAAGCAGAAGAACTGTGAAACCGGTAAAGGAACCAAATAAATATATATACTTAAAAAAAAAAAAAGACTCCAGTTGCATTTTCGATTTCATCTTTTTTTCTTTATACTTTCACTCGTGTAGGACACCTCGGTTATTTTTCATTTTGTAAAAAAACCTCACTTTCTAATATATATATATATATATATATATATATATATATATATATATATATATATATAACGAAGGAAGTGTGGTAAGGAACCAGATGGACCATAACGCACCAGAGTACTCAATACTTAGGGTAGTAGAGTGCGTAATAGGGAAATGTTTAACCCCGACGGCAGAGCTGAAGCCGTGAGAAACGGCTTGAGCTCTGCCGTCGGGGTTAAACATTTTCCCATATATATATATATATATATATATATATATATATATATATATATATATATATATATATATATATATATATATATATATAGGAAAAGAGTCGGGACCCCGACGGCTGAGCTCCGGCCGTTTCGACAGCTAGTTCAGAACTATGTGTCGAAACGGCTGTAGCTCAGCCGTCGGGATCTGACTCTTTTTCTATTACCCACTCTACTACCCATAGTATCGAGTACTCTGGTGCGTTGTGGTCCATCTGGTTCCTTACCACAATTCCTTCGTTATATATATATATATAGGAACCAGTAAGACCCCGACAGCTGAGCTCAAGCCGTTTCGACGGCTAATTCTGGACTAAATGAAAATTTATCCTGGTATTTAAATAGCCGATCTTCTCAAGGGGTAATTCCATATATGGTCAAAGTGATTGTCAAAAATCAGTAGTAATTCTGTGGTTGCAAATTAGTAGGGGAGATGGTGGCTAAACCTGCCAGTAGGAGAAAGAGGGGAGGGGTGGAGTAGACCCAATCAAGCGTTGGTAGTGCCAGCTACAGCTGGGCATGAGGTCAAAGAAGATACAGGGGAGGGGGAGGGGGAGGAAGTCGGAACGGTAGGTAGAACAATGGGGGGTAGAAATATATAGGAAAGAAAAAATACTGAGAGTGAAGAAAAGCAAATAAGTGTAAAGAAAAAAGTAAAGTAAATTAAATTCTACGACCTAGCTCTCAGGCTATTGTTAGGCTAGAATAAAATAAAGAAAGAAAGAAAGAAGTAAATAAATAAATAAATAAATAAATAACGAAATAAGTAAAAGAACTAGGTGGGACGAAATAGGCAAGGACCCTTTTAAGAGGTATAAGTACGTAAATGATACGGTGACGGGTCAACAAAAGGGGCCAAAATACTAAAGAGACTACCACGAAATAAACAATAAAGGTTTCCATCCCGGGCCAGCAACGACCCAGTGCAGCAAAGTGAACTTGTACGAGATAATAATTCTGAGTCCCGAGAAAAAATTTTTTGTAGCTTGTTTTAGATCTTTTCGAGTTAGCATTAGTATATATTTTTCTCGGGACTCAGAATTATTATCTCGTACAAGTTCACTTTGCTGCACTGGGTCGTTGCTGGCCCGGGATGGAAACCTTTATTGTTTATTTCGTGGTAGTCTCTTTAGTATTTTGGCCCCTTTTGTTGACCCGTCACCGTATCATTTACGTACTTATACCTCTTAAAAGGGTCCTTGCCTATTTCGTCCCACCTAGTTCTTTTACTTATTTCGTTATTTATTTATTTATTTATTTATTTACTTCTTTCTTTCTTTCTTTATTTTATTCTAGCCTAACAATAGCCTGAGACCTAGGTCGTAGAATTTAATTTACTTTACTTTTTTCTTTACACTTATTTGCTTTTCTTCACTCTCAGTATTTTTTCTTTCCTATATATTTCTACCCCCCATTGTTCTACCTACCGTTCCGACTTCCTCCCCCTCCCCCTCCCCTGTATCTTCTTTGACCCCATGCCCAGCTGTAGCTGGCACTACCAACGCTTGATTGGGTCTACTCCACCCCTCCCCTCTTTCTCCTACTGGCAGGTTTAGCCACCATCTCCCCTACTAATTTGCAACCACAGAATTACTACTGATTTTTGACAATCACTTTGACCATATATGGAATTACCCCTTGAGAAAATCGGCTATTTAAATACCAGGATAAATTTTCATTTAGTCCAGAATTAGCCGTCGAAACGGCTTGAGCTCAGCTGTCGGGGTCTTACTGGTTCCTATTACCCACTCTACTACCTCAAGTATTGAGTACTTTGGTGCGTTATGGTCCACCTGGTTCCTTACCACATTTCCTTCGTTATATATATATATATATATATATATATATATATATATATATATATATATATATATATATATATATATATATATATATATATATGAAAAAATGGCGTGCTGCGTTGTTGCGAATGTGATACATATGAATGAAAATAGTCCGAGAAACGGGACTGTCCATTATCAGTAGTCTGCTGATTATCATTGGTATTTCTTCGCATTAAAGACTAGATACCTAAAATCAGTGCGAGCGATAACTAAAATAAGTTATCGGGACAGAGTGAATTGGAAGGGGGAAGTAAACAAAGAACATGGTAGTAATGCAACGTAAAGAGAGGAAAAGAGAGACAAGTCAATGAATCTTGTGGACTTAAGCCCAAACAAATCAATCGACGAGACGAGGCAGACACGCGAAAAGTGAGAGAGAAAAGGGTTTCACACAGGTCAGACGGGAGGAAGTGAGAGAGGGGGAGTAGCAGTGAAGTGAGTTAGTGAAAGTGTGAGGAAGAGGCCAGCCCTTCTCTCCCTTTCTTCTCTCTCCATTTTCCCATCACTCTCCCTCTTACTCGTCAACCGATATATCAACTCTGTACCTAACACCTGTAAACACATACACACTGACACATATAAACATCCTGTTGTCTTAAGAAGCTTTGGGAAAATTGAAAATTGAAATATGGTCGACCCAACGTAGGTAACCATAATGATTGTTTCTATTTTTGGCACAAGGCCAGCAATTATTCCAGTGTATTACTGGTACTTTATTTTATCGACCCCGTAAGGATGAAAGGCAAAGTTAACCTCGGCGGGATTTGAACTCAGACCATAAATGGCCGTATTTCTTTGCTGCAAAGCATGGCGTCCGACCCTCTACCGATACTGCCATTCCACCGCCCTACCGTAGGTAACCATAATAATAGTGAATAACTATAAATAATAGTTGAAAAAATCGGTTAAAGAAAGAGAGAAAGAACGAGAGAAAAGGGTAGCGGGAGAAGGAAAAGAAAGAAAGAGAGGGAGAGAGAAAGGAGAAGGAAGGAAGAGAAAAAGAAGCAAAGAAAGTGAGTCAGAGTTTTGTCGCAGTTTCCTCTTCCCCCTCCACCTGTCCCCTCATCATTTGTCCTTCCCCCTTCCTTTGAAAGACATTCATGTGACCGAGAAATGAGGCGCGTGCGCATGTGTGTGAAAGAGAGCGAGAGAGAGAATACCGCAGATGATAAATGTATATATATATATATATATATATATATATATATATATATATATATATATATATATATATATAACGAAGGAAGTGTGGTAAGGAACCAGATGGACCATAACCCACCAGAGTACTCGATACTTGGTGTAGTAGAGTGGGTAATAGGAAAATGTTCAAGATCCCGACGGCAGAGCTCAAGCCGTTTCGACGTTCGGCGGCTATTTCTGGACTAGTCCAGAAATATATATATATATATATATATATATATACATATATGTATATGTATATAAAAGGTAAACAGAAATAACAGCACAATCGGTACAGTATATGGAAGGAATATATTAGGTTAACGCTTGATATAGCAGGAAGAGGGTCTTAACGTTTCGGACGCTAGTCCTTCATGAGAAGAACGAATGAGAAATAAGATAAATTGAAGAGACGTGCGGGTTGGAATTGGAGAAAATGTCTTCAGATAAAAATAACAGGTCCATTCAGGTTGACATCTCTTATATATATATATATATATATATATAAACTTAGGAAAATCAACAAAGAGAGGACAAGACAAAATACAAAACAAAAAACAATAATAAATTACTTTTTGAAAACGAAAGACGCAGACGTCCAGGGTTACAGCGTCTGACACAAGTCGAAGCGGTGTCCTGTGGAGTAAGAGACGAGACAAAACACCAACTTATATGACACGTACACAGAATTTCACGTGACGACAAGGTAAAGATATAGTGTCTCATAGTACGAAACTCTCGTGAGTGAAACAGGGGGGAATAGAAGAAGAAGAAGAAGAAGAAGAAGAAGAAGGCATGATATCGTGTTAAAAAATGTGTGCCATTGAAAATAATGGCGGGGAGAGTAACAAGACTTACTGTTTAGCCTTAATAAAATTTATATATATATATATAGTAATAATAATAATAGTAATAATAATAATAGTAATAATAATAATAGTAATAATAATAAATTTGAAGACTAAAATCCAAAGAGGGCTCGATAAGGATAAATATATATCAAATATATAAGAACCGTAGAACAAATATTTATTAAAACAAACAGATTCAAGTTTAAGCAAAGAATCGCTGCTTTCACCCTTAACGAGATCTTCTGAAACTAACGAAGTCAATCTGTGAACGCAGAAGTGAATATTTCAAAAAACGTTGCAACCGGAGGAAGACAGGAAGACGATACTTTGGTTTTAGGTATGTTTTCCTGCTTGATTCTTTGATTAAACTTTAATCTGTTATTTTAATATATATATATATATATATATATATATATATATATAATTGGAAATCAGTAAAATCGAATCTCTGGCGGTTTGTAAGTGAATTCGGCCTACTTATATGAAATGATGAGTTAGCAAAGCACTCGATAAGATAGGTCCTTAGAGTAATAACATACGTTTAAAAAGCTTGACAAATCGAACATTGTGGTAGACTAAACTAACACACAATATGTATACCAGAGCAACGATAGCACTAATCAGGTTGAGAAAAAGTACACCTGGACAAATTAGACGAATAGACGTTTAAGACAAATTAGACGAATAGACGTTTAAAGTGTTTCTCTGAATCCAAAATCAAATATCCGACTTACTTGAAAGGCAAGCTCCTGGCAATTGATGACCGAACGTTGGATTCAATTTTTCAACAGGTTTATCGTTCTTCCTGGGTATATATATATATATATATATATATATATATATATATATATATATATATATATATATATATATATATATATTCCTGCTTCTATTGCTGATTATGCATGAATAATAACTTTGCCAATTACTTTATAACAACTTTTATAACAACTAATATATCGTGACTGCTTAAATTCTATCGCACACTAACCTAAACCTGCTTATGCATGGCTTCTTTTTATGCCTTAAATGTATTTACTTGTTTCACCCAGCAATATCATATATTAACCACATGTTCTGGAGTGAGACCTATGCCTTTGTGATACCTTTCTATATACTTGTGAACACCAATTGGCTACCTAGTTCGGGTACCTACTGACATACCTTGTGTATGTATAGTATGATGGTCATTCGAATTACTGTGGTCCTTTGTGATGTACTAAAAAATCTCTTCACGCCTGTATATAAACTACTGACATCCTACTCGCTTGTGTTGCTAGGAACTGCGCTTGTAATAACTTGCTTCTCTAAGGACTCATAACATATGACTTTTTCTCAATTTATTAAATATTTTTAATCTTTTTTAATTTAATTTTATCTTATTATTATATTATTATTATTATTTTTTAAAAATGTTATTACCATTTATTAATATTTTATTATGTTTTTTTTAATATTAATTTATTGTATTTTAATTTATTTTTAGTATATATCTTTTATTTAATTGTTATACTTTATTTCATTTTATTTTTCTTCATTTCATTTTATTATATTATCTCTACTATTATTATTTTTTATCTTTATTTTTATATTTTTCATTATATATATCTTTTATTTAATTATTTTACTTTATTATATTTTATTTTTCTTCATTTCATTTTATTATATTATCTCTACTATTATTATTTTTTATCTTTATTTTTATATTTTTCATTATTTTTTATTACTTTAATATAATTTATATTATGTTTTAACATTTGCCTGTATTTCCTTATGTACTTTTTATATATTTTTATGTATTTTTTTATGTATTTCGTATGTATTTTTATGCATTTATATATTTTTATGTATTTATTATGTACTTTTTAATGCTTTCACACTTTTTGATTTTAAATTCTACATTTTTGAGTGCCATCTACTGTGTCTTCATCTTATTGAATCCAATTGTACCTTGGTATTTTGCAGTGTTGCTTAGTAACCCCAGCATGAACCTATTTGTTAGCTATCTCCAATCCCCCTATTATTTTTTATGTTTTTTTTTATTGTTCGTGTGACTAAGTTATTGTGGGGCTTATACTCAATACGGTATTTGTTGAGCTCTGATGATTCCTACCTAAATGTGAGGATGAAACATTGTTAGTGAATAAAGACTGTTTGAGTATGTAAGCGTTCTTTGGTTTCTTTTGCATATAACGGCTCTGTCTATGTACATTGAGCTAACACAATACTGCAATAATACAGTACGGTGAGTAAGTGTTTATGCACATATGCTCCGAACTTTACGTAAATAAATATATATATATGAAATTTTAAGCTTGTTGAATCCCAACAAAATAAATATAACCTCTGCATATATATATATATATATATATATATATATATATATATATATATATATATATATATATATATATATAAATATATCGAGTTGCAGCCATCATGTATGTATGTATGTATGTATGTATGTATGTATGTATGTATGTATGTATGTATGTATGTATGTATGTATGTATGTATGTATGTATGTATGTCAGGTCACCAGTTGGTGCTACTGGTAACATGTATCCCAGTACAACCTGTCTCATGGTCGGGTCGTTGGCGACTAAACTGGCAACCCAACCAAGGTTTCTTGGTGAGGAGGGTGACTTTGGACATCCTGCAGGACTAAAAACAAAACCTGTCAAAGAGCAAAGGAGCTCTTAAAAGTCAATGGCCATCCAAAATCACCGGGAGAGATGACTCCTTAGCCTATTTCAAGGCAGAATTCTAGGAGAAGGAAAACTCTGATATAACACCTGCAACCCTGATGGTATCCAATGATGTTGACTTGTTCTTCTTTTTGGTAAATATCATCTTGGTTAAGAGAGTGGGACTGGCTTAGTGCAGTGCCTTTGATCACTATAAAAGCTTCACGGCACAGGCATTGCTTTATATCTGGAGATCTCTCTGCACTTGTCGTCACATGGGACCATGGGCCCAGCACTATGTGTCAATAATTGTCACAAGTGTAGTGTTTGTACCAGAGTTTTCAAGTCGCTGGCTGGACTAAAAAGTCACACTCGTTCAGCGCATTGGTAGGGGTTCTCCTACATGGATATAAAGTAGTGGCCGTACTCGAAAACGAGTTGGCAGCCACCATGTATGTATGTATGTATGTATGTATGTATGTATGTATGTATGTATGTATGTATGTATGTATGTATGTATGTATGTATGTTCTTCTGGTTTTATAATTTCACACATTTTTGCCAATACAGAGAGAGTCGGTTTCTAACATAGACACAAGAATCTCTCATTGGAATTTTCACATCAACTAGAGATATGTATGCATGTATGTGTAGATATAGATGTTATTGTATGTGTGGATGTGTATGTTTTGAGTTGCATGTGTGCATGTGTATATGCTTAGTATCTGTACATGTGTATATGCAGTTATTAGATGCAACATTTTTAGAATGTTTTACATATTTTTACTGTTCAATTAATGGATTGTACTTGTAATTTCCTAACTAGTTGTGTTCATTCTGTTCCTGTGAAGCCTAGCTTCTCAATATTTGTATTGAGGCAGTTACTAACATACCCCAGTGCCCCAATAATCACAGGCATAAATCTGAAGGTGTAATCAGGGTGGAATATCTGCAGATTTCTCATAATTTCTGCATAAATATTCTCCTTTTCGCTAATCTTTGATATTATATTGGCATCTGCTGGGCAGCTAACTTCCACTACTGTGCATGCCTTCTTTTCCCTGTCCCATATCATAATATCTGGTCTGTTATGCCTGCATCTTATTGGGGTTTTTACTGAAACATTCCACCAGTACTCTTTCATATGTATATGTATGTATGTATGTATGTATGTTTTCTCTTTCTCTTAATTTCGAGTATATTTTTTTGACCGGCCACCTTCCTGGTGGCAAGGTTGTAAAAGAAAAGAAATTGTCATCCCTTGAATCGCAAGAATGTTTTGCAAATTTTGAAGGTGCCAGCTATCGCAGCCATTTGTAGACTATGAATTAGGGAGCTGCGCTTTTTGTCCGCAAATCCAAGTTCGGTCATACTTTGGTCCAAGCGGGTTGGTATATAACCCGTAGCACCAATAATGATGGGTATGAAGCTAAAGGTGTATCTTGGATACTGGATTTGTAAAATCCTCATCAATGGTCCGTAGATGTCCTCCTTCTCCTGTATTTTTCTGACAACGTTGACATCAAGTGGGCAGCTGATCTCCACAACAGAACACGTTTTCAATGTGTGGTCCCAAACTACAATATCAGGCCGGTTGTGCTTTAATTTGGTGGCAGTTTTTATTTTCAGGTTCCACCAGTATTCCTTAGTGCCATCTGTCTCAATATATTCTTCCTCGTTTGTTGTTAATTTTGTTTTCCGAAGTGCGTTCCAGATAGTTCTAGCTATCCCATCGTGTCTCATGAGGAGGTAGTAGCGAGATGACATTCTTTCGCAGCTGGCAACAATGTGGCTTACATCCTCGATCTTTGTTTTACATAGCCTACATTTATTGTCAGCTGCTGGCCCTCCTCTTTTGTGCAGCAGATATTTGGTAGGGAGTTCTTGTTCCTGTATTGCATAGAGATATCCCTCAAGGTGTGATGTCATAAAATTGTCGGAACTCCATGCCAGGCTTTTTGAGTGGTTTATCCCCTCTATGGTCTGTGTTTTACGCCTCAAGTATCCATGCACAACTTTCTCTGTAAATTGGTCAATTTTTTTTCCTTGTTTGAACATTGAATAGGATCTTCCGATTTCTCTGGGTGAGAGATTTATATCAGGCTTTATTCCATATCTCTCCTCCAGATCAGTCGCTATTCTAATGATATTTCTTTTTTCATGCTCATAAACCTGAGCAAGATGGTCGCCAACCTTTTTCCTCTGTTGAAGGTGTTGCTTCAGTGTTACTATCCGGGTCTCATATGTTGTTAATATTGATTTTAGACCCCGGCCACCTTCCTTGCGTGAGAAGTATAGCCTATCCACATCACCATTGATGTTAAAGTTCCCAGTAACACTGAGAAGTTTTCGAGTTCTAACATCCATCTCACTTAGTTCTTGCAATGACCAGTTCAGTAGGCCAAATGTTGGCGTTAGAATTGGCACAGCATAGGTATTGTGGGCAATGTATTTGTTGTATGCTGACAGTTCTGATGACCATATTTTTTTTACTCTTCTGAGGTATTCATTTCTGGTTCTCTCCTTATTTATGGGTCCATCATATCTGAGATTCTCATCCTGTCCAAGATATCTGTAGTTGTATGTATGTATGTATGTATGTATGTATGTATGTATGTATGTATGTATGTATGTATGTATGTATGTATGTTTTCTCTTTCTCTTAATTTCGAGTATATTTTTTTGACCGGCCACCTTCCTGGTGGCAAAGTTGTAAAAGAAAAGAAATTGTCATCCCTTGAATCGCAAGAATGTTTTGCAAATTTTGAAGGTGCCAGCTATCGCAGCCATTTGTAGACTATGAATTAGGGAGCTGCGCTTTTTGTCCGCAAATCCAAGTTCAGTCATACTTTGGTCCAAGCGGGTTGGTATATAACCCGTAGCACCAATAATGATGGGTATGAAGCTAAAGGTGTATCTTGGATACTGGATTTGTAAACTCCTCATCAATGGTCCGTAGATGTCCTCCTTCTCCTGTATTTTTCTGACAACGTTGACATCAAGTGGGCAGCTGATCTCCACAACAGAACACGTTTTCAATGTGTGGTCCCAAACTACAATATCAGGCCGGTTGTGCTTTAATTTGGTGGCAGTTTTTATTTTCAGGTTCCACCAGTATTCCTTAGTGCCATCTGTCTCAATATATTCTTCCTCGTTTGTTGTTAATTTTGTTTTCCGAAGTGCGTTCCAGATGGTTCTAGCTATCCCATCGTGTCTCATGGGGAGGTAGTAGCGAGATGACATTCTTTCGCAGCTGGCAACAATGTGGCTTACATCCTCGATCTTTGTTTTACATAGCCTACATTTATTATCAGCTGCTGGCCCTCCTCTTTTGTGCAGCAGATATTTGGTAGGGAGTTCTTGTTCCTATATTGCATAGAGATATCCCTCAAGGTGTGATGTCATAAACTTGTCGGAACTCCATACCAGGCTTTTTGAGTGGTTTATCCATATATGGTCTGTGTTTTACGCCTCAAGTATCCATGCACAACTTTTTCTGTAAATTGGTCAAATTTTTTATCTTGTTTGAACATTGAATAGGATCTTCCGATTTCTCTGGGTGAGAGATTTATATCAGGCTTTATTCCATATCTCTCCTCGAGATAAGTCGCTATTCTAATGATATTTTTTTTTCATGCTCATAAACCTGGGCAAAATGGTTGCCAACCTTTTTCCTCTGTTGAAGGTGTTGCTTCAGTGTTACTATCCGGGTCTCATATGTTGTTAATATTGATTTTAGACCCCGGCCACCTTCCTTGCGTGAGAAGTATAGCCTATCCACATCACAATTGAAGTTAAAGTTCCCAGTAACACTGAGAAGTTTTCGAGTTCTAACATCCATCTCACTTAATTCTTGCAATGACCAGTTCAGCAGGCCAAATGTTGGCGTTAGAATTGGCACAGCATAAGTATTGTGGGCAATGTATTTGTTGTACGCTGACAGTTTTGATGACTATATTTTCTTTACTCTTCTGAGGTATTCAGTTCTGGTTCTCTCCTTATTTATGGGTCCATCATATCTGACATTCTCATCCTGTCCAAGATATCTGTAGTTGTCACCTGACTGCAGAGGTTGTATTGTCAGGCCGTTCATCTCTAGATTTCTAGAGGAGGGCACAGCTCTTCCACGTTTTACTGCCAAATATGCACACTTGGACTCACCAAATTTCATTTTGATGTCGGTTGAAAATTGTGTAATGAGGTCCAATTGTTTCTTGATGTCATTGATATTTGGCCCATACAACTTCAGGTCATCAACAAAGAAAAGATGGGAGATACTTCTGGGCCCACTTCTTTGTCCACCTTGTTTCCTGAGTAGGTAAGATAGTGGATTCAGTGAGAGAACGAAGAGTAGCACTGACAAGCTATCACCCTGAAAGATGCCCTTCTGGTAATGTATCTTATCAGTCTTAACCTGCTCCTTCTCACCTCTAATGATCAAATTGGTGTACCAGTTCTTGGTCAGGCGTTCAACAGCAGCTACAAATGCTTGTGGGACTTTAGCTAACTGTAAAGCCTTAATAATCCACCCATGAGGTACACTATCAAATGCTTTTTGATAGTCCAGCCACACCACAGTCATGTTTCTGCGATTCTTTGTTGTTTTTTCCTGAATCATTTTGTTAGTAGGTGATCTATGCAACCCCACACCTCCCTCTTTCCACCAGCTTGCTCAGGTGTTATGATGTTGTTGGTAGCACAGTGATCCTGTAAGAACAGGTTAAGGCATCCAGTATATAATTTATACATGATGTTTTGGCAGGCAATTGGGCGGTAATTTTTAGCAAGGGTGGTTTGGCTATTTTTGGGAATGAGGAGAGTAGTGGCAGTTGATAACCATCTGGGAAGTTCTTGTGTGCCCTTAATGGTTTCTGTAAACAGCCGTATGAGATCTTGCCGATAGAAAGTGAAATTCTTCAACCAGTATCCTGTAATGAGGTCTGGGCCTGGCGATTTCCTATTCGACATTTTCTGTAGAGCTGTTTCCAGTATTGACCCATTGTCTGGACATGTTGGCAGTAGTCCTGTTCCAGTTCTTTTAGCCAATTAGTTTGTCTGTTGAATCCGTCATTCGTTTCCCATACAGATCTCCAGTAGCTCTCAACCTGTTCTTTTGAAGGGGTGTCGTTTACAGGGATTGAGCTTTTGCCACCGAAGCTGCGATAAACTGATTTAGGATCTCTGGCAAACAATCTATTTAGCACTTGTCGTTTATGTGCTGTTGACTTATATTTTAGTCTTTCTGTTGTAGCTGTGAGTTGTTGTTTCAACTGGTGTAATTTGGAGTTCAAAGTTTTAAATTTTGTATCTCCAAATCGTCTCTCTAACTTTTTCTTTAGGTCTTCCTGGTGTCGTGTGAAGTTGCTCTCTATGTTGCATTTCATAACGACTGCGATGTGTGAGATACTTCGTCTCAGGGACAAAATTTTGGTTTTTAAATTTCGCATCCACGCTGGTTCAGGCTTTCTGTTTGTATCTTGATTGCGTGGTTTTAGATGTGTGTTATATGATAGCAATGTGACAGCTGAAACATATAACAAAACATTAAGCGTTTCAAATGTCGTTTCTACACCTTTAGATCGTATAGCCTTCAGATAATTGCCAGCTATTTCGTTCACCGCTTCCAATTCCAATTTAGTGGGTTCTTTACTGACTCTAGTGTTGTATGGTCTATCACTCACATTAAGTCTGTGTATCTCTTGAAACATATCTTTCCATATCACTTGTAGGGTGTCCACAAGTTTTTGGTGCTCTGTTTGTTCAGTAGAGTCATGAATCTCAGCCTCGTTGTTGATGTGGTGACAATTACTACTAGAGTTAGCTGACCTTTCTCGCTGTTCTTCAGTGGAAGTGGGATGGATTTCAGCAAAATTGTTGGTGAGCTGTTCACTGTTAGATTTAGCTGGCCATTCTCTTTGTCTGTCAGTGGAGGTGGGGTGGTTGTCTACAAGGGCTGTATTTGTAGTATCACTCAATTCCGTTAGATGTACCAATTTACATCTAATGATACGTTTTGCCTGTTCATTTAAATGCTTTGGAGAAAAGTCTAATTCTGGGTGTTTGGAGTTCCATAAAGTTTTTAGCCTTTGCATAAAACCGAACTTTTGGGGTTCAGATGTTTGTATGCTTCATATAATACTTTGTTAAGCTCGTAGCTCCACTGTACACAACGGTTGTTTGCGATTTGGTCGAAGGAGACTTGTACGTTTTGCCATGATGAGTTCGTCTATTCACTAATATTTCGTATTTATTTTTCATAATAGTCGATGATCTTCTTTAAAAGTTTCGACAAAGTTCTGTCAGAATCAAATTTAAAGTTATTCACAGCTTGGGTAATATTTCTTTTCAGTTAGTTTTTAATTCTACAACTGTGTTTTAACGTTGTTCTTGAATCGTTTGAATCGAGAACAAAAAGAACCGTTACTTAGTATATTCCTTTATGAATGTAATATAATATAACAACGCTGTATTTATATGTTAAAGTTTATGTATCATTCATATAAATAGGTGTTCTACAACTTATTCACAACATATTCACAGTTCAAACACTTATGTTTTTGTTTCTGAATCGAAAACGTTACTTGTATATTTCTTTATAAATGTAATATAACAACGTTGCATTTATATGTTAAAGTGTATGTATCGTTCATATATCATAAGTGTATGTATCGTTCATATAAATAGGTGTTTTACAACACACTCATGTATGTATGTATGTATGTATGTATGTATGTATGTATGTATGTATGTATGTATGTATGTATGTATGTATGTATGTATGTATGTATGTATGTATGTATGTTTTTCTGGTTTTATGATTTCACAAATTTTTTCCAATAGAGAGAGAGAGTCAGTTTCTAACATAGACACAAGATTCTCTCATTGGAATTTTCACATCAACTAGGTAGATATGTATCCATGTCTGCATACATGCATGTGTATATATGGATGTTATTGTATGTGTAGATGTGTATGTTTTGAGTTGTATGTGTGCATGTGTATATGCTTAGTATCTGTACATGTGTATATGCAGTTATTAGATGCAACATTTTTATAATGTTTTACATACTTTTACTGTTAGTTCTGCAGATGTTAGTTCTGCAGAGTCTGCACCTGTTATCACATCTAGGTGTTTTGCCTGCATCCCTATCTCTTTTGTGAATCAGGTATTTCGTCTTAATTTCCTGTTCTTGGATTGCAAAAGCGTATACTTCAAAGTGGGAGCCAATATAGCGGTTGTTGGTCCAAGATAGACTACTTTCCTTATCTATATTACTCTCACTCTGGAGCTTCCTGGCAACATATCCATGCATGGTTTTTTGCTGATAAGCATGTAGTTTTTCATCCACTGATTCACTGCGATACTGCTGAGCGACTTCCCTGGGTGTGAGTTTTTGACTGTCACACAGGGAATATCTCTCGAGGAGTTCCTTCCCAACTCTCATGATCTTATCTGTTTCATGCAGATAGACTTGCTCGAGATACGGGCTCTACGCTTCGAGGTTCGTAGATGTTATCGGAGGGATATGATGCGACATTCAAATGTTGTCTGGACTGATGTTAGGCCTCTGCCTCCCTGCTTACGTTTCAAGTAAAGGTGGTCTATGTCACTGTTGATGTGGAAGTTTCCGGTGTTGTTTAGTATTTTTCGAGTTCCAATATCAACTGCTCAGATTTTGTCTATCGTCCATTTGAGTATTCCAAACGTTGGTGTTAGGACAGGCACAGC
>OZ024743.1:328478605-328483605 GCA_964016885.1 Eledone cirrhosa
AATGAAAACTTGTTCACGTGACAGCCCTAATTTCATTTATAACCAATCAAATTACGTTTATTAAGGAAAAAAACCCCAAAAAAACCCTTCGTGAGCCCCCCTTTTTTTTAAGTAAAAAGAAATTCAAACACTCATATATGAAAAAACAACCTGTTTGAAGAACTTTGTAACGCGAACTGGCGCGAAATTTATTATAATTATTGACCAACCAATCAAATTACTTCTCGAAAAACCTGGCATTTCGAGCCACTTTTTCCATATAAAACAAGTAACATTCAAAGACCAACCAGATGTGAGAAAAACCACAGACCCTCCATCTCAACTCCACTTTTGAAATGCAGAAGAACTGCGAAACCGGTAAAGGACCAAATAAATATATATATATATTTTTTTAAATACGACTCCAGTTGCATTTTCGATTTCATCTTTTTTTCTTTATACTTTCACTCGTGTAGGACACCTCGGTTATTTTTCATTTTGTAAAAAAAAACCTCACTTTCTAATATATATATATATATATATATATATATATATATATATATATATATATATATATATATATATTTATATATAACTTATTCCGGGTTCAATCGGGGGTAACAACACTTCCTGACGAATGAAACAGTTTTAGTCCTGTAGAAGCTTTTATATATATATATATATCTCTATATATATATTTTGAGTTTATGTTGGTTGTATACCAACACCTCAGTATGCAGGCTGGAGCACTCGACGAAGTGCGCAGGTTGGTTTGGTTACTCCGGAGTAGTGTAAAATAAAGTTAAATAAAAGTCAAATGATTAAAGTTTAGCTTCGTTTATTACTGCTATATATATTTCAGTGACAGCCATCTTTGGCTGTGACCTCTTCAGGCAGTTTGAATTAGTATGGTATAGACAAGTACATATGTTCTTGAGGTGTATAATATTGTCAATACTCTGATATGCCCAGTTCCTGGTTGGGTTGTTATTTCACTGAGGAACTGGAGTCATATGAATTCAAACAAACGAATTTCAGTGTCAAAGGTCCTCTTCTCCTCTCATTGTTCAGTTATTAGAACATTCCTCATTCTAAGTGTTGTTATTGTTGGAGTTAGCTTAAAAATTGATAACATTGATAGAATTCTATAGACTTCTTATTGAGGAATGCTCTCAGAACTGACCAATGGGAAGTTTGACACTTTTTTTTGTTATTTTGTTCCTTTAACACCTTGTCCCTTCTACCATTTTATCAATTTTTAAGCTAACTCCAACAATAACAACACTTAGAATGAGGAATGTTCTAATAACTGACCAATGAGAGGAGAAGAGGACCTTTGACACTGAAATTCGTTTGTTTGAATTCATATGACTCCAGTTCCTCAGTGAAATAACAAACCAACAAGGAACTGGGAATATCAGAGTATTGACAATATTATACACCTAAACAACATATGTACTTGTCTATACCATACTAATTCAAACTGCCTGAAGAGGTCACAGCCAAAGATGGCTGTCACTGAAATATATATAGCAGTAATAAACGAAGCTAAACTTTAATCATTTGACTTTTATTTAACTTTATTTTATATATATATATATATATATATATATATATATATATATATATATATATATATATATATATATATATATATATATATATATATATAAAATAGTATATATTTATTCTTGTGATTCTATAGACATGTTTTATGATATATAGCTCTGATTGTTTAATTTATTAATTTTTCATTGAGCCACAAAGTGACCGGTTGCAAAACACGTATATGTATGTGTGTGTATATATATATATGTAAACTTTTATGTAATAATCTCCCACTAGGTTGAGATAAAAATTTGGCTGTATTGTGCTGTGCTTTCTAGCAAAAATGCCACCAGTCGTAAGCAACTACCACACCCCTTCCAACTTGACCGCGACTACGTCACGATTTTTAGCCATTTTGAAATGAATTTTTGCGCGATCGTTTTGGAAAATTTAATGTCTAGATATGAGCGAGCTTCCTGAAGAATCCGGCGCTCGAGTTTATATAATTATTACATAATTATTACATAACTCAAAACACGGACGAAACCATGGTAGAGGTATTTAAGTGTATTCTATTTTCTCCTAGTTTATTTTAAACCTAATTCTGCTTAGTTGACTGTATCTAGGCGATTACGCTGTCGAAATATTCGATAAATATTCCACTACGGCCGACGCGAAGCGCTAGTTTTGGTTATTTGTCGGAGATTCCTTCATAGAAGCCTCATTCGTATAGCCTGGTCTATTCGATTTTTTATATAGTTAATTATGCTAATTGGGAGAGGAAATAGTATATATTTTATCTTGTGATTCTATAGACATGTTTTATGATATATAGCTCTGATTGTTTAATTTATTAATTTTTCATTGAGCCACAAAGTGACCGGTTGCAAAACACGTATATGTATGTGTATGTATATATATATATGTAAACTTTTATATGTAATAATCTCCCACTAGGTTGAGATAAAAATTTGGCTGTATTGTGCTGTGCTTTCTAGCAAAAATGCCACCAGTCGTAAGCAACTACCACACCCCTTCCAACTTGACCGCGACTACGTCACGATTTTTAGACATTTTGAAATGAATTCTTGGCGCGATCGTTTTGGAAAATTTAATGTCTAGATATGAGCGAGCTTCCTGAAGAATCCGGCGCTCGAGTTTATATAATTATTACATAATTATTGGAAAACTCAAAACACGGACGAACCATGGTAGAGGTATTTAAATGTATTCTATTTTCTCCTAGTTTATTTTAAACCTAATTCTGCTTAGTTGACTGTATCTAGGCGATTACGCTGTCGAAATATTCGATAAATATTTCACTACGGCCGACGCGAAGCGCTAATTTTGGTTATTTGTCGGAGAATCCTTCATAGAAGCCTCATTCGTATAGCCTGGTCTATTCGATTTTTTATATAGTTAATTATGCTAATTGGGAGAGGAAATAGTATATATTTTATCTTGTGATTCTATAGACATGTTTTATGATATATAGCTCTGATTGTTTAATTTATTAATTTTTCATTGAGCCACAAAGTGACCGGTTGCAAAACACGTATATGTATGTGTATGTATATATATATATGTAAACTTTTATATGTAATAATCTCCCACTAGGTTGAGATAAAAATTTGGCTGTATTGTGCTGTGCTTTCTAGCAAAAATGCCACCAGTCGTAAGCAACTACCACACCCCTTCCAACTTGACCGCGACTACGTCACGATTTTTAGCCATTTTGAAATGAATTCTTGGCGCGATCGTTTTGGAAAATTTAATGTCTAGATATGAGCGAGCTTCCTGAAGAATCCGGCGCTCGAGTTTATATAATTATTACATAATTATTGGAAAACTCAAAACACAGACGAACCATGGTAGAGGTATTTAAATGTATTCTATTTTCTCCTAGTTTATTTTAAACCTAATTCTGCTTAGTTGACTGTATCTAGGCGATTACGCTGTCGAAATATTCGATAAATATTTCACTACGGCCGACGCGAAGCGCTAATTTTGGTTATTTGTCGGAGAATCCTTCATAGAAGCCTCATTCGTATAGCCTGGTCTATTCGATTTTTTATATAGTTAATTATGCTAATTGGGAGAGGAAATAGTATATATTTTATCTTGTGATTCTATAGACATGTTTTATGATATATATATATATATATATATATATATATATATATATATATATATATATATATATATATATATATATATATTCTTTAAAGTTGGGGGAGTGTAAGGTAAAAAATATTTAATTTAATAATTCCTTGATTACAAACTTCAATCTGCCTTCTTCTTCTTCTTCTTCTTCTTCTTCTTCTTCTTCTTCTTCTTCTTCTTACTCTTGCTCGATGGGACTGGGGTCTTCTATGGTCAGTGATCCCAGAGGCCTCAATATATATATAAATATACAAATGTGTGTGTTTGTGTGCGTGTGTGTGTTTCTCTCTCTCTCTCTCTCTCTATATATATATATATATATATATATATATATATAACATACAAATCTTGGACTCCAAATAAATACGTTCAATGCTATAGCGATCATTATTGAAGTCACGGATGCACTAGTAGTTTATAGAAGAAACAATATACATATATTCCTGGTTCAGTCAATTCAAGTTTATATTTTAGCGTTCTGTCAGACCCAGGATTATTTACTTGAGTAAATATCACTGGAATCTAACTACTAAATTGTATACAGAAAAGGATAAGATATATTTACAAAACACCATCTCGAATACAAGTCTTCATTTTATTGTAACTCCGTTATAATTGTTGTACACAAAATATCCTCACGCATATTTAGGTTTGGTCCAAGCCCATGATTAACATGTTCATCTTCAGTGTTGTCGGTTCGAAGGAAAGGCGCCAAAGAGAGATATAGCTTGGCTGTGTTGTCGCTATTTATAACCTCTTTCCGGAAGTTGCAAAAGAGGGTTCTAGACTTTCGACGGGAAGTAACTCTAGCTACTTCCCTGTCTAGAGAGCGCTACAAGACTCCACTCTCAGACGAGAAGTCGAATGACCAAATGAAATCCTTGTAGCGAGAACATGAGGAGCAAAGCAAAAGGTACAAGAACATGAATGAATAAAACATGCAAAAAAATGTAACTGGAACAATACAAATCAAAATAGTACAAGGGAGCAAGGAAAATAGAGAGCGCTACATCATCAATTCCTTATGAGGAATGTTCTACTCCAGACTAGTTTATTTAATGTATTCCCCACACTCCTTATATAGATGGCGGCGAATTGACAGAGTCGTTAGAATATTTTATGATATTCCTTCCGGCTCGCTACTCTCTGAGTTCAAATCCCACCGAAGTCAACTTTGCCTTTCATCCATTCGAGGTTGATAAAAAAAGTACCAGTCTAGTACTGGGGTCGATTCTTCCTCTATATCTCTTTCTCATTTCCACTTTCTCACTTTTTATCTTTCTCTGGAAGAAATCTGCCGTAGTCAGGCC
>OZ024743.1:328488605-328491105 GCA_964016885.1 Eledone cirrhosa
CAGATTAATGCTATAGACATATGAATCGGAATGTTTAAATTATTTACTTTTTACGACTTTCATTGGTTAAATATTAATATGACAACACCCATAGTGTTGTACTTCTGGCATTTCTGCCGAATGCACTGCCAAGGATGAACCTTTTCCCCTCGGCATCAGATATCCCGTTCGATTTCCGGCGATCCCAGTTCCCGGTGAGACCATGTTTTGCCATGTCCATTAACAAGTTATAAGGGCAAACATTGTAGGTGGCGGGCATCCATTTGGGGGAGCCATGCTTCTCCCATGGCCAACTGTATGTTTCCTGTTCCCGCGTAGGGAGCAGGAATGGACTTTTTGCTTACACTCCTCAAGGGATGACACGCAATATCGTCTACAAAGAGGTGCTATAGATGTTGGTGCAGGTGTTGGAGGTGTTGGAACTATGCCGTCTGGAAAACTATTTTCTGGTAGGGTCACCCATGGCGAACAGATCTGACACCCAGCGTCATCAGGGCCACCATCTTGCAACTTTGGTCTGCTAAATTCGCTATTGGAAGATTATTAACCCATCACTGATTGTCCAAAATGGTAATTGGTTCGTAACTTTTAATAACCGGTTCAACTGCTTTATGCACTTAATTGATAAGCTTATTCGCTTTCAAGCCACGTTTACCTGTATGTAACTTTTCATAGCAAATGAACAAACCCGAGCAACGCCGGGCTAAACTGGTAGTATATATATATATATATATATATGTAGGCCCCCGTAAAATCATTGAGCGAGTGGTAAATTTCGGCGGGCTAGCACAAACTCAATTTGTCTAGTTCGATATACTTTTATATATATATATATATATATATATATATATATATATATATATATATATATATATATATATATATATATATATATATATTAGTAAAAAGGAAAAGAAAATGCTGACAAATTTTTCCCAGTGAAAAATAGTTTAATTAGGAATAAGTATGAATTAGTAATAAGTATTAGTTAGTATTCAGTTTTAGTTTTAAGTTTTTATCGGTTGCGCCTTTCTTATGCTTTTCAAAAATAATTTTGAGATAGAGTGCTCGTGATTTTTGCTCTAATCTGATTTACTCTAATCAGATTAGAGCAAAAATCACGAGCACACTATCTCAAAATTATTTTTGAAAAGCATAAGAAATGCGCAACCGGTAAAAACTTAAAACTAAAACTGAATACTAACTAATACTTATTACTAATTTATACTTATTCCTAATTAAATTATTTTTCAATGGGAAAAATTTGTCAGCATTTTCTTTTCCTTTTTACTAATATATCACAACTCGTGTGTCACACCTCTATTTTATATATATATATATATATATATATATATATATATATATATATATATATATATAAGGAAAAAGATGAAATCGAAAATGCAACTGGAGTCTTTTTTTTTTTAAATATATATTTATTTGGTTCCTTTACCGGTTTCGCAGTTCTGCTTTTCAAAAGTAGAATTGAGATGGAGGGTCTGTGGTTTTTCTCACATCTGGTTTGTCTTTGAATGTTACTTCTGTTTTATATGGAAAAAAGCGGCTCGAAATGCTAGGTTTTTAGAGAAGTAATTTGGTTGGTTGGTGAATAAGTATAATAAATTTCGCTCCAGTCGCGTTACAAAGTTCTTATTATATTTGCCTTAAAAAAAAAGGGGGGGGGGGGGGCTCAAGTTGTTTTTTCATATATGAGTGAAGTTTGGTTGGTTGATGCAGTCGGGTGAATAAGCACATCAGCTTTCGCGCCAGTTTGTATTTGAATTTCTTTTTACTTTAAAAAAAGGTGGCTCACGAAGGCTTTTTTTTTTTATAAATGTAATTTGATTGGTTATGAATGAAATTATGACTGTCACGTGAACAAGTACATTAAATTTCGCGGTCGTATTTTGGAATTTTTTTGTAGCCATTTAGAGAATTTTGTGACAAACAAAAGATAATGGTCAAGAAAAAGGGATGGAGAAAGTTGTTCTCAGTATGACTGATGTGCTGAACTATATATATATATTATATATATATATATATATATATATATATATATATATATATATATGTATGTATGTACATACATACATACATACATACATTGAAAAGGAGAATATTTATGCAGAACTGATGAGAAATCTGCAGATACTCCACCCTGATTACACCTTCAGATTTATGCCTGTGATTATTGGGGCACTGGGATATGTTAGTAACTGCCTCAATACAAATCTTGAGAAGCTAGGCTTCACAGGAACAGAAAGAACACAACTAGTTAGGAAACAACAAGTACAATCCATTAATGGAACAGTAAAAATATGTAAAACATTCCAAAAATTTTGCATCTAATAACTGCATATACACATGTACAGATACAAAGCATATACATATGCACACATGAAAGTATAAAGAAAAAAAGCTGAAATCGAAAATGCAACTGGAGTCTTATTTAAAAATATATATATATATTTATTTGGTTCCTTTACCGGTTTCGCAGTTC
>OZ024743.1:328496105-328503605 GCA_964016885.1 Eledone cirrhosa
TTCAGTCTATGTGTGTGTGTGCAACCACAATCGATCTCCATAAATAATAACTTAGACAATTGGGTAAAACACCCCCATAGACGCCAAAAAGTGGCCAACATCCGCTATGAAGAATATATAGAGTCTAGACAAGTATAGCTAACCATAACTTTATTCCCATTGAAGAGGTCTTTAATATGTTTGTATAGTCGGTTAGTTGTGTCCGTAAATAAATGATTTGACAGACAAGAGATCGATAGAATATATGCCAATCGGTATGATTGACTAAACGAAGGCGGTGCTCCAGCATGGCAGCAGCGTACTGACTGAAACAAATAAAAAGAATAAAAGAATGCATTTGTATTGATAAGTGTTGTGTGTGAGTGTTTGCATTTGTGTTTGTGTGTGTGTCTGAGAGAAAGAGAGAGAGAGAAAGAGAGAGCGAGAAAGAGAGAGCGAGAGAGAGAGAGAGAGTGAGAGAGAGAGAAGGGGGGAGAGAGAGGGGGAGTGAGAGAGAGAGAGAAGGGGAGAGATAGAGGGGGAGTGAGAGAGAACTTTCAAGGCCTAGAGACAGTGCAATGAAAGAGGAATGTAGCAGGGAACGCTGGTTTGAACAATCAGAATACAGGACAACAATAGTTGACAAACGTCCACAGAACAGAAGTTGCAGCCGACAGTCATCAGTGAGGGAGAGAGAGAGGGAGAGATAGAGAGAGGGGGGAGAGATGGAAATAAAGAGGGAAAGATAGGGGGAGAGGGAAAGAGAGGGGGAGAGATAGAGAGAGGGGAGAGATGGATATAAAGGAGGAAAGGTAGTGGGAGAGGGGGGGGGGAAGAGAGGGGAGGGATGGAAATAAAGAGGGAAAGAAAGGGAGAGAGGGGGAGAGGGAAATAAAGAGGGAGAGAGGGAGAGAGGAGAGAAGGAGAGAGAACTGGAAATTGAGAGGAAGAGAGGGAGACAGAGAGATGGAAATAAAGAAGGAGGGAGAGAGAACTGGAAATAGAGAGGGAGAGTGAGAGAGAAAAGAGGGAGGCAGAGAGAGGACTGGAAATAGGAACAGAGAGAGAGAGAGAGAAAAAGAAAAAGAGATAAAGCTAGAGAGAACAAAGAAGAGATAGAGATGGAAAGATGGAAACATAGATGAGGTTAGAGAGAACAAGGGAAAGAGGGGTGTAAAGTAGATAGAGCACGAGAATGAGAGAGTAAGAGGGAGAGAGAGAGAGAGAGAGAGAGAGGGTGAGAGAGAGAGAGATAGAGAGAGAGAGAGAGAGAGAGAGAGAGAGAGTGTGTGTGTGTGTATGTGATTATGTGCTTGTGTTTATGTTATATATATATATATATACACATATATATATATATATACACTGGAATTGAATAATCAAAACCGTAGCGGTATGTCACATATCAAATCCTATATTTTGTCTGATGAAAACGTACTTAAACACCATTGTACCTTTGAAATGTATATGAGAAGATTTTTCATTTATTAACATTTTGAATAATATATATATATATATATATATATTTATTAAAATAACAGATTAAAGTTTAAGCAAAGAATCGCTGCTTTCACCCTTAACGGGATCTTCTGAAACTAACAAAGTCAATCTGTAAACGCAGAAGTGGATATTTCAAAAAACGTTGCAACCGGAGGAAGACAGAAAGACGATATCGAGCCCTCTTTGGATTTTAGTCTTCAAATTTATTATTATTACTATATATATATATATATATATATATATATATATATATATATATATATATATATCGTTTCTAAATTTGTTTAGCAAGATTCTTTATCTGAAAACGTGTGTTGAAACCGATATTGTTATACTTTGGGAGGGTCATGTTGCCAATAAGAAACACACACACCAGTTGCTTTCACTTCAATTTATTATAAATTAAATTTATAAATT
Source organism: Eledone cirrhosa (assembly GCA_964016885.1). NCBI lineage: Eukaryota > Metazoa > Mollusca > Cephalopoda > Octopoda > Eledonidae > Eledone > Eledone cirrhosa. The sequence continues at coordinate 328,498,002 of OZ024743.1, forward strand.
TCCGGTTGGTTGGTTGGTTCCACAACCAGACGATTGTTCATATATTGTCAAAGTTCTTTCGTCACACATTCTGTGACCTCTTCAGTGACAGGAGATTCTTTTCTTTGTTTTTGTGCCTCTCCTTTGTTCTGTCCTACGCCATCTTGTTTTTGTGTGTGTTGTGTGCTTAGTTTGCGCATGTGTTACATCCGGGTGTCTGTGTGTGTTTATATTGTTTATTTATTTGTTTATTTACATGTTACTGGTTGGTTGTAACAGGCACCTGGATGTAACACATGCGCAAACTAAGCACACAATACACACAAAAACAAGATGGCGTAGGACAGAACAAAGGAGAGGCACAAAAACAAAGGAAAGAATCCCCAGTCACTGAAGCGGTCACAGAATGTGTGTCCAAAGAACTTTGACAATATATGAACAATCGTCTGGTTGTGGAACCAACCAACCAATCGGAAATTTATAAATTCTTAAATTTATAAATTTAATTTATAATAAATTGAAGTGAAAGCAACTGGTGCGTGTGTTTCTTATTGGCAACATGACCCTCCCAAAGTATAACAATATATATATATATATATATATATATATTAATAAGAGGAATTCCAACTTTGTCTGATTTACTCGTTTTATTTACAATTCTTTAAAATTTATTGTTAAGTGTTAATTGAACAAGTACTTTCATGCTTTCGCAATCTTCAGGTTCATAATGTGTGGTGACAGTCAAGTTTGCAATTTTCAACTGTTGAAAATTGCAAACTTGACTGTAACCACACATTATGAACATGAAGATTGCGAAAGCATGAAAGTACTTGTTCAATTAACACTTAACATTTAATATTCTATCATACTATCATTTCCTTATAATACCATTATAAATTTTAAAGGATTGTAAATAAAACGAGTAAATCAGACAAAGTTGGAATTCCTCTTATTAATATAATCTTCTATACACAATCATACACACCCGTGTATCTCTCTCTCTCTCTCTCTCTCTCTCTCTCTCTCTCTCCTCTCTCTCTCTCTCTCTCTCTCTATATATATATATATATATATATATATATATATATATATATATATATATATATATATTAACGGCGATGAATTAGTTTTGCGAGGTTTTTGATAAACACCTAAACAAACAACACTGACCCAAGAGAAGTATAAATAAATAAATAAATAAATAAATAAATACATACACAAGCACAATAACAACAAACACATATAAACACACACTAGTAAAGATAGAATACATTAACCAATACACAGTCACCCAATCACGAACACACATCAAACAAAACACTATACACACACGTAAACGCATGCGCAAAGAAGACAAAATAAAATAAACTAATAAATAAATATATAAACAGACTAAATAAAGATGGCGTAGAAAATACAATGCAACGGGAGGAAACAATAGCACCACTGACGATGTTGCAGATGTGCAACGAAAGAACTTTGATAAACTATATATATGTGTTTGTGTCTATATTGTATCTGTATTATTTTTTACCGTTGGTCAGTCAATGGCAACATTGAGGACCGAATAAATTAGATTGCCGATATAAAAGACACAAAGGCGAAAAGCGAAAACCAACCAAACAGTGAGTGTGTTCTGTTATTAATTCTGGCAATATTACACAAATATGACCCTGCCCAAGTATAACAATATATATATATATATATATATATATATATATATATATATATATATATATATTGTTATACTTTGGGAGGGTCAGAAACGAAATATATATATATATATATATATATATTATTCAAAATGTTAATATATGAAAAATATTCTCATAATCAAAATATATATTTTATTATACATATTTCAAAGGTACAATGGTGTTTTCATCAGACAAAATATATGATTTGATATGTGACATACCGCTACGGTTTTGATTATTCAATTCCAGTATATATATATATATATATATGTATATATATATATATATATATATATAACATAAACACACGCACATAATCACATACACACATAATCACATACACACATAATCACACACACACACACACACACACACACACACACACACACACACACACACACACACACACACACACACACACACACACACATATATATATATATAGGGTTGACGGCTGAGAGAAAGAAGTACTCAATACCGAAATATAGTTTTAATATTCCTTTATATTAAGGCTAAAAATTGAGTTTTGTTACTCTGGCGTTTCGCCTGTTTATCACAGGGTCACCAGACTATCTATATATATTTATTTATTACTAACAGTGGTATCCGGCGTTGCACGAGATAAGGTATTTTGGAACGCGGGCCGCCAACAGACCTAATCGTGGAAAAACTGCATGCCTGGACAATATATAAAGAACATAAACCGAATACTCTGATGGCTGGATAATCTTTAAGATTTTCATCGATGAAGCAGGAAAAATGCAGGTTTTCACTTAATGCGGGCCCTAGGGGATCAAGAAAATAATTTTTTTTTTATGTGCATAGTATGTCTTGAAATTTCGGGAAAATCGGTTACACTAAAAAGTTGAAAAAATGAAGTTTTTCACCTAGACCATAAAAAAGTTGGATTTTCTTTCCTCACGGTATGAAGAAGAGACTGACTTAGTTACAATTTCAAGGAAATCGGTCTGACATAACACCTCAAAAAACCCCTAAAAAGCTTAAAAAACGCAGTATTTCACCTAATGCGGGCGCTAGGAGATCAAAAAGTTGAATTTTTATGTGCATAACACTCCCTGAAACATAAGTAATACACATATAAAGTTTGAAAAAATTCGGTTGGGTACTTCTCGAGTTTTAGGGATTCAAACTCACAGACACACACAGACACACACACAGACAGACATTCTCAGGGAAGCGATATAATGCAGACAGTCAGACATACATACAGATATTATAAGGGCGCGACGTTATATGTATATATCGAAAAAGAGAAAGACTAAGAATTATAGAGAGAGATCGTTAAATCACCTAATGCGGTCCCTACGACATTGAAAATTTGAATTTTTTTTTGCTCAGAACACTCCCTGAAACATAAGTATTACATGTGTAAAGTTTGAAAACAGTCGGTTGGGTGCTTCTCTAGTTTTAAGGATTCAAACTCACACACACACAGACAGATATCCTCAGTTTTATATATATAGATAAGAACAGATTAAAGTTTAAGGAAAGAATCGCTGTTTTCACCCTTAACGGGATCAATCCTTATCGAGCCCTCTTCGGATTTTAGTCTACACATTTATTATTACTATATATATACATATAACATCTCTGTCTGACGACCGATCCAGGCATGAGTTCAAATCCCGCTGAGGTTAATTTTGCCTTTCATCCTTACGGGGTCGATAAAATAAAGTACCAGTAATACATTGGGATAATTGCTGGCCTTGTGCCAAAAGTAGAAAGAATTATTATTGTCTGGGATCCAGAAACCTTTGGTAATGGAGTAGTTATATTTTACTACCTTATTACCAGTAAGTTAAGTAGCTCAATGTAAAAACATCAGATGATTTACAGAGCAGTTATATGAATATATATATACTCTCTCTCTCTCTCTCTATATATATATATATCATATTTACCTCGGCTGCGTTTGTCTGTTTCTTTCTTTCTCTCTTACTGCTCCCCCGTTCTCTCTGTTTCCCTCACCTTCTTTCGCCCCCTCTGTCAGTTACACTTTCTCTCGACTGACCTCTTCCTCGCACTTCCACTCACTCACTCTCTGTTTCTCCCCTTCTCACTTCCTCCCGTTTCGTTGGTAATGTGGACCTTACTTGCTCACATCTCACTCACGTCGGACGGTCTGTACCTCCCTCGCTCATGAAATTCACCCAGCTTATGCTGACCGGATAACCATGTTGCTTGTTTTTTTTCCTATCTTCGGTTTGCTTTTATCCTTCTATGTTGTTTACTTGTCCCCCTCGCTTTACGCGATTTACTGGTCCCAATAGCTTTTTTTTAGTTATTGCTCGCACCAACCTGAGGTATATGATTTTTAATGCGATGAAATACCAATGATGGTTGGCAAATCACTGACGAAGGACTAATTTTATAATATGTAACCCATGTGCAACCACGCAGTATTCCTCTTTCTTCTCATGTTTTATATATATATATATATATATATATATATATATATATATATATATATATATATATATATATATATATATATATATATATATATATATATATATAGACGGAGAGAGAGAGAGAGAGACAGTGAGAGAAGGATAGAGATATATATAGAGAGAGGGGATGGAAGCGGATAAGTTAGAAAGAACAAGAGGTATGTGAGTGAGAATAAGAGAGGGGGAGTGTGTGTGTTAGTGTTGTATGAGAGAGATAGAGAGAGTGAGAGAGTGTGAGAGAGAGAGGGTGAGGGAGAGAGGGAGAGGGTGAGAGATAGAGGGAGAGGGAGTGAGAGAGTAAGAGAGGGAGAGAGAGGTGTCACGACAATTAAATAGTCGACAATTTAAACCTCCATTACAGTGTTAACGATATTGGGGTGTGGTGGGGGTTAATGGTGTCGGGTGGCAGCGGGTGGTGGTGGTGGGCGTGGTGGTGGTGGTGGTGGTGGTGGTGGTGGTGATAGTAGTGGTGGTGGTGGTGGTAGTAGTGGTGGTGTTGGCGGTGGTGGTGGTGATGTTGGTGTTGGTGGTGGTGGTGGTGTTGGTGTTGGTGGTGATGGTGGTGGTGATGGTGGTGTTGGTGGTGGTGGTGATGGTGGTAGTGGTGATGGTGGTTATGGTGGTGGTGGTGTGATGGTGGTGGTGGTGTTGGCAGTGATAGTGGTGATGGTGGTGGTGGTGGTGGTGTTGTTGTTGGTGGTGGGGGTTATGGTGGTGGTGGTGGTGGTGGTTATGGTGGTGGTGGTGTGATGGTGGTGGTGGTGGTAGTGGCGGTGATGGTGGTGGTGATTGAGGTGGTGATGGTGGTAGTGGTGGTCATGATGGTGGTAGTGGTGGTGGTGGTGGCGGTGATGGTGGTGGTGTTGGAGGTGATGGTAATGGTGTTGGAGGTTATGGTGGTGGTGGCGGTGGTGATGGTGGTATTGGTGGAGGTGTTGGTGGTGTTGGTGGTGGTGGTGGTGATGGTGGTGGCGTGATGGTGGTGGTGGTGGTGATCGTGGGGGTGATGGTGATGATGGCGATGGTGGTGGTGGTGTTGGTGGTGGTGGTGGTGATGGAGGTAGTGATGATGGTGATGGTGGTGGTGGTGCTGGTGATGGTGGTGGTGGTGGTGGTGGTGGGCGTGGTGGTGGTGGTGGTGGTGGTGGTGATAGTAGTGGTGGTGGTGGTGGTAGTAGTGGTGGTGTTGGCGGTGGTGGTGGTGATGTTGGTGTTGGTGGTGGTGGTGGTGTTGGTGTTGGTGGTGATGGTGGTGGTGATGGTGGTGTTGGTGGTGGTGGTGATGGTGGTAGTGGTGATGGTGGTTATGGTGGTGGTGGTGTGATGGTGGTGGTGGTGTTGGCAGTGATAGTGGTGATGGTGGTGGTGGTGGTGGTGTTGTTGTTGGTGGTGGGGGTTATGGTGGTGGTGGTGGTGGTGGTTATGGTGGTGGTGGTGTGATGGTGGTGGTGGTGGTA
>OZ024743.1:328513605-328518605 GCA_964016885.1 Eledone cirrhosa
GTGGTTTCATGTGGTACAGTATATTAATAGTTAATGTGGTTTCATGTGGTACAGTATATTAATAGTTAATGTGGTTTCATGTGGTACAGTATATTAATAGTTAATGTGGTTTCATGAGGTACAGTATATTAATAGTTAATGTGGTTTCATGAGGTACAGTATATTAATAGTTAATGTGGTTTCATGTGGTACAGTATATTAATAGTTAATGTGGTTTCATGTGGTACAGTATATTAATAGTTAATGTGGTTTCATGAGGTACAGTATATTAATAGTTAATGTGGTTTCATGAGGTACAGTATATTAAATAGTTAATGTGGTTTCATGTGGTACAGTATATTAATAGTTAATGTGGTTTCATGTGGTACAGTATATTAATAGTTAATGTGGTTTCATGAGGTACAGTATATTAAATAGTTAATGTGGTTTCATGTGGTACAGTATATTAATAGTTAATGTGGTTTCATGAGGTACAGTATATTAAATAGTTAATGTGGTTTCATGAGGTACAGTATATTAATAGTTAATGTGGTTTCATGTGGTACAGTATATTAATAGTTAATGTGGTTTCATGTGGTACAGTATATTAATAGTTAATGTGGTTTCATGTGGTACAGTATATTAATAGTTAATGTGGTTTCATGTGGTAGAGTGTATTAATAGTTAATGTGGTTTCATGTGGTACAGTATATTAATAGTTAATGTGGTTTCATGTGGTACAGTATATTAATAGTTAATGTGGTTTCATGTGGTAGAGTGTATTAATAGTTAATGTGGTTTCATGTGGTAGAGTGTATTAATAGTTAATGTGGTTTCATGTGGTACAGTATATTAATAGTTAATGTGGTTTCATGTGTATATTAATAGTTAATGTGGTTTCATGTGGTACAGTATATTAATAGTTAATGTGGTTTCATGTGGTAGAGTGTATTAATAGTTAATGTGGTTTCATGTGGTAGAGTGTATTAATAGTTAATGTGGTTTCATGTGGTACAGTATATTAATAGTTAATGTGGTTTCATGTGTATATTAATAGTTAATGTGGTTTCATGTGGTAGAGTGTATTAATAGTTAATGTGGTTTCATGTGGTACAGTATATTAATAGTTAATGTGGTTTCATGTGGTACAGTATATTAATAGTTAATGTGGTTTCATGTGGTAGAGTGTATTAATAGTTAATGTGGTTTCATGTGGTACAGTATATTAAATAGTTAATGTGCTTTCATGTGGTACAGTATATTAATAGTTAATGAAGTTTCATGTGGTACAGTGTATTAATAGTTAATATGGTTTCATGTGGTACAGTATATTAATAGTTAATGTGGTTTCATGAGGTACAGTATATTAATAGTTAATGTGGTTTCATGTGGTACAGTATATTAAATAGTTAATGTGGTTTCATGTGGTACAGTATATTAATAGTTAATGAAGTTTCATGTGGTAGAGTGTATTAATAGTTAATATGGTTTCATGTGGTACAGTATATTAAATAGTTAATGTGGTTTCATGTGGTACAGTATATTAAATAGTTAATGTGGTTTCATGTGGTACAGTATATTAATAGTTAATGTGGTTTCATGTGGTACAGTATATTAATAGTTAATGCAGTTTCATGTGGTAGAGTGTATTAATAGTTAATATGGTTTCATGTGGTACAGTATATTAATAGTTAATGTGGTTTCATGTGGTACAGTATATTAATAGTTAATGAAGTTTCATGTGGTAGAGTGTATTAATAGTTAATATGGTTTCATGTGGTACAGTATATTAATAGTTAATGCAGTTTCAAGTGGAAGTGTATTAATAGTTAAATAACTAGTAAACTGGATAACGTAGTCCACTTGTTGATGTGGTGGAAGTGACCAGAATGTCTTTACATATATTCTTACTTCGTCTCTCAAAAATAAACATCTGTCCAGACGTTGATTTCACATTGCAATAACATCAGTTCTGGCTCAATAACACTCTCAGCTAGTTTTGCAATCAACAGGTTCCAGATTCGATCCCACTGTGTGGCATCTTTGGCAAGTGTCATTTACCATAATCTGAAGTCAACCCTAGCCTTGGGAGTAAAGCTTGGGTAAACAGAAACTATTTGGAAGCCGAACGGTTGGACTGTATTTGTAATTTAAATGACCAACTATGTAACAGACTTCTAAGTTCAACTCCCATGAGGTTAACTTTGACTTTCATCCTACCAGCGTCGATAAATAAAGTACCAGTCTATAGTTGCAGATGGGAATAATACTTTTGTAATATTTGATCTGCTTGTGTGTGTTCTGAGTTCAAATCCCGCCTCGTTCTGAAAGATCTAGTTAGGAACAAAGAGATCCTGCGGAGAGCAGGGTCGCGTACACTGCAGAAGATCGTCATTGAGCACCGGCTCCGTTTTGCGGGTCACATTCTGCACCTCCCAGAATATCGCCCGTCCAAAACGGTGATGACGTGGATTCCCTTTGAAGTGGAAAAGAGGTCGACCGAAGATGACCTGGTGGCGGACTTTACAAAGCGACCTACAAACCGTCAACATCAGCTGGCAAGGATGTCAACGAGCTACCGTGCACTGACAACTTTGAGGACAATTGGTTGGCTTATGTTCTCGACGGAACAAGTCGGACTAAGAGCTAAGATAGTATCAGCAATGGAAAGATCAAGGTAACATTGTTTCCTTGGTCTTTCCATTGTTTCATTGGTCCGATCCGACCACCAACTGTTTTCCGCTTTGTTTCTTATTCTACTTTTAATAGAGTACAAAATCTGAAGTGGATAAATCTAAAACGAGAAGTATAATATAATTATTTTTATGTTGTGTCACTAATATTTTAAGCCTTTATCCACTGATCATTTCCTGCCAGATAGTTTACTTCTTTCTTATTGGGGTCCGCCTGATCGCCCCTTGTTTTACCATTGTCGCCTTCTAGTATTTCATTTTAATCATATGCATATAATATCTATATAATTTTATTAAAATACAAATATTAATAAAATAGATGTTCTTGTGATCAATTAAATTTTATTACACATATTTCAGAGGTACAACAGTACGTCATCATCAGATAAAATAAAATGATACATGACATACCCTGAGATGTTAAATGGTTAAAATTTAAATCTTAACCATTTAACATAGATGTTATTGATCACAATAACATCTATTTTATTAATATTTGTATTTTAATATTAATAACTCTGGAAATTATTTTTTTCTGTAGAGTGCTTCCAATCTACTGTAAAACTCATTCTTTGATATACTCATTGAATCTTGTTTAACTCTTTAATATATATATATATATATATATATATATATATATATGTATATATATGTGTAGGTTTAGATTTAGACCTTGGGGCACGGGGCACTTCATTTTTTTTTGTTTTTTTTTGAGGGGACTCATACACAAAAAATTAGAATACACAGCAAACTCCCCCAATTTTACCCATCAAAGTTAACTTGGCGCAATTAATTGGAATTGAAAAGTGTCATAATTAACTGGGTGATGCCTAAAAACATCTGACTGATAAAATGACAAGTCAGTCAATCATATTGGTGGCCTCCCCACAGCCCTGGCGGACAGAATGGAGAAGGCGTTTCCCCGGAGGACGGCAAGGGAGACGCGCTGGAAAAGCCATTCCAGCTCGGGAGGCTTACACCTGCGGCTGGCCAGCTCAGCGCCTATGTTGGTGAGTAGGGAGGTAGCCCCAGGAACGAGGACACCAGAAGTCTCCACTGCCAAGGGTACAACCACAAACCTGTCGGAGAGCGACCGGTATTTGAAGAATTTGCCCCCTCAGCCCGACGTGCAGCAGTACCTGGGTTAGTCGCAAACTGCACCAGGTTGCGGCTGGACAAAGTTATACATACAGGTATTAAATTCAAAAATTATAAAATTAATTAATAATTATTAATAATAGTATATCGTGCAATGGCCATACTCGATAACGAGGGGGCAGCCATCATATACAGTGTATATGTATGCCTCTGTATATATATATATATATATATATATATATATATATATATATATATATATATATATATATATATATATATATATATATGTATATATGTATATGTATATATGTATATGTATATATGTATATGTATATATATATATACATATACATATATACATATATATATATATATATATATATATATATATATATATATATATATATATATATATATATATATATATATATACATATACATATATACATATATATATATATATATATATATATATATATATATATATATATATATATATATATATATATATATATATATATATATATATATATATATATATATATATATATATATATATATATATATATATATATATATATATATATATACAGACAGAGGCATACATATACACTCTCCTAGAAGTAGACTGAGGTATTTTACAAAAGAAATATATTAAACACAACAGTGGCAATATTTATGTTTCTAAAGTGACATTTGATTTATATATTTACTGGCAGTATGGACATCCCAGACTATATATAACATACAGTTGTTTTGTAGTGCTTGTTTGTGTGTTTGTTGGTTGGTTTGTTATACTGGAGCAAAAAACAACAACAGCAAACAAACACTACAGCCGTCACTAGCAATCGAGTATAATTTAGTAGTATCTACAATGATTTCGTTAGGCGTCAATGCAGTCGTGAGCAGACACATATAGCCTCCCGACTCTTCCTGCGTTGATCCGGGGTAACCTCGTGGGTGGTAGTAGAAATAGAGATATGTAGATAGATAGATAGAGAGCGATCAGACCCCATAAAGTTCAAGAAGTCTTTGGACAAATTCCTTCGAGAAATTCCGGATAAACCTCCTACACTCGGATATGTCTCTGTAAACAATAAGTCTCTACTTGAGTGGGCCATGGTGTCCAAATGGGGATTTGAAAGATTTATCCAGGTGGTTTTATTAAGTTAGACATGGCCTGGGCCAATACTGGCCGAAACCTATCAAAGTTATCAAAGTATATAT
>OZ024743.1:328523605-328536105 GCA_964016885.1 Eledone cirrhosa
CTTGCTGTTGTTGTTGTTATTGTTGTTGTTGTTGTTGTTGTTGTTGTTGTTGTTGCTATTGTTGTTGTTGTAGTTATTATTGTTGTTGCTGTTATTGTTATTGTTGTCGCTATTGTTGTTGTTTTGTTGTTATTGTTGTTGTTATTGTTGTTGCTATTGTTGTTGTTTTTGTAATTGTTGTGTTGTTCTTTTTTTCATCATCATCATCATCATCCTCATCATGATTCTTTGCCGTGCCACCTCCTCTCGTCATATTCTCCTACTCTTCCTTTCCCCTTATTCCTCCTCCTACTCTTTCCATCTTCCTCCACTTCCCCCTCTTCCTTATCCCCCACCCCCACTTCCGCTTACCCTTCAGCCCTTCTCCCCCCCTCTCTATCTGACCAACTTTACGTAGTCCCATAATGACGACAAATACGCCATCTTTGAATATTATTGAAGTGTCGGCCATGATGGACATGGCTGATTCACACACACACACTTCTATTGATATAGATAACAACAACAACAACAACAGCATATTCTATATGCCGCAAAACATGTTTCCTGATGCTCCACCGATACTCTCAATCCCCTGCCTTCATAATAATTGTTTCTACTTTTGGCACAAGGCCAGCAATTACCCCAGTGCATTACTAGTACTTTATTTTATCGACCCCGTAAGGATGAAAGGCAAAGTTAACCCCGGCGGGATTTGAAATCAGAATGGCAAGGGCCGTAACTCTATACCTCAAAGCATGGCGTCCAACCCTTTACCGATACTGCCAATCCACCGTGGTTTCTAATTTAGACACAAGGCCAGCAATTTTATGGGAGAGGAAAGTCGATCAAATCGACCCAGTGTGTAACTGGTACTTTATTTTATCGAGCCCCTTCCATTATACACATAATATACACCATTAAATTCTCTACCTAACTCCCTTCCGCCTCCCTCTAACACACACCCTTAAATTCTCTACGCAACTCCCTTCCACCTCCCTCTAACACACACCCTTAAAGTCTCTACCCAACTCCCTTCCACCTCCCTCTAACATACGCCCTTAAATTCTCAATCTGACTCCCTTCCACCCCCCCTCTAACATACCCTTAAATTCTCAATCTAACTCCCTTCCAGCCCCTTCTAACATACACCATTAAATTCTCAATCTAACTCCCTTGCACGTTCCGCTACCAAAGTCCCTAATATCTCTGTTCTAATCCCCTCCCCCTATCATACTCCCTTAAATTCTCAATCCAACCCCCTTACACCTGCCTCTGCCTTAATCCCTCCTACCTTCCGCTACGTTATTGCTGGCGATACAAACATATTTCAAGCTTTATTTATTATAAAATAAATTATGTGGTCCTGTACTGAATGACCTTAGTTAATTTACCTCTTAGTTGGAGAAAGAAAACCAAAAACCTAGCGGTAATTGTTAACAACACTTGCTTATTATCATTTGGTCACCATTACCGACCAAGTTCAGCCATGTTGAACTAATGTTTTATCACAGACGCTAGTCATTAAAAACATCTGAAAGGTATAATTAATATATTTACCACCGACCTTGTTCACCTTGTAAATACCTTGTTGCTGTCGATAACAGGATTCTTAAATACTACGGATATAACGTCATTTGAAAGCAATTCAAACCCAGAACCATCACAGTTTTAGCATAGCTATGTCATAGCCGCCATATTTGACGGACTTCACTAATGTCTCCAGTTTAGTGGGTTTAACACAACATATCAAATTGTTGGTACCCTACAAAATATCAAAGTGTTGGTACTCCACAACATATCAAGTTGTTGGTACCTCACAACATATCAAGTTGTTGGTACCTCACAACATATCAAAGTATTGGTACCTCACAACATATGAAGTTGTTGGTACCTCACAACATATCATGTTGTTAGTAGCTCACAACATATCAAGTTGCTGGTACCTCACAGCATATCAAAGTGTTGGTACTCCTCAACGTGTTGGTACCTCACAACATATCAAAGTGTTGGTACCTCACAACATGAAATTGTTAGTACCTCAGGCAACGTAAAGAGAGGAAAAAAATGAGAAAATCAAGTCAATGATTCATTTTAAACATAAGAACTTGCGAATTGGCTTCCATTTCTAATTCTTCATTTTATTATATATATCATATTTGCAACAACACAGCTCGTCATTTTTCATTCATATATGCTTTCCCCTTCGCTGTGACCTGTCTTTTTCTCTTCCCTTACTGCTATCCTCTTTCTCTCTCCCCCTTCTCTCTCCTTCTCCCTCTTACTTTCACTCACCCCCTCTGCTAGTCACCCTCTCTCGGCTAGCCTCTTCCTCACACTTTCACTCACTCACTCTCTGCTACTCACCCTCTCTCTCACTTCCTCCATCGTCCCACACCGTACAAGATTCTTTCCTCGTTCACATCCGAACGGCCAAGATGTGTCTTTGCCTTCTCGTCAATATTCGGAAGTTCTTATGTTCAAAATGAATCATTGACTTGATTTCTCATTTTTTCCTCTCTTTACGTTGCCCTTGTTTGTTTACCTCTCTCTCTTTCTCCACCCAATTCTTTTTATCCCAATAACTTAATTTAGTTATTGTATTGTCCTAGCCGGAGGTATATGGTCTGTAATGCGAAGAAGTACCTATGATGGCTAGTCCTGGTTTCTATTTCTAATTGTTCATTTTATTATGTATATCATATTTGCAACAACACAACTCGCCATTTTTCATTCATATATATATATATATATATATATAATGTAGGAGGTGAGTTTTATTGTAGTACAATAAAGCAATGCAGATATCGGAGATTGCATGATGATGCTTGTTTTGAAATGCGCATAATAAAATACATGGAACTCTTTTAACCATCTTTTGATCTTATATATATATATATATATATATATATATATATATAACATGAGAAGAAAGAAGAATACTGCGTGGTTTGCACATGGGTTACATATGATAAAAATAGTCCTTCGTCAGTGATTTTCCAACCATCATTGGTATTTCATCGCATTAAAAATCAGATACCTCAGGTTGGTGCGAGCAATAATCTAAAAAAAGTTATTGGGACCAGTAATCGCGTAAAGCGAGGGGGACAAGTGAACAACATAGAAGGATAAAAACAAACCAAAGAAAGGAAATAAACAAGCAACATGGTTGTCCTGGTCAACATAAGCTGGGTGGATTTCATGAGCGAAAAGTACAGATGTCCGACCTGAGTGAGATGTAAGCAAGAAGAGGCCCACTGTTAGCCAAACGGGAGGAAGTGAGAAGGGGAGAAACAGAGAGTGAGTGAGTGGAAGTGATATATATATATATATATATAAATGTATGCATAGTATATTTGGCAATATACCGTATGTTTAATTAAAAACATTTTGAAGACCTTACATTTTTAAAGTAGTGACATTTACATCTTTTCGGCGAAAGAAGGGAGAGTAGCTAACAGTCTGTTTCATGCTGTTAGCAATCATCGGAGCTACGTACTGCCCTCTTCCGCCGAAAATTATAGAAGATGGTTCTTAAAGAATTCCAGTAATAATCAGGAGCTGATTATACAGAGCGATTGGCGGTCCAGCAAAAATTAAGTATTAGGATTAGTGCTCTGAAACAGCGATGTATACATGAATGTATGTATAGTATATTTGGCAATATACCGTATGTTTAATCAAAAACATTTGAAGACCTTACGCTATCATTTTTAAAGCAGTGACTATGTCACTTACTTCTTTTCGGCGAAAGAAGGCAGAGAAGCTAACAGTCTGTTTCATGCTGTTGATAAAATAAAGCACCTGTAATGCACTGGGGTAATTGCTGGCCTTGTGCCAAATGTAGAAACAATTCAAGGGGCAGTGGATTGGCAGTATCAGTAGAGGGTCGGACACCATGCTTTGACGCATAGAGTTACGGCCCTTGCCATTCTGAGTTCAAATTGCGCCGAGGTTAACTTTGCCTTTCATCCTTACGGGGTCGATAAAATAAAGTACCAGTAATACACTGGGTAATTGCTGGCCTTGTGCCAAAAGTAGAAACAATTATATAAATATCTTCGATTGGTTTCTGGGAATTCGAAAGCTACACTCTACGTTGCGTAACATGCAAGTCAGTAATGTATCTGAAGATGGAACGAGGATATCTCTTTCTCAATAGGTGTTTTGTTCCGTTATCCACCAGCGCAGCTCAGTAACTCCACTGTCAAGTTCACGCTACAGTTAGCATGAACTTTGGCAGCAGGGTCATGTGTTCCTTCTCAAGAAAAGAGGAAGATTCACACCCGGGCTTTGGAGCGTGGGTGGTGACATGATGTGTTGGGGCGGAGTGGTGGGGTGGAATGGCGGCGTGGTGTGGTGCTGTGGTGCTGAGGGGGGGGGGGGGGTAGTGTGGTGGTGTGGTGTGGTGGAGTGGATCGGTGGCGTGGTCTGGTGGGGTGGAATGGCGGCGTGGTGTGGTGGTGTGGTGCTGTGGGGTGGAGTGGGGGTGTGGTGTGGTGTGGTGTGGTGGTGTGGCGGTGTGGTGGAGGGGATAGGTGGCGTGGTCTGATGGGGTGGAACGGTGGCGTGGTGTAGTGGGTTAGTGTGATGTGGTGGGGTGGTGTAGCGTGGTAGAGTGTGAGGGTGCAGCAGGATGGTTTGGCGTGGTGCTGTGGCGGGGTGTGTCGTGGGGTGATGTGGTGGGGTGGTTGGTGGGGCTGTGTGGTGGTGTGGTGGTGTATGGTTGGGATATGTGGTTGAGTGTGTGGTGTGGCGGGGTGATGTCAGTGTGGGGTGGTATGTGACTGGGTATATTTGGGGTACGGTCGGGTTATGTGGTGGAGTGGTGTGTTGTGGTGTAGTATGGCGGTTCTGGTGTGGCGGAGTATGGCTGTGTGTAATTGGGTGTGGCGGGGTGGTGTGGTGGGGTGGCGTGGCGGGTATAACTGTGTGTAGCAGGTTGTGGCGAGGTGGTGTGGTGGGGTATGACTGTGTGTAGCAGGTTGTGGCGGAGTATGGCTGTGTATAGCAGATTGTGGCAGGGTGGTGTGGTGATGTGGCGAGCTGGTGTGGTGTGGTGGTGTGGTGGGGTGGTGGTGTGGTGATGTGGTGGGCTGGTGTGGGGCGGTGGTGTGGCGTAATATGGTTGCGTGCACCAGGATGTGGCGGAGTGGTGTATCAAAGTGGTGTGGCGGGGTGGTGTATCAAGGTGGTGTGGCGGGGTGGTGTATGGTTGTATGTACCAGGATGTGGCGGGGGGGGGGGGGTATCAAGGTGGTGTGGTGGGGTGGTGTGTCTGGAAACCAGCAGAGAAGAAAGAAGCCTGGCCGTCTTTGGAAATGTCTTTATCCACTGCACTCAGTGCCATTAGCTGCTCACATCTCGTCTGCTTCTTTGAAAACTTTTCTTCTTTCATCCGCCCCCTCGCCCCTCCCTTCCACACTTAACCCCCCCCCCCGATAGACACACACACACATACACACATGTATATACTACTACTACTAATACTACTACTACTACTACTACTACTACCCCCATTACTACTACTACTACTACTACTACTACTACCACCACCACCACCACCACCACCACCACAGCCACCACCACCACAACCACCACCAGCACACCAGCACAACCACCACCAGCACACCACCACCATCACCACCACCACCACACTACCATCACCACCACCACCATCACCACCACCACCACCGCCACCACCACTACAACCACCACCAGCACACCACCACCACCATCACCACCACCACCACCACCACCACCACACTACCATCACCACCACCACCACCACCACCACCACCACCACCACCAGCACCACCACCACCACCACCACCAGCACCACCACCACACTACCATCACCACCACCACCACCAGCACCACCACCACAACCACCACCAGCACACCACCACAACCACCACCAGCACACCACCACAACCACCACCAACACACCACCACCACCAACACCACCAGCACACCACCACCACCACCACCACCACACTACCATCACCACCACCATCACCACCACCACCACACCACCACCACCACCACCACCAGCACCACCACCACCACCACCACCACCACCATCACCACCACCACCACACCACCACCACCACCACCACCAGCACCACCACAACCACCACCACCACCATCACCACCACCACCACACCACCACCACCACCAGCAGCACCACCACCACAACCACCACCAGCACACCACCACAACCACCACCAACACACCACCACCACCAACACCACCAGCACACCACCACCACCACCACCACCACCACACTACCATCACCACCACCATCACCACCACCACCACACCACCACCGCCACCACCACCAACACCACCACCACCAGCACCACCACCAGCACCACCACCGCCACCACCACCAACACCACCACCACCGCCACCACCACCAACACCACCACCACCAACACCACCAGCACACCACCACCACCACCACCACCACCACACTACCATCACCACCACCATCACCACCACCACCACACCACCACCGCCACCACCACCAACACACCACCACCACCAACACCACCAGCACACCACCACCACCACCACCACCACCACACTACCATCACCACCACCATCACCACCGCCACCACCACCAACGCCACCACCACCAACACCACCACACTTGACCAGCCATAGGTGGGTAAAGTTACAACAATGATTTCGTCACGACCGGCGTTAAACCGTGAAAGAGAGGAAACGAGTGGATGAATTGGGTGGATGGTTATATACGAGTATGTGAC
The DNA here is from genome assembly GCA_964016885.1 of Eledone cirrhosa. Lineage (NCBI taxonomy): Eukaryota > Metazoa > Mollusca > Cephalopoda > Octopoda > Eledonidae > Eledone > Eledone cirrhosa. The sequence goes on from OZ024743.1 coordinate 328,530,358, forward strand.
AGTTTAGCCACCAGGTATGTCTTAATTCAGTAGACCAATAATTAAAGATAATCCAACCGTGATCCTCCACTCTTTAATTACGACAAAATGTATCTAGGACAGCATTATGTAATGTCTTGTTTTGTTTTTTATTTTGTTTTCTCCTTTAACCCTTTAGTATTTACATTACTCTATATTTACTATTGTATGTTCGTGGTAAAGTCCTCACGTAACCACCTCACATAATATAGAGTCTATGAGATTTTGATATTATTTATTTTGAGAACAAGACATTAACATCAGTATGAGCAGCCAGTTACAGCCAGTTTGAACAGAAAGAGGTGAGAGAAATCTGGCCAGATATGACCGGTTTAAATTCTAAAGGGTTAAGATGGTCGGATGTAAAGGGGAGACAACTGACAGCAGAGTCGTTAGAATGTCAGAATGCTTTGTGGTATTTCTTTCGCTTCTCTGATCTCTGGGTTCAAATCCCGTCCAGGTCAACTTTGTCTTTCATCCATTCGAGGTCGATAAATAAAAGTACCAGTCAAGTACTGGGGGTCGATTCTTTCCCTATATCTCTTTCTCACTTCTATTCCCTCACTCTCTCTATCCTTATCTGGATGAGATCTGTTCTATTCAGACCTGGAGATGCGATGGGCCCCAGAAACGCCGTATTTCACTGCGGCACCTCTACGACTCCACCATGGGTTATACAATGTATATATACAAGGTGTAATGCGAGACAACGAATTGACAGTCGTTACAATGTTGGCATATTTGTTTTGACTCTACTACTACTACTACTACTGCTGCTGCTGCTGCTGCTCTGCTACTGCTCTGCTACTACTACTACTACTACAACTACTACTACTACTACTGCTGTTGTTGCTGCTCCTGCTGCTGCTACTACTACTACTACTACTACTACTACTACTACTACTACTACTACTACTACTACTACTACTACTGCTGCTGCTGCTGCTCTGCTACTGCTCTGCTACTACTACTACTACTACTACTACTACTACTACTACTACTACTACTACTACTACTACTACTACTACTACTACTACTGCTGCTGCTGCTACTACTACTACTACTACTACTGCTACTACTGCTACTACTACTACTACTACTACTACTACTACTGCTCCTGCTGCTGCTGCTGCTGCTGCTGCTGCTACTACTACTACTACTACTACTACTACTACTACTACTACTACTACTACTACTACTACTGCTGCTGCTGCTGCTGCTGCTGCTGCTACTACTACTACTACTACTACTACTACTACTACTACTACTACTACTACTACTACTATCACCGCCACCACAACCTCAACCATTGGTGGTGTTGGTTTTAGAGGTGTTGTTGTTGTTGTTGCCGCGGTGGTGTTGGTGGGTGCTGCGATGGTGATGGAGATGTGGTGGTGGTGTTGGTGGTAGTGGTGGTTGTGGAGGTGCTGTTGTTGGGGTGGTGTTGGTGGGTGCTGCGATGGTGGTGTGGTGTGGTGGTGGTGTGGTGTGGTGGTGGTGGTGCTGGTTGTGGAGATGTTGCGGCGCTGGTGTTGGTTGTGATGGTGGTATTGTTGTTGGGGTGGTGTTGTGGTGGTGGTGCTGCTGGTTGTGGAGGTGTTGTGGTGGTGGTGTACTGGTTGTGGAGGTGTTGTTGTTGGGGTGGTGTTGGTTGTGATGTTGGTATTGTTGTTGGGGTGGTGTTGTGGTGGTGGTGCTGCTGGTTGTGGAGGTGTTGTTGGGGTGGTGTACTGGTTGTGGAGGTGTTGTTGTTGGGGTGGTGTTGGTTGTGATGGTGGTATTGTTGTTGGGGTGGTGTTGTGGTGGTGGTGCTGCTGCTGGTTGTGGAGGTGTTGTGGTGGTGGTGTACTGGTTGTGGAGGTGTTGTTGTTGGGGTGGTGTTGGTTGTGATGATGGTATCGTTGTTGGGTGGTGTTGTGGTGGTGGTGCTGCTGGTTGTGGAGGTGTTGTGGTGGTGGTGTACTGGTTGTGGAGGTGTTGTTGTTGGGGTGGTGTTGGTTGTGATGTTGGTATTGTTGTTGGGGTGGTGTTGTGGTGGTGGTGCTGCTGGTTGTGGAGGTGTTGTGGTGGTGGTGTACTGGTTGTGGAGGTGTTGTTGTTGGGGTGGTGTTGGTTGTGATGGTGGTATTGTTGTTGGGGTGGTGTTGTGGTGGTGTTGTGGTGGTGGTGGTGCTGGTTGTGGAGGTGTTGTGGTGGTGGTGTACTGGTTGTGGAGGTGTTGTTGGGGTGGTGTTGGTTGTGATGGTGGTATTGTTGTTGGGGTGGTGTTGTGGTGGTGGTGCTGCTGCTGGTTGTGGAGGTGTTGTGGTGGTGGTGTACTGGTTGTGGAGGTGTTGTTGGGGTGGTGTTGGTTGTGATGGTGGTATTGTTGTTGGGGTGGTGTTGTGGTGGTGGTGCTGCTGCTGGTTGTGGAGGTGTTGTGGTGGTGGTGTACTGGTTGTGGAGGTGTTGTTGGGGTGGTGTTGGTTGTGATGGTGGTATTGTTGTTGGGGTGGTGTTGGTGATGGTGGTATCGTTGTTGGGGTGGTGTTGTGGTGGTGGTGCTGCTGCTGGTTGTGGAGGTGTTGTGGTGGTGGTGTACTGGTTGTGGAGGTGTTGTTGTTGGGGTGGTGTTGGTTGTGATGGTGGTATTGTTGTTGGGGTGGTGTTGTGGTGGTGGTGCTGCTGGTTGTGGAGGTGTTGTGGTGGTGGTGTACTGGTTGTGGAGGTGTTGTTGTTGGGGTGGTGTTGGTTGTGATGGTGGTATTGTTGTTGGGGTGGTGTTGTGGTGGTGGTGCTGCTGCTGGTCGTGGAGGTGTTGTGGTGGTGGTGTACTGGTTGTGGAGGTGTTGTTGTTGGGGTGGTGTTGGTTGTGATGATGGTATTGTTGTTGGGGTGGTGTTGGTGATGGTGGTATCGTTGTTGGGGTGGTGTTGTGGTGGTGGTGCTGCTGCTGGTTGTGGAGGTGTTGTGGTGGTGGTGTACTGGTTGTGGAGGTGTTGTTGTTGGGGTGGTGTTGGTTGTGATGGTGGTATTGTTGTTGGGGTGGTGTTGTGGTGGTGGTGCTGCTGTTGGTTGTGGAAATGTTGTGGTGGTGGTGTACTGGTTGTGGAGGTGTTGTTGTTGGGGTGGTGTTGGTTGTGATGGTGGTATTGTTGTTGGGGAGGTGTTGTGGTGGTGGTGCTGCTGGTTGTGGAGGTGTTGTGGTGGTGGTGTACTGGTTGTGGAGGTGTTGTTGTTGGGGTGTGGGTGTTGGTTGTGATGGTGGTATTGTTGTTGGGGTGGTGTTGTGGTGGTGGTGCTGCTGCTGGTTGTGGAGATGTTGTGGTGGTGGTGTACTGGTTGTGGAGGTGTTGTTGGGGTGGTGTTGGTTGTGATGGTGGTATTGTTGTTGGGGTGGTGTTGTGGTGGTGGTGCTGCTTGTTGTGGAGATGTTGTGGTGGTGGTGTACTGGTTGTGGAGGTGTTGTTGTTGGGGTGTGGGTGTTGGTTGTGATGGTGGTATTGTTGTTGGGGAGGTGTTGTGGTGGTGGTGCTGCTGCTGGTTGTGGAGGTGTTGTGGTGGTGGTGTACTGGTTGTGGAGGTGTTGTTGTTGGGGTGGTGTTGGTTGTGATGGTGGTATTGTTGTTGGGGTGGTGTTGTGGTGGTGGTGCTGCTGGTTGTGGAGATGTTGTGGTGGTGGTGTACTGGTTGTGGAGGTGTTGTTGGGGTGGTGTACTGGTTGTGGAGGTGTTGTTGGGGTGGTGTTGGTTGTGATGGTGGTATTGTTGTTGGGTGGTGTTGTGGTGGTGGTGCTGCTGGTTGTGGAGATGTTGTGGTGGTGGTGTACTGGTTGTGGAGGTGTTGTTGTTGGGGTGGTGTTGGTGATGGTGGTATCGTTGTTGGGGTGGTGTTGGTGGGTGCTGCGATGGTGGTGAAGTGGGGTATGTGTGAAGCGTTTTCCTCATTCGAACTAAACAGCGATCCTTTTGTTGTTCAGCGTTGGTTGTCAGCGGCGGGGGCGGGGGGGTAGGGGGTAGCGGTGACCAGTAGGCATGACTGAAGGGTTGTTTCTACCATACCCCACCCTCCATAACGAGTCGACACGTGCCCCAACTCAGCTGCTGCCTCCTACCCCGGGTGGCGTCACTGAGGCTACATTTTGTATACTGGCGCACCTGCCAAGTATGGAAGACAAGAAGCATCAACGAATAGCTTAGTAACCGTCGTCAAGGTGTTTTGTGTTGTTGTTGTTATTGTTCTATACCGGAACTAGTGCGAATGTAACAGACACTTTTACATACAAATATACCTATACACATACATATATACACATACACATGCACACACACACACACACATATATATATATATACATGCATTAAGGTGTATATAAATATATATATATATATATATATATATATATATATATATATAAGTATGTATATATATATATATATATATATATATATATATATATATATATATATATATATATATATATATATAAGTATGTATATATATATATATATATATATATATATATATATATATATATATATATATATATATATATATATATATATATAACGAAGGAAATGTGGTACGAAACCAGATGGACCATAAGGCACCAAAGTACTCAATACTTTTTAGTCCAGAATTAGCCGTCGAAACGGCTTGAGCTCAGCCGTCGGGGTCCTACTCGTTCCTATATATATATATATATATATATACCTTAATGTATGTATATATATATATATATATATATATAAATATGCATACACACATATATATATACATGCATTAAGGTATATATATATATATATATGCACACACACATATATATATATACAGGCATTAAGGTATATATATATATATATATATATATATATATATATATATATATATATATATATATATATATATATATATATACCTTAATGCATATATATATATATATGTGTGTGTGTGCATATTTATATATATATATATATATATATATAAGTTATTCCAGGTTGAATCGGAGGTAACAACAGTAAGTAAGGTACTCAATACATAGCAGAGTATAAATGTTTTAATATAGAACAGCTTCTACAGGACTAGAACTGTTTCATTCGTGAGTAATCATCAGGAAGCTCAGGGCTTCCTGATGATTTCTAGCGAATGAAACAGTTCTAGTCCTGTAGAAGCTCTTCTATATTAATATATATATATATATATATAATTATAAAATAACAGGAGGCTGGACTGGTGTACTTCCTTGAAAGGTTTATTATACTATGATCATTTCAATGACCGGGTTCAGTATGAATCCGGTGACATCATCAGGTATTCGAAATATAACAAAGGAATACAATAGACAAAATCTATGGGGCTGAAAATCAGAGACATGAGGGCGACCGAACATTTAGCAGCTTCTACCCCTGTCGGCCGCTATACACACACACACACACACACACACACACACATATATATATATGCACACACACACACACACACACACACACACACACACACACACACACACACACACACACACATATATATATATATGCACACACACACATCCCTCAGTCGGGATTTTACATCTCTCTTTCTTTCTACATATATTAGACTCGGGCCCGACGGCTGAGCTCTTTCCGTTTCAACAGCTAGTATATATATATATATATATATGTATGTGTATATCTCTCTCATCTCTCTCTCTCTCTCTCTCTCTCTCTCTCTCTCTCTCTCTCTCTCTCTCTCTATATATATATATATATATATATA
>OZ024743.1:328541105-328555630 GCA_964016885.1 Eledone cirrhosa
AAATAAAAATAAAAATAAAAATAAAAATAAAAATAAAAATAAAAATAAAAATAAACCACAAAGAACAACCCTTCAAAGTTAATTGACAATATATTGCCAAGTTCATTACAAGACAAAGCCAAAAATTATCTATCAAATCACATCTAGCAAAGAACATCTCAAAAAGATTATGATGTCCAATTATGTCTACATATGTTCCTATATTTAATATAGAAGTTTATCTAGTGTAAGGTTAATTCAAAAAATTTGGAGCATCGGCTTTTAGGGTAGCTTAATTTTTCATGAGGAATGTTTAGATAAAAATAAAAATAAATAAAATAAAATAAACAATAAAAAAAGAGTAAAAAGAGGGAATCAAAGATTTAGGAATCAAAAAATTTATCGGCTAGTTCTCATATAAATATAAATCAAACTAAATATACTACATTTTAAATTTAAATTTATATTTAAACGTTGAGTTTAATCTATGTTTGCAACAACTGAATAAATTTGTCCGTAGGTTAAGGGAATTTTTAGATTTTAGTATAAAGAATATCTCCTCTGCGCAGAGGTCACATGTCTCAGAGGATGAATTAAAAGGAATCCCTCTTGAGACTATATTCCAAGCCGTCGAATATCTAACGTTATCTAGCTTAAGTTGCCAGAGTACGCCTGATAGTGCCGTTGAAGATTTTTTATTTGGATCTGTGAAAGAATTCTTGTGGTTATTATAGCGAAGTTTAAATTCCGTCGATGTGGAACCGACGTAGTTAAAAGAATTAGAGTCAGTATTAACATTACAATTGTATACTATATTTTTAACTAAGCAGTTGTTATTTAACGGACATTTAGATCTATCTCTACAGTTACATTTGTTAACTTGTATATTATTTATGCTATTATCAGTAGGTTTTAAGTTCCTATTATTTATTCTATTAATATTTTGTGCTAAATTTTTGGTGGATGAGTAGGTTAATTTAATTGTATGCCTATTGAAGATTGAGTGATACCTATGTGTTCTAGGGAAGCGATTATCAAGAGCTTTGAAAAATAATTTAGCGATGTGGGTTTTAATGTTTAGTGAGAAAGGGGGGGGGGGGGCAAACCAAATTATGTTCCTAGTTCTATTTCTTTTTTGTCCTTTGGAATTATTGTAATGCTTTCTATTATAGTTGTTAATGTTGTTGCCGTAATTAAAAAAGTTGTTACTTTGTTTAGTTTGTCTATCATTATCTATGTACACAATCTTATCAGCATACCCTGCCCTAGCTAGTGCATCATTATAGTACTGGGCCTTTTCGTCAAAAATCTTTCTATTCGACGAGATCCTAGAGATACGTTTTTGGACTGAGTTTACTATAGTGTTTTTGACAGATCTGGGGTGGTTAGAGTTAAAGTTGACATAGTTTAAGTTTTCATTCAACTTGTGAAAAGGATAGTGGAGACATGTGTTGAGATTTAATGTTATATCTAGGAAATTGACTATTCTATGGTTGTTCTCAATTTCTATTTTAAGGTTAAAGTAATTAAAAAATTTTGTAATTTGTTTACATTTTCTATTTAGTTCAGGGTTATTATTATTAATAAGTAAAAGCATGTCATCCCTATATAAACCTCCGGTAGTACCAGGTATTTTCCTATGTAGCGAATTGATTAAAAATAAGCCCACAAGGTCAGTTACCTGAGCTGAGTCGGAAGATCCCATAGTTATGTCAAAATTGCTATCTCTATCTGCTCTGGTCCATAATTTGTCATTAAATTCTATCAAAGTTTTCCTAGCCGATAATATAATATGCATTTCTTTGCTAGTTAGGTCCGTATGTTTGAATGCGTAATTTAGTGCCTTATTTAGTAGACTAGGGGTAATAGAAGAATAATAGTTAGCTATATCAAGTTGAATAAACCTATTATTATTGTTATATTTAATTTGCCTAAACCACTCAACAACCTCTCCAGTTCCCTTCCACAAGCTCAGGTTAGATACACAATCCAAGTTCTTAATTTGCTGTATCACCCTGTCAAGAATGTTTTTGCTTAATTTGCCCAGGTCCGATTTTGAAGGTGCGATCAATCTAACTGGCAGGTCATTTTCAAAATTCCTCTTGTGGTCCTTCATATTGATCTTCGGTTTCCTGGGCACGAAAGGTTGTGTTCTGTTCTCAATTTCCAACTCATGCATTATACAAGATGCTTCAACATTCATTTTCTCAAGTTCGGCCTTATCTGCTACCTTGTACTTTTTCCTCAGCTCTTTCAGTATATCTCTCTATATCTCTCTATATATCTCCCTTACATTAATACTTGAGCTAAATAAATAAATAAATAAATAAATAAATAAATAAATAAATAAATAAATGTATCATTGATACACTTACTCAAAATGACCTCCCACTACCTAATTTTCTATATATATATATGTATCTATCTCTATTTCCTCTCTCTCTCTATATATATATATCTCTTTCTGTTTCTTTACATGAAGCTCTTCGCTTTATCTATTTTTCCATCTCTCTATTTTGTTCCATGCATTTCTTCTTTTTCTTTTTTCTTCCTTTTCTTCGTTTTGTCTTTCTTTCTTTTTTCTCCCTTTTTTTCTCTCTTTCTTTCTCTCTGTATTTTCACTGCTAGCGTAAACCTCTTCAAATGAAGTCGATGTTTATTACGGTATGTCGAATATATTTATCTATAAAACTGTTTATATTGTATTTTGTCTGATGAAGGCATAGCATATTGTTAATATGATATCCCCGAAATATATATAATGAAATAAATATGGTTTTATAAATATAGTTTTCCATTTATTTAATATTGTATATATATATATATATATATATATATATATATATATATATATATATATACATACATATATATATATATTCCCCAGTGAGTCTATCCCTCTTGCCACCCACTGTTTCTCTATATATTACAAGCTGCTATGAACCTGTCTGTCTGTTTGTCCCTATAACATCTTACTCTTCTATCTGTTGAATCAGTCAGACACCATTTATCAACCTTTTCCTTATAATCGCCCTTCTCTCTTTTGTTCCATTTACTTTCTTCAGTTCCTTTTCTACTCATTATTATTCTAACCATGGAAGCTTTTCTTTGTCTTTCATTCTGTTTGTCTGTCTGTGTGTCCTGTCGGTCAAACATGGCTCACCTGCTCGAGTCACGTGAGCACTTCGTTGTTTGGCAATTTACCTCTTATTTTTTCTTTTATTTATTTACGAGGGGAACGTCCGATTGACACCCGTATTCTATGGAAGACCAAAACAATCTTAAACACCCATTTTTATTTTTATCTCGATTTAACCATTTAAAACTTTCATAAAAAAAAAGGAATTGAACTCTGTTGATTAAATAAACGCAGGAATGGTTTGTATGGTCAAGATGGTCGCTTTACAACGTGGTTCTGCGTTCGATAGTAAAGAGCGTGATACAGTTGACCCATGCCTTGTCAGAGAAATGTGGTAGACATCAGGATTTATCTTTGAGCCGAACTTATGGCTACCATGTCACTGTTAAGCATCAATGTTCTTAGGAAGTGTAGTAGAAATCAAGATTTATGTTTGAGCCGAAATCAAGAGAGAAGTACGACTACAATGTCAATGTTAAACATGAATGTACTTGGGAACCGTGGTAAAAATCAAGATTTATCTTTGAGCCGAACTTACGACTAGAATGTTAGTGTTAAACGTTAATGCTCTTGGGAAGTGTGGTAGAAATCGCAACATATCTCTGAGCCGAACTTACGGCGATCGTATCACTTTTAAACATTCATATTCTTAGGAAGTGTGGTAGAAATCAGGATTTATCTTTGAGCCGAACTTACGACTACTATGTCAATGTTACAAGATCTTGTTTCAACAGCTTTTATGAACACAATATCAGCAGCTCCTTTATAAGAGCGTTGGTCGGTTCCTCCATTTAATCATAGTCTAAAATGATGATGAAGATGATAATGATATACATGTGTGTGTGTGTTTGTGTGTATTATATATTATTCTATACACGATTTCACATACAATATTTCACATGTCAAGCTTTATGACACTCATATATATATATAGACTTATATATATATATATATATATATATAGACATATATATATATATATATATATATATATATATATATATATATATATATATATATATATATATATATATATATATATATATATATATATATATAAATATATATATATATATATATATATATATATATATATATATATATATATATATATATGTATATATATGTATGTGTGTGTGTGCGTGCGTGCGTGTGTGTGTGCGTATGTGTGTGTATGAATGTATGTAATTATCTGCGTCTGTATATATATATATATATATATATATATATATATATATATGTGTGTTTGTATGTGTGTGTGTATGTATGTATGTATGTAATTATGTTATGTGCGTGTGTATATATGTGTGTGTATCTGATAGCCAGATCTGTGTAGCCATTTATACCAGACAGATGTAAATATTCTATACACGTTTTCAAATATAACTTTTCATCTGTCAAGACATATATATGACATACATGTGTCTATACATACATGCGTGCATACATACACACATACATGCGTGCATACATACACACATACATGCGTGCATACATAACACACACACATACATACGTACATATATATATACATATACATACATACATTCTTATACATGCATACACACGTTTATACATAGATACATACATACGTACATACATATATACATACATATATATATATACAAAACATAGACACACACACACTCACACACACACACTCACATACACACTCACACTCACACATACACACTTACACACATGCACATTTCTCACACACACACACTCACACACTCACACTCACTTACACCCCTCACCCCCTCCACACACACACTCACACACACACACACTCACACACATTCTCACACTCACACACACTCACACACGCCCTCACACACCCACACTCACCCACACTCAAATACACACACACACTCATGCACAGTCACACACTCACACACTCACACACACACTCACACACACACGCTCACACACACACTCATACACACACACTCACACACACACACTCACACACCCACTCACACGTACACTCACACACACTCACATACACCCTCGCGCACACACACACACACACACACACACACACACACACACACACACACACACACACACGCACATATACACACTCCCACACACACAGACACACACACTCACACACTCACACACACTTACACCCCCTCCACACACACACTCACACACACACACTCACACACATTCTCACACTCACACACACTCACATACGCCCTCACACACCAACACTCACACACACTCAAATACACACACACACTCATTCACGCTCACACTCACACACTCACACACTCACACTAACACACACACACACTCACACACACACACGCTCACACACACACTCTGTCTCACACACACACTCATACACACACACTCACAGACACACACACACTCACACACCCACTCACACGTACACTCACACACACACACACTCACACACACTCACATACACACTCGCACACACACTCACACACACACACTCACACACACACACTCACACACACACACTCACACATACACACACACACGCACACATATACACTCCCCCACACACAGACACACACACTCACACACATACACACACACACTCACACACACACACTGACACACACACACACACTCACACACACACACTCTCTCTCTCTCACACACACACACACTCACACACACAAACACACACTCACACTCACACACACTCATACGCACTCACACACACACACACACACACACACACACACACACACACACACACACACACACACACACGCTCACACACACTCACACACACACTCACACACACACTCACTCACACTCCTTCTCCCTCTTTCCTCTCTCCTCCCTATCACTGTTCCGATCTCCTCCTCTTTCTTCTTCGCCTCTCGCTCATCCTATCCCCCTCTCGCTCATCCTATCCTCCTCTCGCTCAACCTATCCTCCTCTCGCTCATCCTATGCCCCTCTCTCTTCTTTCTTACCGTTTTTATTAGTTTTATATTCCTCCATCACTATACTGCCCCCCCCCCCCTCCCCACCACCCCTTATCGTCTAGACAGAAGATATAATAGACAAACCAAAAAATGCAGTCATTCTCTTGAAAATACTTGTAGATCTCAAGTTGAAATGGCTGAACTAATCGATGGGATTCTCACTCGCGCTGTATATACATACATACATGGTGGCTGCCGACTCGTTTTCGAGTACGGCCACTATTTTATATCCATGTAGGAGAACACTATCAATGCGCTGAACGAGTGTGTCTTTTTAGTCCAGCCAGCGACTTGAAAACTCTGGTACAAACACTACACTTGTGACAATTATTGACACATAGTGCTGGGCCCATGGTACCATGTGACGACAAGTGCAGAGAGATCTCCAGATACAAAGCAATGCCTGTGCCGTGAAGCTTTTATAGTGAGCAAAGGCACTGCACAAAGCCAGTCCCACTCTCTTAACCAAGATGATATTTACCAAAAAGAAAAACAAGTCAACATCATTGGATACCATCAGGGCTGCAGGTGTTATATCAGAGTTTTCCTTCTCCTAGAATTCTGCCTTGTCAAAGGCTAAGGGGTCACCTCTCCCGGTGATTTTGGATGGCCATTGACTCTTAAGAGCTTCTTTGCCCATTGACAGGTTTTGTTTTTAGTCCTGCAGGATGTCCAGTCACCCTCCTCACCAAGAAACCTTGGTGGGGTTGCCAGTTTAGTCGCCAACGACCCGACCATGAGACAGGTTGTACTGGGATACATGTTACCAGAAGCACCAACTGGTGACCTGACATACATACATACATACATACATACATACATACATACATACATACATACATACATACATACATACATACATACATACTTACATACATACATACATACATACATACATACATACATACATACATACATACATACATACATACATAATTTCTTTGTGGACGATCTGAAACTCTATGCCAAGAACATGGATGGGATGAAGAAAAATCTTGACCTGGTTACAACGTTCTCAAAGGATATAGGAATGGAGTTTGACCAAGATAAATACTCACAGATGACTGTAAAGCGGGGAAAAACAACAACCCAATCCAGCAACATTGTCATCAATGGCCTAACTGTTTCACTGATATCTGATGAGGACTGCTACAGATACCTGGGGATAGATGAGAACATATCCTATAATGGTATCTGTAATAAAGAACGCGTAACCAGGGAATACTACACCCGATTAAGAAAGATCTGGTCATCGGAACTCTCTGCGCAAAACAAAACAGTGGCTCACAATGTGTTTGCTGTGCCTGTCCTAACACCAACATTTGGAATACTCAATTGGACGATAGACGAAATACGAACAGTTGATGTTGGAACTCGAAAAATACTAAACAACACCGGAAACTTCCACATCAGCAGTGACATATACTGCCTTTACTTGAAACGTAAGCAGGGAGGCAGAGGCCTAACATCAGTCCAGACAACATTTGGATGTCGCATCATATCCCTCCCACAACATCTATGAACCTCGAAGAGTAGGAGACCGTTTCTTGAGCAAGTTTATCTGCACGAAACAAATAAGATCATGGGAGTTGGGAAGGAACTCCTCGAGAGATATTCCGTGTGATAATCAAAAACTCACACCCAGGGAAGTCGCTCAGCAGTATCGCAGTGAAACCATGGATGAAAAACTGCATGCTTATCAGCAAAAAATCATGCATGGATATGTTGCCAGGAATCTCCAGAGTGAGAGTAATATAGATAAGGAAAGTAGTCTATCTTGGACCAACAACCGCTATATTGGCTCCCACTTTGAAGGATACGCTTTTGCAATCCAAGAACAGGAGATTAACACGAAATACCTGATTCGCAAAAGAGATAGGGATGCAGGCAAAACACCTAGATGTGATAACAAGTGCAGACTCTGCAGAACTAACATCGAGGATTTCCTCCATGTCATCAGCAGCTGTCCAAAGATGTCATCGCGGTACTATCTACATATGAGACATGATGTAGTGGCCAAAACACTGTACAATGCAGTTCGTAAAAAAAAAAAGATAGCCCCGATAATAAACACATTAAAAGCTACAGCAATGTGGAAGACATCCATGTACATAATATGAAAGAGTACTTGTAGAATGTTCCAGTAAAAACCCCAATAAAATGCAGGCATAACATACCAGATATTATGATATGGGACAGGGAGAAGAAAGCATGCACAGTAGTGGAAATTAGCTGCCCAGCAGATGCCAATATAATATCAAAGATTAGTGAAAAGGAGAATATTTATGCAGAACTGATGAGAAATCTGCAGATACTCCACCCTGATTACACCTTCAGATTTATGCCTGTGATTATTGGGACACTGGGGTATGTTAGTAACTGCCTCAATAAAAATCTTGAGAAGCTAGGCTTCACAGGAACAGAAAGAACACAACTAGTTAGGAAATTACAAGTACAATCCATTAATGGAACAGTAAAAATATGTAAAACATTCCAAACATTTTGCATCTAATAACTGCATAAACACATGTACAGATGCAAACCATATACACATGCACACATACAACTCAAAACATCCACATACACACATACGATAACATCCATATCTACACATACATGCATACATACATAATCTACCTAGTTGATGTTGTGTTCCAATGAGAGAGTCTTGTGTCTATGTTAGAAAGCGACCCTCTCTCTATTGGTAAACATTTATGAAATTATAAAACCAGAAGAACATACATACATACATACATACATACATACATACATACATACATACATACATACATACATACATACATACATACATACATACATACAGGAGAAGGAGGACATCTACGGACCATTGATGAGGAGTTTACAAATCCAGTATCCAAGATACACCTTTAGCTTCATACCCATCATTATAGGTGCTACGGGTTATATACCAACCTGCTTGGACCAAAGTATGACTGAACTTGAATTTGCGGACAAAGAGCGCAGCTCCCTAATTCATAGTCTACAAATGGCTGCGATAGCTGGCACCTTCAAAATTTGCAAAACATTCTTGCGATTCAAGGGATGACAATTTCTTTTCTTTTACAACCTTGCCACCAGGAAGGTGGCCGGTCAAAAAAATATACTCAAAATTAAGAGAAAGAGAAAACATGGAATAAAGCCTGATATAAATCTCTCACCCAGAGAAATCGGACGATCCTATTCAATGTTCAAACAAGATGAAAAAATTGACCAATTTACAGAAAAAGTTGTGCATGGATTCTTGAGACGTAAAACACAGACCATAGAGGGGATAAACCACTCATAAAGCCTGGCATGGAGTTCCGACAGGTTTATGACATCACACCTTGTGGGATATCTCTATGCAATACAGGAACAAGAACTCCCTACCAAATATCTGCTGCACAAAAGGGGAGGGCCATAAGCTGACAATAAATGTAGGTTATGTAAAACAAAGATCGAGGATGTAAGCCACATTGTTGCCAGCTGCGAAAGAATGTCATCTCGCTACTACCTCCCCATGAGACACGATGGGATAGCTAGAACCATCTGGAACGCACTTCGGAAAACAAAATTGAAAACAAACGAGGAAGAATATATTGAGACAGATGGCACTAAGGAATACTGGTGGAACCTGAAAATAAAAACTGCCACCAAATTAGAGCAAAACCGGCCTGATATTGTTGTTTGGGACCACACATTGAAAACGTGTTCTGTTGTGGAGATCAGCTGCCCACTTGATGTAAACGTTGTCAGAAAAATACAGGAGAAGGAGGACATCTACGGACCATTGATGAGGAGTTTACAAATCCAGTATCCAAGATACACCTTTAGCTTCATACCCATCATTATTGGAGCTACGGGTTATATACCAACCCGCTTGGACCAAAGTATGACTGAACTTGAATTTGCGGACAAAGAGCGCAGCTCCCTAATTCATTGTCTACAAATGGCTGCGATAGCTGGCACCTTCAAAATTTGCAAAACATTCTTGCGATTCAAGGGATGACAATTTCTTTTCTTTTACAACCTTGCCACCAGGAAGGTGGCCGGTCAAAAAAATATACTCGAAATTAAGAGAAAGAGATAACATACATACATGCATACATACATATATATGAGAAGCTAGGCTTCACAGAAACAAAAAGAGCACGACAAGTTAGGAAATTACAAGTACAATCCATGAATGGAATAGTGAAAATATGTAAAGATTCCAAAAATTCTGCATCTAATAACTGCATATACACATGTACAGATACAATGCATATGCACATGCACACATACAACTCAAAACATCCACATCCACACATACTATAACATCCATACCTGCACACACATACATGCCTGCAGACATGCATACATGCAGACAAGCATACATATCTACCTAGTTGATGTGTAAATTCCAAAGAGAGAGCCTCGTATCTATGTTAGAATCCGACTCTCTCTCTATTAGCAAAAAGTTGTGAAATTATAAAACCAGAAGAATATACATACACACACACACACACACACACACACACACACACACACACACACACACATATATATATATATATATATTATTTTTCCCTAAATTCTTTTTGTTTTTCTTTTTAGTTTCCGCCACTGCCTGGCTCCCCAATCTTTTTATTTCTTCTTTAATCTCTCTTTCCATTTACTGATGAAAGACTAGTGTCCGAAACGTTAAGACTATTTTCCTACTATATCAAGCGTAAAACTAATAATATATTCCTTCAGTGTACTGTGTCGTTTGACTTTTGAATACACACACACACATGTATATATATATATATATATATATATATATATATATATATATATATATATATATATATATATATATATATATAAACTCCAGGAAAATCTCTTGTTGAGTGCTTCTAATCTATTGTAATATTGTATTTATTGAGTAATCAAGAAACCATATTAATCTTTGGTTATATATATATATGTGTGTGTGTGTGTCAGGTCACTCTTGAGTGCTACTGGTAACATGTAAACCAGTACAACCTGTCGCATGGTCGGGTCGTCGGCGACTAAACTGACAACCTCACCAAGTTTACTTGGCGAGGAGGGTGATTTTGGACACCCTGCAGGACAAAAAACAAAAGCTGACAAAGGGCGGAAGAACTGATAAGAGTCAACGGCCATCCAAAAATGTGTAAATATGTATATATACATGTACATATGTATGTGTATGTATATACGTGTGTATATGCCTGGGGTGTCAGGGAGGGGCATGTACTTCTGTAGGGGGGGGGGGGTTAGGATGCCCTTTTCAGGGAAGCTCGTCCTGCATTGGGTCCCACCTGACACTCAGCTCCCACCTGTGGCTCCAAGAAGCTGTAGCATGCGACAGCGGCCACACCCTTGTAAACCGCCTTGGCTGGCGGGCCGAACCAGGTTGTGGGTAGCCGGACGGGTCTGAAACCCCCCGGGGAGTAGGATAGGGGATGCCTGCCCCTGCATGCGAAGACTGGACCTGGCGGTGTGAGTGGAGGAAGACACATCATCCCAACGGCCACGAAGGCTCCGACAGAAAGCGGTGTGGAGCGCTAGGGCACGGCAAGGCACTACAGACGTCGTGGCCATCCACTGCAGCTATCTTGTCAATATGACGTAGGACAGAACAAAGGAGAGGCACAAAACAAAGAAAAGAATTCCCAGTCACTGAAGAGGTCACAGAATGTGTGACGAAAAAGCTTTGACAATATATGAACAACCGTCCGGTTGTAGAACCAACCAACCAACCGGAAATTTATAAATTTCTTAAATTTATAAATTTAATTTATAATAAATTGGAGTGAAAGCAACTGGTGCGTGTGTTTCTTATTGACAACATGACCCTCCAAAAGTATAACAATATCGGTTTCAACACACGTTTTCAGATAAAGAATCTTGCTAAACAAATTCAGAAACGATATATATATATATATATATATATATATATATATATATATATATATATATATATATATATATATATATATATATATATATATATATATATATATTAGCAGAAGTACCCGTTGCCCGGGTGTAAGTCGACCTTTGCTCTGTTGTTAAAATGTGTAAAAGTTACTTCCTTGCGCACCACAGGTGCAAAAACCTTCGAACCTCAAGGAAAAAAAACAAAGATTAGTAGACGCAGGTGTGTAATTGAGCATAAATAATGGATCAGTTGTAGGTTCACAGTGTATCGTTGAAATTGTCCTTTGCACGACTGACGGAAGTCAAATTCACTTGAAATTGAATTTTCAGTTGATTTTTAAAGCAGGGTGAAAAAGTTGATTTTTTCAAATTTTTTTTTTTACAATTTTCGCGCTCACATGTGCAGAAGAAGAAATAAAAAGGACTTTATCTGAACTGCGGCATAATGGCGAGTCTTTTGCGACAGTTTTCAAGAAAATCGGACGTTCCTGTAAAAAGTTTTCCCATGTGCAACTTTGCCTTGTTTTTTGCGCAAAGTCGAATAAGCCATGCTGATGACGTTTAAGCGGGTGGCAAGGAATTGGTGCGGCATAGATAGCCATGGGAGTCTTGAAGGAGCACGGCGGTCAGGCAAAAGGGTCGAGGAGGGGATGGTGGCTGACAGTGCATGGATGCGGCATCCTGAGGCATGACGATGCAGTGGGACGACGGCGTGCAGGGAACGGGAGAGGGCAGGGGTTGACGGTGGCATGGATGCGACTTGGTCCCTCAAGACTGCCATGCCTAGGCAGTGGAAAGTCGAGGAGTGGATGGCGGCTGACAGGGAAGGGATGCAACATGATGAGGCATGACGAAAGGGCAGGGTGCATGGCGGCGGACAGGGCGTGGATGCGGCATGCCAATTGAGTTGCACCTCGGGAATGTAGGTAGCACCGGGAGGCACGATGATTGTTTGAGAAAACCGGGTGCAAGGCAGGATGTTTATCAGCCATACATGATCGGTAGGCTTTGGAGGAGAAAGGGATGAATTTTTGTTTAATTTTGTTAAATATGGTCAAAATGAATGTAAAAAGACTTACACAGGATCGTCTTCATGTTCGGTGCTATCTTTGGTCTGAGATAATGGGCGGTTATGTGCGGCGCAGGAATAAACCATGCTGATGACATTTGAGCAAGTTGCTGACAGGGCAGGAATGCCGCATGGTGAGCCATGGCAGTCGTGAGGGACCAAGGCGTGCGGGCAAGAGAGAGGGCAGGGGTTGACGGTGGCAGGGATGCGGCTTGGTTAGGCATGGCAGTCTTGAAGGAGCACGGCGGGCAGGCAAAATAAAGGGCTGAGGAGGGGATGGCCGCTGACAGATCATGGATGCGGCATGGTGAGGCATAACGATGCAGTGGGTCGACGGCGCACAGGGAAGGGAGATGGCTGGGATTGACGGTTGCAGGGATTCCGCATGGTGAGCCATGGCACTCGTGAAGGACCAAGGCGTGCGGGTAATTGAGATGGCAGGGGAGGGCATGGCGGCTGACAGAGCATGGATGCGGCGTGGTGATGCATGACGATGCAGTTGGACGACGGCGTGCAGGGAAGGGAGAGGACAGGACTTGATGGTGGCAGGGATGCGGCTTGGTTAGTCATGGAAGTCTTGAAGGAGCACGGCGGGCAGGCAAAAGAAAGGGCTGAGGAGGGGATGGTGGCCGACAGGGCAGTAATGCGGCATGGTGAGGCATAACGATGCAGTGGGACGACAGCGTGCAGGGAAGGGAGAGGGAAGGGGTTGACGGTGGCAGGGATGCGGCTTGGTCAGGCATGGAAGTCTTGAGCTCTCCCGGAGTGTAGGCTATGGAAATGGGCAGGGATGGACGATGGCAGGGATTCGGCATGTTGAGCCGTAGCAGTCCTTAGGGACCACGAAGGGCAGGCAATGGAAAGGGCCGGGGAATGAATTGCGGCTGACAGGGCAGAGATGCGCATGGTGATGCACAACGATGCAGTGGGTCGACGGCGTGCAGGGATGGGAGAGGGCAGGGGTTGACGGATGCCTCATTATGCTACGGTAGTGGGACCACGGGAATGAAGAGAGTGCATCGAGGCTCGATGATCGCTTGAGAAGACTGGGCGCAATACAGGATGATGCGCAGTGGTATAGTCTTGAGAGTCCTTATATAAGAAATGGAAGAATCGGCATAAAAGTTCTGCTGAATATGGTGAGCGTTAATTTAAAGAGACTTACGGTGGATATCCTGATAGATTGAACGTTTTTTTGCATGGCGGGAGTCGCGACAAATGGAAGCAAGAAGAATGGCGTTTTTCGGTTGCCGGACTTTTGCCTCTGGGGGTCCGATTATCGACCTTTTGAAAATTTCAAGTACCTCACGTTGATCCCCGCATCAAAAATACATACCTACGTCAAATTTCATTGGAGTCGGACAAATTTCGTAAATATCGATTTTTGCCTCTGGTGATCTAATTATCGATTTTTCGAAAATTTAATGTAGCCCACG
>OZ024743.1:328563330-328578330 GCA_964016885.1 Eledone cirrhosa
TAGTACAGACCACATCAGATATACTATAGTACAGGCCACATCAGACATACTATAGTACAGACCACATCAGACATACTATAGTACAGACCACATCACACATACTATAGTACAGAACACATCAGACATACTATAGTACAGAACACATCAGACATACTATAGTAAAGACCACATCACACATACTATAGTACAGAACACATCAGACATACTATAGTACAGAACACATCAGACATACTATAGTACAGACCACATCAGACATACTATAGTACAGAACACATCAGGCATACTATAGTACAGACCACATCAGACATACTATAGTACAGAATACATCAGACATACTATAGTACAGAACACATCAGACATACTATCGTACAGACCACATCAGACATACTATAGTACAGAACACATCAGACATACTATAGTACAGCCCACATCAGACATACTATAGTACAGGCCACATCAGACATACTATAGTACAGACCACATCAGACATACTATAGTACAGACCACATCAGAAATACTATAGTACAGGACACATCAGACATACTATAGTACAGACAACAACAGACATACTATAGTACATATCATATCAGACATACTATAGTACAGGCCACATCAGACATACTATAGTACAGGCCACATCAGACATACTATAGTACAGGCCACGTCAGACATACTATAATACAGGCCACATCAGACATACTATAGTACAGACCACATCAGACATACTATAGTACAGACCACATCAGACATACTATAGTACAGACAACAACAGACATACTATAGTACATATCATATCAGACATACTATAGTACAGGCCACATCAGACATACTATAGTACAGGCCACATCAGACATACTATAGTACAGGACACATCAGACATACTACAGGACAGACCACATCAGACATACTATAGTACAGACAACAACAGACATACTATAGTACATATCATATCAGACATACTATAGTACAGGCCACATCAGACATACTATAGTACAGGCCACATCAGACATACTGTAGTACAGACCACATCAGACATACTATAGTACAGACCACATCAGACATACTATAGTACAGGACACATCAGACATACTACAGTACAGACCACATCAGACATACTATAGTACAGACAACAACAGACATACTATAGTACATATCATATCAGACATACTATAGTACAGGCCACATCAGACATACTGTAGTACAGACCACATCAGACATACTATAGTACAGACCACATCAGACATACTATAGTACAGGCCACATCAGACATACTATAGTACAGGACACATCAGACATAATTCTATAGTACAGTCCACATCAGATATACTATAGTACAGGAAACATCAGACATATAATACTATAGAACAGGCCACATCAGACATACTATAGTACAGGCCACATCAGACATACTATAGTACAGGCCACATCAGACATACTATAGTACAGGAAACACCAGACATACTATAGTACAGACCACATCAGACATACTATAGTACAAACCACATCAAAAATACTATAGTACAGGACACATCAGACATACTATAGTACAGACCACATCAGACATACTATAGTACAGCCCAGATCAGACATACTATAGTACAGACCACATCAGACATACTATAGTAAAGGCCACATCATATATACTATAGTACAGACCACATCAGACATACTATAGTACAGGACACATCAGACATACTATAGTACAAACCACATCAAAAATACTATAGTACAGGACACATCAGACATACTATAGTACAGACCACATCAGACATACTATAGTACAGCCCAGATCAGACATACTATAGTACTGACCACATCAGACATACTATAGTAAAGGCCACATCAGACATACTATAGTACAGACCACATCAGACATACTATAGTACAGACAACAACAGACATACTATAGTACATATCATATCAGACATACTATAGTACAGGCCACATCAGACATACTGTAGTACAGACCACATCAGACATACTATAGTACAGACCACATCAGACATACTATAATACAGACCACATCAGACATACTATAGTACAGGACACATCAGACATACTACAGTACAGACCACATCAGACATACTATAGTACAGACAACAACAGACATACTATAGTACATATCATATCAGACATACTATAGTACAGGCCACATCAGACATACTGTAGTAGAAGACCACATCAGACATACTATAGTACAGACCACATCAGACATTCTATAGTACAGGCCACATCAGACATACTATAGTACAGGACACATCAGACATATAATTCTATAGTACAGTCCACATCAGATATACTATAGTACAGGAAACATCAGACATATAATACTATAGAACAGGCCACATCAGACATACTATAGTACAGGCCACATCAGACATACTATAGTACAGGCCACATCAGACATACTATAGTACAGGAAACACCAGACATACTATAGTACAGACCACATCAGACATACTATAGTACAAACCACATCAAAAATACTATAGTACAGGACACATCAGACATACTATAGTACAGACCACATCAGACATACTATAGTACAGCCCAGATCAGACATACTATAGTACAGACCACATCAGACAAACTATAGTAAAGGCCACATCATACATACTATAGTACAGACCACATCAGACATACTATAGTACAGGACACATCAGAAATACTATAGTACAGAACACATCAGACATACTATAGTACAGAACACATAAGACATACTATAGTACAGACCACATCAGACATACTATAGAACAGGACACATTAGGCATACTATAATACAGACCATATCAGACGTACTATAGTAGAGGACACATCAGACATATTATAGTATATACCACATCAGACATACTATAGTACAGCACACATCAGAATACTATAGTACAGACCACAGCAGACATACAATAGTACAGACCACATCAGACATACTATAGTACAGGCCACATCAGACATACTATAGTACAGACCACATCAGACATACTATAGTACAGACCACATCAGACATACTATAGTACAGACAACAACAGACATACTATAGTACATATCATATCAGACATACTATAGTACAGGCCACATCAGACATACTATAGTACAGGCCACATCAGACATACTATAGTACAGGCCACATCAGACATACTATAGTACAGGACACATCAGACATACTACAGTACAGACCACATCAGACATACTATAGTACAGACAACAACAGACATACTATAGTACATATCATATCAGACATACTATAGTACAGGCCACATCAGACATACTATAGTACAGGCCACATCAGACATACTGTAGTACAGACCACATCAGACATACTATAGTACAGACCACATCAGACATACTATAGTACAGGCCACATCAGACATACTATAGTACAGACCACATCAGACATACTATAGTACAGACAACAACAGACATACTATAGTACATATCATATCAGACATACTATAGTACAGGCCACATGAGACATACTGTAGTACAGACCACGTCAGACATACTATAGTACAGACCACATCAGACATACTATAGTACAGACCACATCAGACATACTATAGTACAGAACACATCAGACATACTACAGTACAGACCACATCAGACATACTATAGTACAGACAACAACAGACATACTATAGTACATATCATATCAGACATACTATAGTACAGGCCACATCAGACATACTATAGTACAAGCCACATCAGACATACTGTAGTACAGACCACATCAGACATACTATAGTACAGACCACATCAGACATACTATAGTACAGGCCACATCAGACATACTGTAGTACAGACCACATCAGACATACTATAGTACAGGAAACATCAGACATACTGTAGTACAGACCACATCAGACATACTATAGTACAGACCACATCAGACATACTATAGTACAGACCACAACAGACATACTATAGTACATATCATATCAGATATACTATAGTACAGGCCACATCAGACACACTATAGTACAGGCCACATCAGACATACTATAGTACAGGCCACATCAATCATACTGTAGTACAGACCACATCAGACATACTATAGTACAGACCTCATCAGACATACTATAGTACAGACCACACCAGACATACTATAGTACAGGACACATCAGACATACTATAGTACAGACCACATCAGACATTCTATAGTACACAGCACATCAGACATACTATAGTACAGACCACATCAGACATACTATAGTACAGGCCACATCAGACATACTATAGTACAGGACACATCAGACATATAATTCTATAGTACAGTCCACATCAGATATACTATAGTACAGGAAACATCAGACATATAATACTATAGAACAGGCCACATCAGACATACTATAGTACAGGCCACATCAGACATACTATAGTACAGGCCACATCAGACATACTATAGTACAGGAAACACCAGACATACTATAGTACAGACCACATCAGACATACTATAGTACAAACCACATCAAAAATACTATAGTACAGGACACGTCAGACATACTATAGTACAGACCACATCAGACATACTATAGTACAGCCCAGATCAGACATACTATAGTACAGACCACATCAGACATACTATAGTAAAGGCCACATCATACATACTATAGTACAGACCACATCAGACATACTATAGTACAGGACACATCAGTAATACTATAGTACAGAACACATCAGACATACTATAGTACAGAACACATCAGATATACTATAGTACAGACCACATCAGACATACTATAGTACAGAACACATCAGACATACTATAGTACAGAACAGATTAGGCATACTATAGTACAGACCACATCAGACATACTATAGTAAAGACCACATCAGACATACTACAGTACAGGACACATCAGACATACTATAGAACAGGACACATTAAGCATACTATAATACAGACCATATCAGACGTACTATAGTAGAGGACACATCAGACATATTATAGTATATACCACATCAGACATACTATAGTACAGCACACATCAGAATACTATAGTACAGACCACAGCAGACATACAATAGTACAGACCACATCAGACATACTATAGTACAGACCACATCAGACATACTATAGTACAGATCATATCAGAATACTATAGTACAGACCACATCAGACATACTATAGTACAGGACACATCAGACATACTATAGTACAGAACACATCAGACATACTATAGTACAGCCCACATCAGACATACTATAGTAGAGACCACATCAGACATACTATAGTACAGTCCACATCAGACATACTATAGTACAGCCCACATCAGACATACTATAGTAGAGACCACATCAGACATACTATAGTACAGAACACATCAGACATACTATAGTACAGACCACATCAGACATACTATAGTACAGACCACATCAGACATACTATAGTAAAGGCCATATCATACATACTATAGTACAGACCAAATCAGACATACTATAGTACAGGACACATCAGACATACTATAGTACAGAACAGATTAGGCATACTATAGTACAGACCACATCAGACATACTATAGTAAAGACCACATCAGACATACAACAGTACAGGACACATCAGACATACTATAGAACAGGACACATTAGGCATACTATAGTACAGACCATATCAGACATACTATAGTACAGGACACATCAGACATATTATAGTATATACCACATCAGACATACTATAGTACAGCACACATCAGACATACTATAGTACAGACCACAGCAGACATACAATAGTACAGACCACATCAGACAAACTATAGTACAGGACACATCAGACATACTATAGTACAGACCACATCAGACATATAATACTATCGTACAGACCACATCAGACATACTATAGTACAGACCACATCCGACATATTATAGTACAGGCCACATCAGACATACTATAGTACAGACCACATCAGACATACTATAGTACAGGCCACATCACACATACTATAGTACAGGACACATCAGACATACTATAGTACAGGCCACATCAGACATATTGTAGTACAGACCACATCAGACATACTATAGTACAGAGCACATCAGACATACTATAGTACAGGACACATCAGACATATTATAGTACAGACCACATCAGACATATAATTCTATAGTACAGTCCACATCAGACATACTATAGTACAGGAAATATCAGACATATAATACTATAGAACAGGCCACATCAGACATACTATAGTACAGGCCACATCAGACATACTATAGTACAGGCCACATCAGAGATACTATAGTACAGGAAACATCAGACATACTATAGTACAGACCACATCAGACATACTATAGTACAGGACACATCAGACATACTATAGTACAGACCACATCAGACATACTATAGTACAGCCCAGATCAGACATACTATAGTACAGACCACATCAGACATACTATAGTAAAGGCCACATCATACATACTATAGTACAGACCACATCAGACATACTATAGTACAGAACAGATTAGGCATACTATAGTACAGGACACATTAGGCATACTATAGTACAGACCACATCAGACTTACTATAGTAAAGACCACATCAGACATAATACAGTACAGGACACATCAGACATACTATAGAATTGGACACATTAGGCATACTATAATACAGACCATATCAGACGTACTATAGTACAGGACACATCAGACATATTATAGTATATACCACATCAGACATACTATAGTACAGCACACATCAGAATACTATAGTACAGACCACAGCAGACATACAATAGTACAGACCACATCAGACATACTATAGTACAGAGCACATCAGACATACTATAGTACAGATCATATCAGAATACTATAGTACAGACCACATCAGACATACTATAGTACAGGACACATCAGACATACTATAGTACAGACCACATCAGACATAAAATACTATCGTACAGACCACATCAGTCATACTATAGTACAGACCACATCAGACATATAATACTATAGTACAGCCCACATCAGACATACTATAGTACAGCCCACATCAGACATACTATAGTACAGTCCACATCAGGCATACTATAGTACAGCCCACATCAGACATACTATAGTAGAGACCACATCAGACATACTATAGTACAGGCCACATCAGACATACTATAGTACAGACCACATCAGACATACTATAGTAAAGACCACATCAGACATACTATAGTACAGGCCACATCAGACATACTGTAGTACAGGACACATCAGACATACTATAGTACAGATCATATCAGACATACTATAGTAATGGCCACATCAGACATACTATAGTACAGACCACATCAGACATACTATAGTACAGCCCACATCAGACATACTGTAGTACAGACCACATCAGACATACTATAGTACAGGACACATCAGACATACTATAGTACACACCACATCAGACATACTATAGTACAGGACACATCAGACATACTATAGTACAGATCATATCAGACATACTATAGTACAGCCCACATCAGACATACTATAGTACAGGCCACATCAGACATACTGTAGTACAGACCACATCAGACATACTATAGTACAGGACACATCAGACATACTATAGTACACACCACATCAGACATACTATAGTACAGACCACATCAGACATACTATAGTACAGGCCACATCAGACATACTATAGTACAGGACACATCAGACATACAATAGTACACACCACATCACACATACTATAGTACAGTCCAGATCAGACATACTATAGTACAGGAAACATCAGACATATAATACTATAGAACAGGCTACATCAGACATACTATAATACAGGACACATCAGACAAACTATACTACAGGCCACATCAGAGATACTATAGTACAGGAAACATCAGACATACTATAGTACAGACCACATCAGACATACTATAGTACAGGACACATCAGACATACTATAGAACAGGACACATTAGGCATACTATAGTACAGACCATATCAGACATACTATAGTACAGGACACATCAGACATATTATAGTATATACCACATCAGACATACTACAGTACAGGACACATCAGACATACTATAGTACAGACCATATCAGACATACTATAGTACAGGACACATCAGACATACTATAGTACAGAACACATCAGACATACTATAGTACAGGACACATCAGACATACTTTAGTACAGAACAGATTAGGCATACTATAGTACAGACCACATCAGACACACTATAGTACAGGACACATCAGACATACTATAGTACAGAACAGATTAGGCATACTATAGTACAGGACACATCAGACATACTATAGTATAGGACACATCAGACATACTATAGTAAAGACCACATCAGACATACTACAGTACAGGACACATCAGACATACTATAGTACAGACCATATCAGACATACTATAGTACAGGACACATCAGACATATTATAGTATATACCACATCAGACATACTATAGTACAGCACACATCAGACATACTATAGTACAGACCACATCAGACATACTATAGTACAGACCAATCAGACATACTATAGTACAGACCACATCAGACATACTATAGTGCAGGCCATATCAGACATACTATAGTACAGACCACATCAGACATACTATAGTGCAGGCCACATCAGACATACTATAGTACAGACCACATCAGACATACTATAGTACAGGCCACATCACACATACTATAGTACAGAACACATCAGGCATACTATAGTACAGGACACATCAGACAGACTATAGTATAGGACACATCAGACATACTATAGTACAGGCCACATCAGACATACTATAGTACAGAACACATCAGACATACTATAGTACAGGACACATCAGACAGACTATAGTATAGGACACATCAGACATACTATAGTACAGGCCACATCAGACATACTGTAGTACAGACCACATCAGACATACTATAGTGCAGACCACATTAGACATACTATTATAGTACAGGACACATCAGACATACTATAGTACAGGCCACATCAGACATACTATAGTACACACCACATCAGACATACTATAGTACAGATCATATCAGACATACTATAGTACAGGCCACATCAGACATACTATAGTACAGGCCACATCAGACATACTGTAGTACAGACCACATCAGACATACTATAGTACAGGACACATCAGGCATACTATAGTACACACCACCTCAGACATACTATAGTACAGACCACATCAGACATACTATAGTACACGCCACATCAGACATACTATAGTACAGGACACATCAGACATACTATAGTACAGACCACATCAGACATACAATAGTACAGACCACATCAGACATACTATAGTACCGACCACATCAGACATACTATAGTACAGGCCACATCAGACATACTATAGTACAGGACACATCAGACATACAATAGTACACACCACATCAGACATACTATAGTACAGAGCACATCAGACATACTATAGTACAGGACACATCAGACATACTATAGTACAGACCACATCAGACATACAATAGTACAGACCACATCAGCCATACTATAGTACAGACCACATCAGACATACTATAGTACAGGACACATCAGACATACAATAGTACACACCACATCAGACATACTATAGTAGAGACCACATCAGACATAGAATAGTACAGGACACATCTGACATACTATAGTACAGACCACATCAGACATACAATAGTACAGACCACATCAGCCATACTATAGTACAGACCACATCAGACATACTATAGTACAGAACACATCAGACATACTATAGTACAGATCATATCAAATATACTATAGTAGAGACCACATCAGACATACTATAGTACAGGACACATCAGACATACTATAGTACAGGCCACATCAGACATACTA
The DNA here is from genome assembly GCA_964016885.1 of Eledone cirrhosa. NCBI lineage: Eukaryota > Metazoa > Mollusca > Cephalopoda > Octopoda > Eledonidae > Eledone > Eledone cirrhosa. The sequence continues at coordinate 328,573,137 of OZ024743.1, forward strand.
TAATACAGACCACATCAAACATACTGTAGTACAGGCCACATCTGACATACTATAGTACAGACCACATCAGACATACTATAGTACAGGCCACATCAGACATACTATAGTACAGACCACATCAGACATACTATAGTACAGATCATATCGGAATACTATAGTACAGACCACATCAGACATACTATAGTACAGATCATATCAAACATACTATAGTACAGACCACATCAGACATACTATAGTACAGACCACATCAGACATACTATAGCACAGGCCACATCAGACATACTATAGTACAGACCACATCAGACATACTGTAGTACAGGCCACATCTGACATACTATAGTACAGACCACATCAGACATACTATAGTACAGGCCACATCAGACATACTATAGTACAGACCACATCAGACATACTATAGTACAGACCACATCAGACATACTATAGTACAGACCACATCAGATATACTATAGTACAGCCCACATCAGACATACTATAGTACAGGACACATCAGCCATACTATAGTACAGGCCACATCAGACATACTATAGTACAGGAAACATCAGACATATAATACTATAGTACAGGCCACATCAGACATACTATAGTACAGGAAACATCAGACATACTATAGTACAGACCACAACAGACATACTATAGTACATGACACATCAGACATACTATAGTACAGACCACATCAGACATACTATAGTACAGGCCACGTCAGACATACTATAGTACAGGCGACGTCAGACATACTATAGTACAGACCACATCAGACATACTATAGTGCAGGACACATCAGACATACAATAGTACACACCACATCAGACATACTATAGTACAGGACACATAAGACATACTATAGTACAGGCGACGTCAGAAATACTATAGTACCGACCACATCAGACATACTATAGTACATTACACATCAGACATACTATAGTACAGACCACATCAGACATACTATAGTACAGACCACATCAGACATACTATAGTATAGGCCACATAGGACATACTATAGTACAGACCACATCAGACATACTATAGTACAGGACACATCAGACATACTATAGAACAGGACATGTTAGGCATACTATAGTACAGACCATATCAGACATACTATAGTACAGGACACATCAGACTTATTATAGTATATACCACATCAGACATACTATAGTACAGCACACATCAGACATACTATAGTACAGACCACATCAGACATACTATAGTACAGGACACATCAGACATACTATAGTACAGAACAGATTAGGCATACTATAGTACAGACCACATCAGACATACTATAGTACAGGACACATCAGACATACTATAGTACAGAACAGATTATGCATACTATAGTACAGACCACATCAGACATACTATAGTATAGGACACATCAGACATACTATAGTAAAGACCACATCAGACATACTACAGTACAGGACACATCAGACATACTATAGTACAGACCATATCAGACATACTATAGTACAGGACACGTCAGACATATTATAGTATATACCACATCAGACATACTATAGTACAGCACACATCAGACATACTATAGTACAGACCACATCAGACATACTATAGTACAGACCAATCAGACATACTATAGTACAGACCACATCAGACATACTATAGTGCAGGCCACATCAGACATACTATAGTACAGACCACATCAGACATACTATAGTACAGGCCACATCACACATACTATAGTACAGAACACATCAGGCATACTATAGTACAGGACACATCAGACAGACTATAGTATAGGACACATCAGTCATACTATAGTACAGGCCACATCAGACATACTATAGTACAGAACACTTCAGACATACTATAGTACAGGACACATCAGACAAACTATAGTATAGGACACATAAGACATACTATAGTACAGGCCACATCAGACATACTATAGTACAGACCATATCAGACATACTATAGTACTGACAACATCAGACATACTATAGTACAGATCATATCAGACATACTATAGTACAGGCCACATCACACATACTATAGTACAGGCCACATCAGACATACTGTAGTACAGACCACATCAGACATACTATAGTACAGACCACATTAGACATACTATTATAGTACAGGACACATCAGACATACTATAGTACAGGCCACATCAGACATACTATAGTACACACCACATCAGACATACTATAGTACAGATCATATCAGACATACTATAGTACAGGCCACATCAGACATACTATAGTACAGGCCACATCAGACATACTGTAGTACAGACCACATCAGACATACTATAGTACAGGACACATCAGGCATACTATAGTACACACCACCTCAGACATACTATAGTACAGACCACATCAGACATACTATAGTACACGCCACATCAGACATACTATAGTACAGGACACATCAGACATACTATAGTACAGGACACATCAGACATACTATAGTACAGACCACATCAGACATACAATAGTACAGACCACATCAGACATACTATAGTACCGACCTCATCAGACATACTATAGTACAGGCCACATCAGACATACTATAGTACAGGACACATCAGACGTACAACAGTACACACCACATCAGACATACAATAGTACAGACTACATCAGCCATACTATAGTACAGACCACATCAGACATAATATAGTACAGAACACATCAGACATACTATAGTACAGATCATATCAAACATACTATAGTAGAGACCACATCAGACATACAATAGTACAGGACACATCAGACATACTATAGTACAGACCACATCAGACATACAATAGTACAGACCACATCAGCCATACTATAGTACAGACCACATCAGACATACTATAGTACAGAACACATCAGACATACTATAGTACAGATCATATCAAACATACTATAGTAGAGACCACATCAGACATACTATAGTACAGGACACATCAGCCATACTATAGTACAGACAACAACAGACATACTATAGTACATATCATATCAGACATACTATAGTACAGGCCACATCAGACATACTATAGTGCAGACCACATCAGACATACTATAATACAGATCATATCAAACATACTATAGTACAGACCACATCAGACATACTATAGTACAGACCACATCAGACATACTATAGTACAGACCACATCAGACGTACTATAGTACATATCATATCAAACATACTATAGTACAGACCACATCAGACATACTATAGTACAGGCCACATCAGACATACTATTGTACAGACCACATCAGACATACTATAGTACAGATCATATCGGAATACTATAGTACAGACCACATCAAACATACTATAGTACAGATCATATCAAACATACTATAGTACAGACCACATCAGACATACTATAGTACAGACCACATCAGACATACTATAGTACAGGCCACATCAGACATACTATAGTACAGACCACATCAGACATACTGTAGTACAGGCCACATCTGACATACTATAGTACAGACCACATCAGACATACTATAGTACAGTTCACATCAGAATACTATAGTACAGACCACATCAGACATACTATAGTACAGACCACATCAGACATACTATAGTACAGACCACATCAGATATACTATAGTACAGCCCACATCAGACATACTATAGTACAGGACACATCAGCCATACTATAGTACAGGCCACATCAGACATACTATAGTACAGGAAACATCAGACATATAATACTATAGTACAGGCCACATCAGACATACTATAGTACAGGAAACATCAGACATACTATAGTACAGACCACATCAGACATACTATAGTACATGACACATCAGACATACTATAGTACAGACCACATCAGACATACTATAGTACAGGCCACGTCAGACATACTATAGTACAGGCGACGTCAGACATACTATAGTACAGACCACATCAGACATACTATAGTACAGGACACATCAGACATACAATAGTACACACCACATCAGACATACTATAGTACAGGACACATAACACATACTATAGTACAGGCGACGTCAGACATACTATAGTACAGACCACATCAGACATACTATAGTACAGACCACATCAGACATACTATAGTATAGGCCACATAGGACATACTATTGTACAGACCACATCAGACATACTATAGTACAGGACACATCAGACATACTATAGTACAGGACACATCAGATATACTATAGTACAGGCCACATCAGACATACTCTATTACAGGACAAATCAGACATACTATAGTACAGAACACATCAAACATACTATAGTACAGACCACATCAGACATACTATAGTACAGAACACATCAGACATACTATAGTACCGACCACATCAGACATACTATAGTACAGACCACATCAGACATACTATAGTACATTACACATCAGACATACTATAGTACAGACCACATCAGACATACTATAGTACAGGCCACGTCAGACATACTATAGTACAGGACACATCAGACATACTATAGTACAGGCGACGTCAGACATACTATAGTACAGACCACATCAGACATACTATAGTACAGGACACATCAGACATACAATAGTACAGGCGACGTCAGACATACTATAGTACAGACCACATCAGACATACTATAGTACTGGACACATCAGACATACTATAGTACAGACCACATCAGACATACTATAGTACAGGCCACATCAGACATACTATATAGTCATAGTTACTCTTCTGGTCATCTTCATCATGGCTAACCTCCTCTATAGATACTACCTGAAATATACTGCCGTGGACAGAGTTAGGTTTAATGTTAGTCGTCTGGTCATCTTAACCTCCTAACCTCCTCTATTACCAGAAATATATTGGATAGTGGAAAGATTTCGGGTTAGGGTTAGTCTTGGGGGTCACATTGATCTTGCTGAGCTCCTCTATAGCTACTACCAGAATTGAACTGGACAGTGGATAATAGAGTTAGGATTAGATTTAGTTCTGGGGTCACCTTGACCTTGCTGACCTCCTCTATAGCTACTACCAGAATTGAACTGGACAGAGGAGAGATTTAGGCTCAGGGCTAATAATAGAGTTAGGGTTACGGTTAGTCTTGGGGTCACCTTGACTTTGCTGACCTCCTCTATAGCTACTACCATAAATAAACTGGACAGTAGAGAGAGTTAGGGTCAGGGCTAGTCTTCTAGTCACCTTGACCATGGTTAACTTACTCTTTATCTACTACCAGAAATATA
>OZ024743.1:328585830-328588330 GCA_964016885.1 Eledone cirrhosa
ATGTATTCCAGTACAACTTGACTCATGGTCGGGTCGTAGGCGACTAAACTGGCAACCCCACCAAGGTTTCTGGGCGAGGAGGGTAATTTTGGACATTCTGCAGGACTAAAAACAAAACCTGTCAAAAGGCAAAGGAGCTCTTAAGAGTCAATGGCCATCCAAAATCACCGGGAGAGATGACCCCTTAGCCTTTGTCAAGGCAGAATTGTAGAAGGAAAACTCTGATATAACACCTGCAACCCTGATGGTGTCCAATGATGTTGACTTGTTCTTCGTTTTGGTAAATATCATCTTGGTTAAGAGAGTGGGACTGGCTTTGTGCAGTGCCTTTGCTCACTATAAAAGCTTCACGGCACAGGCATTGCTTTATATCTGGAGATCTCTCTGCACTTGTCGTCACATGATACCATGGGCCCAGCACTATGTGTCAATAACTGTCACAAGTGTAGTGTTTGTACCAGAGTTTTCAAGTCGCTGGCTGGACTAAAAAGTCACACTCGTTCAGTGCATTGGTAGGGGTTCTCCTACATGGATATAAAGTAGTGGCCGTACTCGAAAACGAGTCGGCAGCCACCATGTATGTATGTATGCATGTATGTGTTTGTATGTATATATGTATGTATATTTGCGTATCTGAGTGAATTTATATATATATATATATATATATATATATATAGAGAGAGAGATAGATATATAGAAAGAGATAGACAGATAGATATGTATGTATGTATTACACACACACACAGACGCACGCATGCATGTATTTCCCCGTTACCAGCGAGTCGTGGGGGCACGTATTGATATAAATATTGAGCTTTTTAAAACCTGGCAGAGCCCATCTCCTCTCCAGGTTGAATACAGCCGATTTCTTCTTGAGAATTGAGAAAGAGATATAGAGGAAGAATCGACCCAGTACTGGACTGGTACCTTTTTTATCGCCCTTGGATGAAAGGCAAAGTAGACTTCGGCAGATTTGAACTGAGAGAACAGGGAGCAGAAGAAATAACAGAAATCATTCTATCGGACGTTCAAACGTCTCAGTCAATTCGCCGCCATTACATATACTCACGCGCGCGCGCGCGCGCACACACACACACGCACGCACACACACACACACACACACACGCACGCACACACACACACACACACACACACACACATATATATATATATCGGTAAATCACAGAACAGTAAAAGTTGTGTAGTTTATGTAAAGACAGGGGTGGAAAATGACGAACGTTATGTTGGAGTGGTATGGATGGATAACAATATTAACGTTACTGTTATTATTACCACCAGCACCAGCACCAGCACCACCACCACCACCACCACCACCACCACCAACAACAACAACAACAACAACAACAACAACAACAACAACAATAATTTGATGACATGAATCTATCTTTGTATAGTTTGATTTCCTGACCAAAAGTCATATATAATCAATTTATTATCAATTTCCTGATTGAAAGTCATAAACAATCTATCTTTTACCAATTTCCTGGCTGGAACCAATGAAAACAACAACAACAACTGAAAATAAATAAGCAAATAAAAAAAGAAAAAGAAAAGAAGAAGCGATCCGTTATTGTATTCCTTTATGTCTGTATGTCGTTTATTTATGTAACTATGTGTGTGTATACATATGATTGTATACATGGGTGTATACAAATATACACGTGTATGTGAAAGGATAATTACGTGTTAAAGAAGATGACCTCACATTTATTCCCCTTTGGTGGTTATAATCTAAGCCAGGGGGATCTGATGTCATCAGATATTGTCCAACGTCCATTGGATGTTTCAATCCTTAAGCGAAACACCCCCTCATTGGTAGGTCAGCAATGGTGGACAAATAGCTGCTTATCTTCTCCTCTTCGTTTCCTACTTATCTCTTCTCTCCTGCTCACCAACAAGAGGCTCTATCTACTGCCTCCCACATCCTGTGAGCTGCTACCTTCTTCTAACTCCCTGTTAATCCAATCGCAGTGAACCTCCTCCGCCCCGATTAAGTCAGAAATCCCCTTAAGTCTATTTCAACTAGAAATAGCCATGCCTGCCATTCTTTCTCCCCGTAACCCTTCTACATGGTCTTGGTACTTGGCACTCTTTCATTCAAAAACATTGTCGCACTATTCTTCCCTAGAACCACATCTGGCTTTGAACAACATGTGGCCAAGAATCACATAATTTCTAGAACTGCATCTGGTCCAGAACAACATCTCGCCAAGAAGCACCTCTGACCCAGAACCACATCTGGTCTTGAACCACATCTAGCCTAGAACCACATCTGGTTTTGAACCACATCTGGCCCAGAAACACATCTGACCTAGAACCGCATCTGGCCTAAAAGTACATCTGGCCTAGAACCGCATATGGCCTACAACCACATCTGGGCTTGAACCACATCTGGTCTAGAACCATATATGGCCCAGAACCACATATGGTCTAGAACAACATGATGCCCAGTACCATATCTGGCCTAGAACCACATCTG
>OZ024743.1:328595830-328613330 GCA_964016885.1 Eledone cirrhosa
GCGTGTCTCTTCTGTCTTCCTCAAACTCGCTGACCGCGTTGAAGATCGTGTGGCGCCGGGCATCACGGTCCGCAGCCAGGTCTGACCAGCATTGGTGGTCAACATGACATGCGGTGAGAGACTTTTTGAGGCAGTCTTTGTAGCGTTTCTTCGGGGCTCCTCTCTCTCGGTGGCCGGTGGAGAGTTCGCCAAACAGGGCAATCTTAGGAGGTGGTACTTCAGTAGCATGGCTTCAATGCTGGGGATCTCGGCCTGCTCCAGAACTTCAACGTTTGTGACGAAGTCACTCCAGCGAATGTTGAGGATGGTGCAGAGACATCGCTGGTGGAAGCGCTCGAGGAGACGGATGTGATTGCGGTAGGTGACCCAGGTCTCCGAGCCGTAGAGGAGAGTGGTGAGAACCACGGCCCTGTAGACGCTGATCCTTGTCTTGTTCTTCAGGTTTTTGTTGTGCCAAACACGTTTGTACAATCTGCCAAAGGAGCTATTTGCCTTAGAGAGTCTGTTGTCAATTTATTTGTCGATCCTTGCATCGGATGAGATGATGCAGCCCAGGTATGTGAACTGCTGTGTTGATTTCAGTTCGGTATCGCAGATAGTGTTGTAGGGTGGGCGGTATTCTTCTTGGGTGGGGGTGGGGGTGGGGGTGGGGGCTGGTGAAGAACCTCCGTCTTCTTGAGGCTAACCTTCAGGCCAAAGAGCCTTGAGGCGTCCGCAAAGCAGGACGTGATGCGCTGCAGAGCTCGCTCTGTGTGGGCGACGAGAGCAGCGTCGTCCGCGAAGAGAAGGTCTCGGATCAGCCTCTCCTGGGTCTTGGTATAGGCTTGGAGGCGCCGTAGATTGAAGAGGCTGCCATCCATACGGTACCTGACATACACCCCATCCCCATCATCCAGATCCTCAGTTGCATGCTTGAGCATCATGCTGAAGAAGATGCTGAAGAGAGTCGGTGCCAGGACACAACCCTGCTTCACGCCATTGGAGATGGGGAAAGGCTCCGACAGGTCACCGTTGAGTCTGATCTGGCGGCACTGGTTCTCGTGCAGGTGGATCACTATCTGTAGAAACTTGGTGGGACAGCCAAGTCGTTCCAGGATGAACCATAGTCCTGTCCTGCTCACTGTGTCAAATGCTTTTGTGAGGTCGACAAAAGCAGCATAGAGTCCCTTGTTCTGTTCTCGGCACTTCTCCTGGAGTTGGCGGAGGACGAACACCATGTCCCTCGTGCCTCTGTTGGCTCTGAATCCACACTGTCTCTCGGAGAGGTTATCTTCAGCGATGGTTGGTACGAGCCTGTTGAGCAGGATCCTGGCAAGTACTTTGCCAGCGATGGAGAGTAGGGTGATTCCCCGGTAGTTGGAGCAGTCAGACTTTTCACCTTTGTTCTTGTACAGGGTTATGATGACGGCGTCGCGAAGATCCTGTGGCAGCTTACCTTGCTCCCAACAGCAGACAAGAAAATCGTGTAGCTTGTCGTGGAGCGTCGGACCTCCATTCTTCCAGATTTCTGGTGCGATGCTGTCAACTCCTGCTGCTTTGCGACTCTTGAGTTGTTCTATGGCTTCAGTCGTCTCTTCGAGGGTAGGTGGTTCGTCGAGCTCCTCTTTGAGTGGAAGTTGAGGAACGCGATGGATGGCAGCGTCCTGTACGGTGCGGTCAGCACTGAAGAGGCTTTGGAAGTGCCCGGACCAGAGAGCGAGGATGGAGGTGTTATCGGTGAGGAGGTCCTCTCCATCTGAACTGCGCAGGGGACTCTGGACCTGGTGGGTGGGGCCATACACTGCTTTCAGAGCCTCATAGAAGCCCCTATAGTCTCCGAGGTCAGCGCACAGCTGGGTTCTGCACGCCAGGTGGTCCCACCACTCGTTCTGTATTTCTCTGAGTTGCGCAGTAGGGTGCTGCATGCGCGTCGAAAGGTATATTTATTTACAGGACAGGTTGGTTGTGCAAGGTGGGCCTGATGAACTTCCCTCTTCTTTGCTAGTAAGTCCTGGATCTCCTTGTCATTTTCATCAAACCACTCCTTGTTTTTCTTTTTTGTGTGCCCAAGAACTTCCTCAGATGTCTTAAGGATGGCTGATTTCAGGTTCTCCCACAGGGTGTCTGGGGTGGGGTCATCAGTGCAAGGGGATTCGGCTAGTTTTTGCTGCAGGTCTGCTTGGAACTTTCACTTCCTCCCGGCACAGGCTGCCGACGTTGAGTTTCTTTACGGGGTTACCTTTCTTCTTGGGTTTGGGTTTGAACTGCAGTTTTAGCTTGCAGCGGACGAGACGATGGTCAGTGTGGCACTCTGCACTGGGCATCACTCTCGTGTGTAGAACATCTTTCAGGTCCCGTTGGCGCACAAGCACATAGTCAAGTAGATGCCAATGTTTGTACCGAGGATGCATCCAAGTTGTTTTCAGGCGGTCTTTCTGTTGGAAGATTGTGTTGGTAATGGCAAGTTGGTGCTCTGTGCAGAACTCGAGCAGGAGGCGCCCGTTGTCGTTACAGCCACCAACGCCGTGTCTTCCAAGGACTCCTTTCCAGGCCTCAAAGTCCCTCCCAACTCTTGCGTTGAAGTCGCAGGGGTGTTGTTCAAGAGTCTGCGCAGATCAGAATAGAAACTGTCTTTGTCCGCAGGATCTGCCAGTAGCGTTGGAGCATAGACACTGAAGAGCGTGAGATGTTGTTTGCTCTCCAGTGGTAGGCGCATGGATATGATGCGGTCCGAGTGACCCGTGGGTAACGTTTCCAGATTGGAGGCGATGGAATTCCTCACCATGAGCCCTACACCCGACAGGCGTCTTCCAGATGATGGTTTCCCGGACCAGAAAAGGGTGTAGCCAGCGCCGCGTTCTTTGAGGCTGCCCTCGTCAGCGAAGCGGACCTCGCTGAGAGCTGCTATGTCGATGTTGAGGCGGGAGAGTTCATGGGCTATGAGAGTCGAACGACGTTCCGGGCGGCTGCTGTCAGCCTTGTCAAGCATAGTCCTGACATTCCAGCAGGCAACTTTCAAGTCCTGCTTACTTTTCTTTAGTTTTGTTCGTTTGACCGCTCTGAAGATGCCCGTTGACCGCGGCTAGCCAACTGGGTATAGAGGAGACGAACTTTGTTTAGGCGAACCTTTTCTACTGCCCCTCTCCATGTAGAGCAGGCAGTGCTCACCCTAGATAGGGCTGCCTGGTCGCTCAGGATGCTGCCGAGTGGTGTCGTCGCCTCCGGGTCGACAACCAAAGTCCTGAGCCGCCTACATGTAGGATCGAGACAACGGCTTCCAGTGACATCTTCCACCTGCCGCTTTCGCCCCTTTCCCATCACTGTAGGGCTTTTGGAATGGTTGGTCATAGAACGTGGACGTGTCCTTCGGCCTGCGCTGAGGAGTTTTAAGGTGAAGTGCAGTACGCGCAAACTGGCCCCACCCTTTAAGCACGAGGTTCATCTGCCATGGCCTAGCGAGCTGGGACGGTGACAGCGAGGTCCTCGGGCCGTAGGTTTGATGTCGGAGATCCCTCTTCAGAAGGCGTAATACTACCCGGTTGCCTAGGCTGAAATAGGGGGTTTACTTAGGGGACCCCACCCGGAGCCTTTGACTAAAAAGTCTGTCCACAAGGCAGCGGAGCGTGCTCAGGGAGTCGCACCCATTGGGAGACGATGACCAGTAGACCAGTTCATACGCCTTTGCTTGGTCGTTAACCAAACCGGGGTCCCAATGCTCCCGAAGTTCCATTTGAGCCGTTGACCAAATGGTTCTTCCGTCTCTTCTGGAATGCAATGCCTCGGGTGAGACAAGGGGGGGGGGGGCAGTGACCCTATTTAGTGGCGAGTCATGCTTGCCACGTCACAGTGCTGTTGCGGACATCTGTGGCTTTTTATAGGGAGAACGCTTGCCAGGCGTAAACCCACCACGTCCTGAGGCACTACCGCCGAACTTTTCGGTGGTCTAGGAGTAATCTTAGACCACCCAGCTGGCACCACGGGGAGGTAGTTCGGCATGCCAGGTATATATATATATATATATATATATATATATATATATATATATATATACGGGATAACAAGTTATCGTTATAGGTAGTCCACTTAGATGTAGTCCAGTTAGAGTACTCCGAGTAGTGGATAGTATTAACGCTTGGCTAAGTTTGACTCAACAAGACGTTTCCATGGTGATGCTGCGAGTACGCGGTGATTTCTATGTAGTTTATACTTGGAGTAATAATAAATCAAGAAAGAAGAGTGACATGGTTTGCTATACAATAAGGGTTTTATTCACATTGCTGACAATTGTTTCTCTGAACTGGTAGGTCTAGAGATCGCTACCCGCCTGATTTTGCGTCAATCGATGCAAGGATATACACAGGCATGGTTACTATATATAGTAGCCATGCCTGTGTATATCCTTCATTCTCGCATGCTCTGATGAATAGACTGGTTATAACAAAATATTGGCGATCGATTGACGCAAAATCAAGCGGGTAGCGATCTCTAGACCTACCAGTTCAGAGAAACAATTGTCAGCAATGTGAATAAAGCCCTTATTGTATAGCAAACCATGTCACTCTTCTTTCTTGATTTATTATATATATATATATATATATATATATGAAACAAAACAAAACACAGGAAGCAAAATTAGACAGTTATATTAGGTTCACGCTTATATATGTAGATCCCGAATTAAATCGGGACTAACCGCAGTCAATAAAATACTCAATACATTAGTAGAGTGTAAACATCATTATTTAATATAGAAATGGCTTCTACAGGACTAGAACTGTTATCAGGATTACCAACGACTTACTATATCACCCTTCTTTAACTCTCCTTTAATTATCTTTTAACTCTTCTTTAACTCTCCTTCAACTCTTCTTTAACTCTTCTGCAGTCATTCGTAATGTAACGCTTATCTTCTCCTGGATCAAAAGGATTCAATTTCTGAGCAGATAAATGATGATTCTTAGCAGACGAGACATATTTCTTTACTGAACGTCATCGCCCTAAACCCATCAATAACACACAAGTTCTTTGATAAAGCACAACGATAAATGTATAAATTACCACTAAAAAACTGAAGACATTGTAATTGATATATATATATATATACAGTATATATATATATACAGTATATATATATATATATATACAGTATATATATACAGTATATATATATATACAGTATATATATATATATATATATATATATATATATATATATATATATATATATATATATATATATATAAATATACATGGGTGTGTATGATTGTGTATAGAAGATTATATTAATAAAAGGAATTCCAACTTTGTCTGATTTACTCGTTTTATTTATATATATATATATATATATACATATATATATATATCAATTGCAATGTCTTCAGTTTATATATATATATAAATATATATATAAGTGTGTGTGTGTGTGTGTGTGTAAATGATACGTATATATATATGAATATACATATATATATATATATATATATATATATATATATATATATATATAAATAGGCAAATAGACGGAGTGAGTGAAGAGGGAGGGAAAGAGAGAGAAAGGGGAGGGAGAGTGATTTATATATATATATATATATAGTAATAATAATAAATTTGAAGACTAAAATCCAAAGAGGGCTCGATAATGATAAATATATATCAAATATATAAGAACCGTAGAGCAAATATTTATTAAAATAACAGATTAAAGTTTAAGCAAAGAATCGCTGCTTTCACCCTTAACGGGATCTTCTGAAACTAACAAAGCCAATCTGTAAACGCAGAAGTGGATATTTCAAAAAACGTTGCAACCGGAGGAAGACGAAGACGATACTTTGGTTCGTGGAAACGTTCGCTGGCAAAGAACGGGAAAAAACGAATATAATACGTCATTAATAGGAGCGGTGAAAAACAATTACCTGCAAAGACAGAACCACGTTTATGGTATAAAAGAGGTCGTAGACTAATGTTCTCTTAGGTGGTGCATAGAGACGTTCTCTGGCAATGAACGAAAAAAAAAACGAAGATAATACGTCATATGTGAAGCGTGGAGAACAATAGCACGCAAAGACAAAACCACGTAAATGGTATAGCAGAAGTCGTAGACTAAAATTCTAACTAGGAGACCGAATGAATCTCCGCTTCAGAGTTAAGAACAAATACAATACAGAAGTAATAGAAATAAATAAATACATACACGCAAACAAATACGTACATACACAAGCATACGCAAAACACTTGTGAGTGTGTGTATGCGTGTATACAAATAAATAAATAATTATATAAACGTATATAAATAAATAAATACGTATATAACAAGCGCACACACATACCTACATGCAAATACACGAATGTTCGGAGACGTAAGTCAACCAAAACATATACACACACCCTACATACGTACGAACCTGCATACTCGCGCAGACGCAAAACTCCCGAATACACATAGCCAAACCATATGTACCAGAATATATAAAAATATACGCCATAACATAAACAATCAAATATACGTACGAGAAGGTATGCGTACCTTCACAAAACATACGGGTAATATATACTTACCTATGCAAATAAGTAATGGTATAAACAAAACATATACTTAGCTCCCACATCAAGACGTAAAATATCCACGTATAGATCGTACTATCCGTTAGGGTATAACGTGGGGTTGTAATACAGGAAAGTTTTGTGCAATTTATGTTTACAAGCCGAAATTGCCTCAGATTTTTTGTTTAAGATGTGGTCTGTGGCGTAGAGTATTTCCAGGGCCTCAGCGGCGCAGAGGTCACATGGTCTTTTATTTCCGTTATACGATCTAGCCCTAGCTAGGGTCTCCCAGTGTAACTTATATTGGGTGTGGTTGTCTTTTAGACTCCAGATATAAGCTGAAAGTGATGTCATATTCCTTCTTAGAGGGTAACGAAAAGAATGGGTATGCATGTAAAGACGCTGCTTGAATCTATTGGCGGTTAACCCTATGTAGGCCCTACGGGAGGTGGGTGTTACAACCTTACATTTGTAGACAATGTTACTAGAGAGGCATTTCCCGGATAGGGGGCAATCAACCCGATTCCTACAATTACAGTTAGTACTAACTACTGGGTTGCACGTGTTCCTACGGCTAGGTAGTTTAGCTAAATTTGAAGCTGTGATGTTATGTGCGAGGTTAGGAGTCGTAGAGTAAGAAATTTTAATAGTACTTCTATTAAAAATTTTACTATATTTATGTGTAGGGGGAAAATGCTTCGTAATAAGGGAAAGAAAGATCTTAGCTAATGGTGTGGCCACCTCCATATTATATGGTGGGTTAAACCAACAAATGCGACGGGATCTATTTCTTCTAGGTCTATTTTCGTACTCTGTATATGCTACCTTATCGACAAATCCACTTCGAGCAAGAGCTTCATTGTAATAAGTGGAATGGTCGTTGAAAATACGCTCGTTAGTGGAAAGACGGGAAAGACTCAACGAAACGTTTCTTACCAGGTTCTTGGTTATGCTGGCAGGATGGTTGGAATGCTTACTTATGTAATTAAGCGTATCATTCGGCTTTCTATACGGGTAATACAACCCATTCAATAAATTGAGGGTAACGTCGAGGTAATTAACGACCGAGAGATTGGCCTCAACCTGTATAGAGAGGTTGAAGCCTTTAAAGAAGGCGGTGAGTTCTTTTCTGAACCTGTCGCAAGCACGAGGTCCGCACTTAGTCATGGTCAAAAGACCATCGTCACGGTACAAACCACCGCCCGCGTTGGGGAATTCGTCCTTGATAGAGAAAAGAAGGAAAATGCCGATAAGATCAGTAACCTCCGCAGAATCACTGGCGCCCATACTCACGTCGAATGGGGTACTATTGGATTTTTTAATCCAAATAGAGTCGTCGAAATTAATCACCGACTTTCGGGCATTGAGGATGACATCAACTTCGAAATCCTTAACCACTGTGAGTGTTTTAGCGAAATTGATAGCTCTAAGGAGAAGTGGTAAAGTGGTGGAGGAGTAGTAATTGTTGATGTCGAATTGGATAAAACGGCAATGTTCCTTGTTACATATGCCGTTGAACCAATCAATCAACGCGAAAGAATTGTTCCACAGCGCAAGAGGGGCCAAACTTCTAATTTCAGGTATAATTCTATCAAGAATCGTTTTACTAAGTCTACCTAAATCGGACTTCGTAGGGTTAATAAGCCGAATAGAGGGGTTGTTCGGAAAATTGGATTTGTGATCCTTCAGGGTAAAGTGGGGAGAAATAGGGTCCAGAGGTTCGGTCCGGTCCAGGATGTTGAGATCAGATGTGATTTTAAACCCAGCATCGTTGATTTCATTGATGACGCACCGATTAGTTTTACGGTAATCCTTAGTTACAGCATTATGTAGTAGTTGATGGTAAGTACTGCGCTCCACTTGATATAGGTTGCCAGTTTTGTCGGAATGGACGTGCACGGCATTAGAATCCTTAATAAAATATCCACTTCTGCGTTTACAGATTGACTTTGTTAGTTTCAGAAGATCCCGTTAAGGGTGAAAACAGCGATTCTTTGCTTAAACTTTAATCTGTTATTTTAATAAATATATATATATATATATATATATATATAGAGAGAGAGAGAGATAGAGTAGATAGATAGATAGATAGATAGAGAGAGAGAGAGAGATAGATAGAGAGAGATAGAGTAGATAGATAGATAGATAGAGAGAGAGAGAGAGATAGAGAGAGAGATAGAGATAGGTAGATAGATAGATAGATAGATAGATAGATAGATAGAGAGAGAGAGAGAGAGATTGTAAGCTCTTTTTTGTTAAACTTTGTATTTTGATTATTGAAGTCGATAATAATTCTAATGAATTGGATTAAAACATCTAATAGAGTTTGCAACTGAATTATTTCCCCTGATAGGAAGATAAGCAATGATTCAACACTATTTACACGTACACACACACGTACACACACACACACACATATATATATATATATACACACACATGTATACACACACATGTATACACACACACTCACACGCATGTATATATATATATATACATATAACCAGCTATCAATCAATCACATATGCCATCTTCTCTCCCCCTCCTCTTTTTACTCCCATCCCCCTCTTCCTCCTCCTCCTTCTTCTTCTTCTTCTTCTTCTTCTTCTTCTTCTTCTTCTTCTTGTCTGTACATTCAAACATTGACTTTATTGATCACAAACTCAATGTGAAATATTGTATTTTCTTCAAAAATTAGCTTACAGGAAAATATTGTAGATCAAAACACGCCATTTTATCGTTTCCAACAGAATTAGTTTTATGTCAGAAATCAGAACCACATTACCAATTCTAGCCTTGTCTCCAACGGAATCTCCACCACCAAAATGGCTTGACTATGGAAACTCACAGAGAAAAGTATTGAAGCAATAAGAATGCAGCTTATACAAATTAATTTGGAGATTGCAACAAACAAACAAATAAAATAAAACACATTTGAAACCGCGTGTTCTAGTCTTTAGGGTAGTGAGATCAAGATCGTAAGATCGTAAGTTCATTCCCTTGCCTCGGTACTCAAAGCCGAACTTTAACCTGCTGAGACCCTAAGCTATATGAAATGTGAGGCCCATCTCTAAAAAAACACAGGTAAAAAAAATTTAAATAATTATACATGACTATTTTTTTGTATTAATTTTAATGATAAAGAATAAGTAATATATAAAAGTTAAGTTCAACCAATTTGAATTAACCCTTTTCTTTCTCTCTCCCACTTACTGATTCTCTTTCTCTATTACTATCTATCTCCTTTCTCACCCTCTCTCTGATCTCTTACTACTTTTCCATTCCTACTCACTTCCGTTTTCCTTCGTCTCTTCCTCTCAATTCCTATTCTCGTTACGATCAGACGTTCTTTTCTCTCCCTCTCGCTTGTTGTTAGTATCTCGCTTGTTATGTTCGGCCCAAGTATTAACTCTTTCCTCTCTCCCCTCGGTTACTACCAAACTTTATGTACTGCTGCCT
The DNA here is from genome assembly GCA_964016885.1 of Eledone cirrhosa. Lineage (NCBI taxonomy): Eukaryota > Metazoa > Mollusca > Cephalopoda > Octopoda > Eledonidae > Eledone > Eledone cirrhosa. The sequence goes on from OZ024743.1 coordinate 328,605,809, forward strand.
CGTCTTTTCCCCTTTCTCTATCCATATGTTTTTCTTTTTCGTTTTTTTTTTTGACATTCTCTTCGTTATCGTCTGTTGTGTCTCCTCCCGAATAGCTATCCATTTTAGCTATCAACGCACTGCGATGAGATGTACTGTCTTTAATGCGTTCAAAACATCAGTGATCCACAGAAGATAGCCGATCAGCGGGAATTGTCATTGTATTTGTGTTTCTCTCACGTTAACTTTGCCTTTCATCATTACGGGGTCGATAAAATAAAGTACCAGTAATGTACTGAGTAATTGGTGGCCTTGTGCTAAAAGTAGAAACAGTTATATATATATATATATATATATATATATATATATATATATATATATATATATATATATATTAGGTAGTAACATGTGCTTACACCGTATAGCCGTTTCTAAACAAAGAAAGCCTGTTTTGTGTCTCCCTATTTATATGCATATATATATTCAAAATAGGGAGCGCATGGGACAAAGACACTGGGAAAGAAACACCACAACATATATATATATATATATATATATATATATATATATATATATAGAGAGAGAGAGAGAGAGAGAGAGAGAGATAGTTAGATAGATAGATAGATAGATAGATACGGATAGATAGATTAAATAGAATCGAAGTCAGTTTTGCAGCCTATGTACAGACTTTATTGACATATTACAATTGTTTCGATATCGATCATCTCAGGGTATATATATATATATATATATATATATATATATATATATATATATGTTTTATGATTTAGTGTTGAAGAATAAAAACTAAGATAAAATAAAAATATATCTTAAAAAATGAGTCCCCTGAGGATGTGTCTCCCTAAGCTATAGCTTATTTATCTTGTAGGTAAGTGCACCAGTGGGTATTCCATATACTTGAACAAAACACTACGGTTTACGTTGTTTCAGACCACACAGCTGTAAAGTTAATATCACCAGCAATGGCTGGGAGTTACCCTGCAATGGACTGGCGTCCCGTTCAGGAGGTGAAGGAAATTTGAGCTTCTATGCTTTATTTTAAAGGTAACTCAACAAAAGAAGAGAAGCTAGTGAAATACAGTATTATAAAGTGACACCACATCCAAACCAACACTCCACGCATCTCTCATAACTCATTCATCTTGTTATAATGTGATATAGTGGATAAAGAGTGGTCGTTGTCGTTTATATAAACAATACAGGTTTGTATAAATATTTCGTATCTCCAAAGAAATACAGTTTTAGGAAGCCGTAGCTATGCAAACACCGGGGGGGGCTAACGCCCTCTGGTGATGTCCAGCAGAAGCAAGGGGGACAACCGTCTATGCATTTCAGGCTTAACTGGCCTTCGTCAGGACGGTCCCTCCCACCACTTGCGACTGCTGGACTAGAAGACAGCTGAGAAAATATAGTTTTCTCGTCTGTGTAAATGAGGTGATTAATCTCATTTGCATATGAAGCTGCATAAGTTGGCTCAACTTATAATAAAAAAGAAATAGGATTTCGCTTCAAGCATAGCTTTATACAATATGTATAAATATTTCGTATTTCCAAAGAAATACGGTTTTAGGAAGCCGTAGCAATGCAAACACCGGGGGGGGGGGGGGGGGGGGGGCTAACGCCCTCTGGTGATGTTCAGCAGAAGCAAGAGGGACAACCGTCTATGCATTTCAGGCTTAACTGGCCTTCGTCAGGACGGTCCCTACCATCGCTTTGAAACAGACAGCTGCTCCCCAATATACACGAATAAGGAAATACACACGTTTATATGACCTTACCTGAATATACACACATGTATATACAACAGAGTATATATGTATATATGTGTCCCCCCCAAAATATATACACACTTCAACAGCATTCTAATAAATATTGCCTTTACAGGTAATCAAAGTGTGTATGCATTTTTTGTGATACCTTGTATATATAAATATATATATAGGTGTCTCTGTGTGTGTGTGTATGCATGTATACATACATACATACATACACACATACATACATACACATACACATACACACATCCAAATTATACGCTCTTCTGCGTCTGCCCGTATCTCTCATGTATACGTAGGTCTGTGTGTCCATGTGCAAACTATATATTTACTATGTCTGTCCGCCCGTCTGTCTGTCTGTATGTCGATGTAACGGTGTATACATGTATAAATGTTCCATCTGAAAATTGTTCCTTTACGGATGTTAAGCCGCCCTACCAAGCATGACAGCTGACTATGGCATACTACAGTCGGATGACTGGCGCTTTATAATGATATATTGCATACCTTGTCTATCGAATTCATCTCGCTTCACCAACTCTTAACGTAACTACGCGCATGTATGTATATATATATATATATATATATATATATATATATATATATATATATATATATACACACGTATGTATGTATGTATGTATGTATGTATGTATGTATGTATGTATGTATGTATGTATGTATGTATGCATGTATGTATGTTTGTATGTTCTTCAGGTTTTATAATTTCACAAATTTTTACCAATAGAGAGATAGTCGGTTTCTAGCATAGTTACAAAACTCTCTCATTGGAATTTACACAACATCAACTAGTAGATATGTATGTATGCCTGCATGCATGCATGTGTGTGCAGGTATGGATGTTACTGTATGTGTGGATATGTATGTTTTTAGTTGTATGTGTACATGTGCATACGCTTTATATCTGTACATGTGTACATGCAGAATCTTTGAAATGCTTTACATATTTTTACTGTTCCATTAATAGATTGTACTTGTAATTTCCTTACTAGTCGTGTTCTTTCTGTTCCTGTGAAGCCTAGCTTCTCAAGATTTGTATTGAAGCAGTTACTAACATACCCCAGTGCCCCAATAATCACAGGCATCTGAAGGTGTAATCAGGGTGGAGTATCTGTAGATTTCTCATTAGTTCTGCATAGATGTTCTCCTTTTCGCTAATCTTTGATTTTATATTGGCACCTGAGCATGCCTTCTTCTCCCTGTCCCTGCATTTTATTGGGGTTTTGACAGGAACAACCCATCAGTACTCTTTCATATTATGTATGTATATGTCTTCCACATTGCTATAACTTTTAATGTGTTTATTGTCGGGACTATCTTTTCTACGAACTGCATTGTACAGTGTTTTGGCCACTACATCATGTTTCGTGGGTAGATAGTACCGCAATGACATCTTTGGACAGCTGCTTATGACATGGGTGACATCTTCGTTGTTAGTTCTGCAGCGTCTGCATTTGTTGTCACATCTAGTTGTTTTGCCTGCATCCCTATCTCTTTTGTGAATCAGGTATTTTGCGTTGATTTCCTGTTCTTGGATTGCAAAAACATATCCTCCAAAGTAGGAGCCAATATAGCGGTTGTTGGTGCAAGACTATTTTGCTTATCTATATTACTCTCATTCTGGAGTTCCCTGGCAACATATCCATGCATGACCTTTTGCTGATAAGCATGCAGTTTTTCATCCATGGATTCGCTGCTGTGTTGCTGTGAAATTTCCCTGGGTGTGAAATTTTGATTATCACGCAGGGAATATCTTTCAATGAGTTCCTTCCCAACTCTCATGATCTTATCTATCGGATGCAGATAGACTTGCTCGGTAGATCGGCTCCTACGTTTGGAGGTTCGTAGATGTTGTCGGAGGGATATGATGCGACATTCAAATGCTGTCTGGAGCAAGTCGGAGGGCCTCTATCATCCAAGAGTGGGGAACAGAATCGAAAACTTTCCTGTAGTCCAGCCAGACTGTAGCCATATTCCTCCTAAGTTGTCGCACCTCCGACATCGCAGTTTTGTTGATTAGGAGTTGTTCAGCACACCACCAAGCACCTTTCTTTCCAGCTGCTTGTTCATCTGTGATGATGTTATTATTTTCACAGTGATCTTTGAGAAATAGGTTCAGGCAGGCTGTACACATCTTATACATCAGGTTCTGGCATGCAATGGGTCGGTAGTTTTTTTGCCAACTGGGTGTCTTTGTTCTTGGGGACCAGCGTTGTTTGTGCTAATGTCAACCATTCTGGTATATGTGTATCTCCCTTGAGAGCTTGTTGGTAAAGGTAGATAAGATATATCCGATAGAATATCAATTTTTTGTACCAGTAGCCGACAATCATGTCTCTTCCTGATGTTTTCTTATCTTGGAGTTTTCTTATCACAGTCTCAAGGGTATCCTAATTTATTTCGTATGCTTTTGTTGTAGTGTAGGAGCAATAGATTCTTTTGGATTTCTTTTAGCTACACTGCATCTTGGTTGAAATTCTTCTTTTCATCTCATATTTTTCTCCAAAAGGAATCTATATCTTTCTGGGATGGGGCCTCAGTGACACTTATTATTTTGTTCTTCATATCTCTATTGACTGATGTTTCGTTTCGTCTGAATCTTTTATTAAGTACTTTTCTTTCATCTACTTTCTTCTGGTATCGACGTTTCTCGCTGACAGCTCTCAATTCTTGTTTGGAGGTGATCAACTTATATTGAAGAGTTCTGGTTCTACTGTTACCAAACATCTTTCTATTTTATTTTTTACTCTTTGTTGGTGAGGAGTGAGGGTTTTTTGTGTTTGTTTGCATCTAAGGAGCATTGTCACATATCCTATGGTTTTTCGTAGGTTAGCAATCGTTTTTTCTATTTTAATTATATATGATGGTATTTTTTGTGGTGTTTTGTTCTTGTTAATATCTCTGCTATCACCAACATAATGCTTCACTGTCGTTGCTAGGTCATATAAACAGGCGTTGATTTGCCAAAATGTTAGGGTTTTAATCCGTCGTAAATATTCACCCTCTATTTTGTCAATAGCACGTAAGATTTCATTATTTGGTTTTATTTTATTTAGTATTGTTTATACATGAATTAATTTCTCTCTGGAAGATTTCGTTGAGGGAAATTTTCAATTGTTTATACTTTTGATTATTATTATTATCGATAGTGTTTTCCACAACAGTCGAGTTAGACTCAGATGGTACACGTAGTGTCAAATTTCTTAGATTATTATTATTATTTCTTTGATTATTATTATTATCGATAGTGTTTTCCCCAGCATTCGAGGTAGACTTAGATGGTACACGTGGTGTCAAATTTCTTACAGGCATAGTTGTTTCAAGGCACTGTTCGACCTGGCTACTAGGAAGTCTAGTAGCATGGCGACCTGTAGCACGTGTTGTTTTGATTCGATGTTTGTTCTGGGGGACTTACAATCTATATCTATAAAAATAAAAATGTGTGTGTGTGTGTGTGTGTGTGTGTGTGTGTGTGTGTGTGTGTGTGTGTGTGTGTGTGTGTGTGTGTGTGTGTGTGTGTGTGTGTGTGTGTGTGTGTGTGTGTGTGTGTCTGTTCCGCAGCAACTTTTGATCTCCAAGGCCGATTTTCAAAATTTGTTTTGTAATCAACCACAAACATATCAGGGCAGGTCGGCACGACATTGCGAATGATCGACTCCCCCTTTGCCCAGGTAAAAAAATCGATAAAACTGACTCTAGGTACGACTTTGCACAGAAAAAATCTCTATATCTATAAAAATGAATAAGAAAGAGTGAGAGTGAAAGAAACAGACAGACTAAAAGAGGGGAATAGCGGGAGAGAGAGAGAGAGAGAGCGACAGACGCAAAGTTAACCTCGACGGGATTTTAACTTTGCCTGAAGATAGTAATAGTAAATCGTGAAGATTTAGGCCAGTACATACGTATGCGCCGACACACACACACACACACACACACACACACACACACACACACACACACACACACACACACACACACACACACATACGCGCGCGCGCACGTATGCGTAAAACCTTATGCATTTCTACAGTATTTTCACCAAACTTAATACATTGGTTACTTATGTACCCCGGGTGGTCATGGGCACCTTCATTTTTCCAGATATTGATTATAGGGCCTTCCTGCTATATCAAGCGTCAATCTAATATATACCTTCCATATACTGTACCGATTGTGTTGTTATTTCTGTTTACCTTTTACACACACACACACACACACACACACACACACACACACACACACACACACACACACACACACACACACCAGAGGTTTCCCGAATAAGACGAATACAAAAAACGTCCTCATTTGTCCGTCAGACAAGGCAATTTAAAACATAGTGAAATATTTGAAAAATCTCCTCAAGAAAGGCAAAAAGGTTTAATGGGCAAAAAAAAAATATAAATAAAATATATAATATAAAAATAAAATAAGGAAATATAGTTAGGGTATGTGTATAAATGTGTGTATATTCACTCACAAATGTACATATATGTGTATGTACAAATGCTTGTGTATAGTGAAAAAATGTGTGCGTAAGTACATATATGAGGGCAAGCATATCAGTGTATGTGTGACCACAAATACGTATATAATATATGTTGAAAAAGAAATTGTAAGATAATAGAGTTAACGTACATCCAGATTTAATAGAAACTGTATCAAAATCAGCTACTGCTGCGGTCCCCCTATTAAATCTATATCCTCAATAAGAAAATACCCAGAGAAATCAAAATTGCTCCTGTAGAGTCAAAAGTGAATGCCCATTACAAGGTAAATGCAACACCAAAGCCATTGTATATGCGGCTAAAGTGACAACCACCAGCAACAACCTACCAGCCACCAGCAAACGATATGTGGGTATGACACAAGACAAATTCAAAACGCCTTATTACTCACATGTCGCATCTTTCCGACATCCTGAAAAAAGATTTACAACAGCTCTGGCTAACAGAATATGGGATTTGAAAGACCAAGGTATCTAATATAAATTGGATTGGTCAATTTTGAACCAATCTAAAGAATATGCAAGAGGAACAAGAAGATACGCATTCTGCATAAGTGAAAAATATCGGATTTTACAGAACCTTAAATCACCAAAAAACCTGCCTAAATGCAAAAACAGAAATTTTCACCAGTTGCCGACACATGAAATCACACTTGCTTTCCAGCTCATATAAACTTAACTCACTTTCAGATACTTATCCTCCATAAACTCTTGTTCTTCACTTTCCTTAAATTACCCTCTTTACAGACTTATCTTTCTGATTTACTTTTATTTTTATTTTTAACTTTATTTTTACTTCACATCCACCAGTGACCGCCCCCCCACCTGCTTTTTGATTCACTTACCTAATATCTTCACAATTCCACACATTTTACTTCCCCATTTTCTTTCACTACCTGATATCATTTGTCACTTGCGTTTTCAACTCCAGATATATTCTGTTGTCTCACAGCCGCTTTTATGTATGTATAATTTGTACTCATTTATTCATACGGCTGGTTTTTAATTTGTATCTAGGCGTGTGAGTGTGCATGTGTGTATGCGTGTTTGTATATGTATACGAACGCATTCGTATGTGCGCGTGTGTGTGTATACGTGTGTATGTATGTGTGTTTTTATATTTATGTTTTTTACATATTTATATATACGTGTGTGTGTGTATGGGTGCATGTATATGTATATATATATATATATATATATATATATATATATATATATA
>OZ024743.1:328618330-328633330 GCA_964016885.1 Eledone cirrhosa
ATGCGCCTATATACACACATATACATACATACACACACACCTAGACACTCGTACAAACTCTTGCTCACACATAGACATGCATACATACACATACACTCGCATACACCAATACATGCATACATACATATTCACACACCTACATATAGATAGATATACACATATCCACACATATACACACATGTTCCGTTGATTGAACAAGTGGGACATGCTCGTTGCTGCAGATGGGGTCCGCTATCTAAGGTGGGTAAAATTCCCGAGATCCACGGACGAGTTCTCTCCAGCGGTCTCTGTCCCTCATTATCGCTGCCATGTCCTGCGTCTCCAACAGACCAATGTCTGTCCTTAGGGCATCAACATATGTTAACTTCGGTCTTCCTCTTCCAGTGTGTCCATGCATATATATATACGTGTGTGTGTGTGTGTGTGTGTGTGTGTGTGTGTGTGTGTGTGTGTGTGTGCGTGCGTGCGTGTGTGCGTGTGTGCGTGTGTGTATAAATCATCAAGGACTTAAAGTTCTCCATTGAAGTTAACAGGGTATTACAAGGACTAATATAAAAAAATGACTGTGAAACATTGGATTTACTAAAGCATACCAACACCAGTGAAGACATTCTTTTCTTTATATATATATATATATATATATATATATATATATATATATATATATAAATATACACGGGTGTGTATGATTGTGTATAAAAGATCATATTAATAAAAGGAATTCCAACTTTGTCTGATTTACTCGTTTTATTTACAATCCTTTAAAATTATAATTATATTATAATGAAATAGTATGGTAGAATATTAAATGTTAAGTGTTAATTGAACAAGTACTTTCATGCTTTCGCAATCTTCAGGTTCATAATGTGTGGTGACAGTCAAGTTTGCAATTTTCAATTGTTGAAAATTGCAAACTTGACTGTCACCACTGAATATGAACCTTTATATTTTACCTTATTCTTACTTTTATACCTTATTATAGTGTAATCTTCCCCATGCCTTATTATACACTATTAATTATAGATTATTATTATTACTCTTTTTCCATTTTTAATTACCTCATGTACCTTCTCCTCCGTTATATATATATATATATATTGTATGCCCTTTGTGTTTGTGTAGCCTCTGCACACCCTCTGCACCATACTATCGACGCCACCCCATCTATGGTTCAGCTAACCACTCGACTCCCGGGAATGAATATGACCGCAGCTAATAAACAAGGACCCACACCCCACCCTCCCGCACCAAAATTAGACTTATCGTCCCCTACTTTTGCTCTTTACTCTCTTTACTCTTTGTTCTTGAATGTTTGGTTGGTAGAGTCCATAACACCAATCAAACCCCTTTTATAGCTCTGACGAATCCTACGGTTATGTAAGGAAGAAACATTGTAAGCCAATAAAAATCTTTTGATGTTGTAGACGCTCTTGTGTTCTTTTTCATATATACGGCTCTGCTCCAAAGCATAGAGCTAATTATTATGCTGCCAATACCTTAATGGGACACGGGTATACAATACCTAACTCCTATTAACCTAAGTATATATATATATATATATATATATATATATATATATAGAGAGAGAGAGAGAGAGAGAATTCACAAGAATCAAAGCTATGTTCAAAGCATTTATTCACTTACAATTGTTTCATCCAAACCTAGGCTTGGAGTCTTCGGGGCATCTTTCAATGTTTGTACAAATAATTGACCTCCTATCCAACGCAAGAGACATACAGATACATATATATATATTGATGTACAGTGGAGTGACATATATTATACTATACTATATAAACCTGCTTAGTCAAGGACATCATCTACTCATGCACGGTCAGAACTAGCAACTCTTCAGAAACCTATATAGGCTGTACTTCGAACTGCTTCAAAACCAGATACAATTCACATCTTCATTCTTTCAAAAAACACAGTCTAGCCATCTCCACTTCACTATCTACCTACATACACTATCTGAAAACTAGAAATAGATCACATACACTTCAATGGGAAGTGATAGGTAAGGTGGCATCGTACAGACCACCTAATAAATTCTGTAACCTCTGTCTATTAGAGACCCATACTATAATCTAATCTTCTCGAACCTTAACCTCCTTAATAAAAAACGGAAGTGTTTGCGTCGTGCCAGCACCGCTTCTGGTACTCCTTTCAAAACTTTAAACCCAAAATATAACAATGTCAGACTTGAACCCATCACCGCTTCTAACACCACACCTCAAGGGCATGCCTTACACCACTTCCTTACACTCTCTGATCCAATCTTCCCTCGACACAAATCATTCTATCTATCTATAACTTTATACCCTAGAAATATCCCCATAAACACCAACTTTTAATATAATTACTTTCAATTACTTATAATAGTGATATAATACAGTCTATATAAACTTTAAATACTAGATACGGCAGTGAATTATATATGCAATTGTAATTAAATGTATGGAGTAATAACATTAGATATATATAGGATTAATTTATTAACATAAGGGATCTGTATGTAGGGTGGTGCAATGAATTATATATGAATTATATATGCATGTATAACTTGATGGATAGATTAATGACATTATAAATGAGGGATGTATTTGTCTGCCCTAGAGGTGTATTTGGTTTTGTCATGCAAACAGCCATATGCTGCTCTATAACTTACCAGGGGATATGTAGACAACATTCTAATAGGTCCTCTGATGTGTTTTGAGAGTAGACTGTATTTACAGTGAACTTTGATATAAAGATATGGTACTTTGTATGGAAAATTCAATTATAGCACTATATAATAAAGAGTAATCAACTTCCTATAGATACCTTTAATACATTATGATAGAGTAGACTGTATTTAAAATTGAAAATTAGATATAAATATATAACCTTTTATTGAGGCACCATATAATGTATGTTAGAACAATGAATTTAGTTATGAGAATCAGCTAGTTACCTCCCCTTACGCATTAACTCCCCTTAGTTACACACCTACTTCCGGGTAATAAACCACTGTAAATTCTCGCAGCAGAAAGAACCTATTCTATAAATATGGATTAAATAACACTGAGCCTCAATACGCTACAATAATTTAATGCATCAAACATTCAATACGGAATCATCGTAACTTATGTGATGGATGTAAAAACTATGTCTTTCTTTTTCTGATGTGAAAATGGTGGTGGATGCGAAAATTATAACTTTCTTTTTCTTTTTCTTTCTCTTTTTCTGCACACATACTTTTTTGATCTGTACTAAAAATACCCTACCACTACAACCACCATAATACTCTTGCTTACCCGCTTAAAGTGCTTGCATTACATGTAACAACTTGCCACACAATAATCGTATATAAATGAGACACACTTGCATGCTCCATGTGTAACTAACGCATACACTACCTACTAGATCTGATTATCAAACTATCCTCTTGCATTATCTGTGTTATCTGCCGAATGTATTTTTATTTTTATTTTTATTTTGATTTTGATCTTGAATTTGAATTGCTGTACAAATATAGTATAGTATAATATATGTCACTCCACTGTACATCAATATATATATATATATGTATCTGTATGTCTCTTGCGTTGGATAGGGGGTCAATTATTTGTACAAACATTGAAAAATGCTCCGAAGAAACCAAGCCTAGGTTTGGATGAAACAATTGTAAGTGAATAAATGCTTTAAACATAGCTTTGATTCTTGTGAATTCTATATAACTGCTCTGTAGAACAACTGATGTTATTACATTGAGCTATTTATCTTAATGGTAATAAGGTAGTAATAAATTACTGACCTTCCCTGTTTATGGTTTAAAATATACACAACTATAAATAGTATCCTTAATATTATATATATATATATATATATACATATATATATATATATATATATATATATATATATATATATATATATATATATATATATATATATATATATATATATGTATGTATGTATATATGTATATATAGCTGTCGAAACGGCCGGAGCTCACCCGTTGGGGTCCTGACTCCTTCCCTATGTATATATAAGTTAAAACAAAAACAAAAACAATAACGAAGAGTGCAGTACAAAGTATTGGCGATTTATACACACACGCACACGTATATATATATGCATGGACACACTGGAAGAGGAAGACCGAAGTTAACATATGTTGATGCCCTAAGGACAGACATTGGTCTGTTGGAGACGCAGGACATGGCAGCGATAATGAGGGACAGAGACCGTTGGAGAGAACTCGTCTGTGGATCTCGGGAATTTTACCCGCCTTAGATAGATATACGACACTGCTTATTCAACGACCGACTGGCGGACCCCATCTGCAGCAACGAGCAATGTCCCACTTGTTCAATCAACGGAACATGTGTGTATATCTATCTATATGTAGGTGTGTGAATATGTATGTATGCATGTATTGGTGTATGCGAGTGTATGTGTATGTATGCATGTCTACATGTGTACGAGTGTCTAGGTGTGTGTATATGTATATGTGTCTAGGTGTGTGTATATCTATATGTGTGTATATAGGTGCATGTATATATATGCTTATTCATATATATGTAAGTATATATGAGCGTGCATATGTATGTATATATGTATATGTATGTGTGTATATGTTCATGTGTGTGCATACTTGCGTGCATATGTATGCATGTATATGTATACGTGTGTGAGAATGTATTGAATGTAGTATATGCACAACTATATACATATGGAGACAACACATGCAGACAGACGCACAAAACTCACCACACATATACACACATTCACACATATACACACATATACACACATATACACATATACACATATACACATATACACAGTGTTACTATTACATAGCTGTTACGCATTCTAAACAGCTCAAGTAATGTAAACCTTGACACAAATCTGCGAGTGTCAACGGATTTAAAGTCAAAGAATAAAGATTATTATTGTTCTAACAGTAAATTCTTGTTCCTTTACACCAGAAAAGTCTAAACTTCTTTTACTTCCGGCACACTTTACACCAAGTAAATATATATTTTGGCGCACTTTAGGGCAAACAAATATAGTTCTTGGCACATTTTAGGGCAAATAACAGTTTTGGTGTGTTTTGTTTAAATAAATATATTTTGGCGCAGTTTAGAGTAAAAGAAAATGTTTAGTGTACTTTAAGCATAAAGTTAAAATGTATTTAAAATAGTATTAATATATATTTTATTATAAATGTTTTTTTAGTCTACAGACGAGCGGTTGCTGAAAAGTTCCTGACTTTGGGTAAAAGAAAATACAGGAGGATCAGTTAATTATGATGTTATTCTACATATTCCCCTCTCAGATTTACACACTAATTGCAGCAGTCCTTCAGTTTTTCTAAGCCCTGTAGAAAGAACTCTGAAGGTTGGACCTAACCATGTCTCTGTAGCAGCGATTAAGCCAGGAACTTGTCAGCGCCCCTTCGTAAATGAAAATAAATTAAACTGAAGAAAATCGTTAAGGGGTTATTTCTTTATTCAATGACTAAAGTATAGTTATTTCTCTAATTAGTCAAAGAGGGAAGTGCAGCGCTCAAGACTGGTCTCCATGACTGGAGAAGTGGAAGTATCCTCAAGACGAAGACATTTCTGTAGGTGTCTTCAGCAGAGTGGATTCTGCTGATAACATCTAAGGACTGTATCTAAAGACTAAGTCTGAAGTCTGTTTCAAACCAGGAGGCTCATCAGGCCAGTGCTTATCCCGGTTTCGTGGCGTGAAGCAACTGAGAGTACAAGACTTCCCCTGGACAGGACGCCAGCTATTGCTGGTACTCATTTTTAGCTGACTATATGGAGCAACGTGAAATGAAGTGTTTTACTCCAGAACACAACATGCAAGCCAGCCCAGAAATCGAACCCACAATATTATGATCGTAAGTCCAACACCCTTACCGCTAGGCCACGTGTCTTCATAAGGACCATATGGTGGTGTTAAATCGGACGATGGATTAAACCTACTAGATTTTATATTTAGAATGTCAGTAGATATATTGATATTTTTACAACATGGTCACGATGTTTCAGTAAAGCTTCCATAGAGAAGAATTTCGTTGTATTTTCCACAAACTTAAAATATGATTTTATTATCCCGCGAGGTTAGCTTTGCCTTTCAACCTTACGGGATCGATAAAATAAAATACCAGAAATGCACTGGAGTTGATTTAATCGACTTTCCCCTCCCCCAGAAATTACTGGCCTTGTGCCTAAAGTAGAAATTATTATTTTTGCGGCATCCCTAGCTAAATCTCGCCCCACTGTGCACCGTTTAGGGAACCACACACAGGCTTATATAATGTGTTATTGAAATATTTATGATGAACAAAGAAATGTGGTGGAGGTTACCACAATGTTTACGGATACATAAGAAATATATTTATTCAATATATTAAGTACGAAAGGCTGAAAGACAAAGTTAACTTTGATTTAATCTGAAAAACACAGTAAGGCAGAACAAATATATTTTATAATCCGACGCCTGAACGACTCTACCAATTCACTCTCTTCAATAATAATTAATTAAATAAAAGGATTAATTATCATAAGACCCCTGACAATATTCTAAGGTTAACGACTGAGATTTAATTGAATATATAATGTAGAGCTATATATTGTTTTTATGAACCTAAGGACCAGGTAGTGGTTGTGTTAAATGGTCTGGCCTTTGTTATGTCTGTCACCATGGACTTTAAAGGTACCCAAGGACCAGGTGAGGGTTTTGTTAATCCATTTTGCCTTTGTTATGTCTACCAGCGTTGACCTTGCAAAAGGTACGGAAGCACCAGGTGGTACTTGTATTAAATCGCCTGGTCTTTGGTAAGTCTACCCCTATGGGCCCTGCTAAAAGTACCCAAGGACCAGGTGATAGTTATATTAAATTGTGTGGCCTTCGTTATGTCTACAAACCAGAAATGTTTGAAATAGACAAGATATTTACTTTTGGAAAGAATGTCATCATATGTTTGGGTTTAAAAATATAAACCAGAATGTTAAAGACTTAAATTATATTGATGTCAATCTAAATATTTGAACCTTGCAGACAGCGGTTCCGTATTTATTTCTTATTAGCAACAGTGGCGGTATTTGATGATATTACGTTAAATATTCAGCGTGGCGTTATGTGAACATTTTATTTTTATTTGGTTAAACACAGAAAAAAAGAGAGCAGTATTGGAAAAGAACTATAAATGCCATAAATGAGAGGAAAAGGAGGGGGAATACAAGGACTACTTGACAAAGGAAGAAAGAAAGGGAGAAGGAGAGAGTGTGACAGACTCTACACCTAGGACAGAGGCGGTGTTTCGGCTGCGCCCCGTGGACAAAATGACAAGGTATTTCAGCGGACGATGACCAGCGTCACACGCTGCAACAGGGTTCCCCCTCAAACGGGCTGATATCGATCCAATTTTATAGAGGAGGTCAGCTGTGAGGACGCCTGAGGTCTCGACGGCGACCACTGCAAAGAGGAAGCGGCCGGTCAAGCTCCAATATTTACGTTAGATATACATCAACCTTAGATCAGCACATGGCTGAATGGTTAAGAAGTTCATGTTGTAATCATTAGGTTCCGAGTTCGATCTCACAAGTAGCATCTCGGGCAAGTGTTTTTACTGCAGCATTTGGTCGACCCATGACTTGTAAGTGAAATCTGGTAGACAGAAATTGTTTGGAAGCCTGTTGGATGAACTGTACCTGTAATTTCAAATGACCAGTCTTGTCATACATACTGTGTCGCGCTGAATCTTCCTGATAATTACATTTAGGGTACACGTGTCATTGGAATGTTCGGCTACTTGCACTTTAATTTCAAGAGCAGGCTGTTTCGTCGATCGAACAACTGTAATACTCATAGTCGAAACCGACCGAGGCCCATTCCTTTAATCTTACGTCAAATCTTACATTCAGTCAAGCATGTCTTTTGAATCTGACAGGCTTCGATTGTCTCAGAAATTGAGAAGTTCGCTTCACAATCATCTGATCTTTTTACACAGCACCATGGGTAAATGTCTTCTCTAGCTTGAGATTCAACAAAGAGTTGCTTGCACGCACGCATCAGCCTGCAGCCCCCTGCCTCATAGCCATCCGCTGTATGCACGGGTACGGACAAAAGCAAGATGGTGTAGGACAGAACAAAGGAGAGACACAAAATAAAAACCTAGTCACTGAGGAGGTCACAGAATGAGTGACGAAAGAGCTTTGACAATATATAAACAACCTTCCGGTAATCGAACCGTCCAACCAGCCAACCAACCGGAAATTTATAATGAATTAAAGTGAAAATCTGAAGGTGCGTGTGTTTTTATTGGCAGCATGACCCTCCCAAAGTATAACAATATATATATGTATATAAATACAAAAAGTGAGCAGAAATAACAAAGTAAACGACACAGTACAACGAAGAAATATATAATTAATTTTACGCTTGATATAGTAGGAAGGAGTCTTAACGTTTGGAACGTTAGTCTTTCATCAGAAAATAGAAAGAGAAATTAAAGAAGAAATAGAAATAGAAGACGGGTAGTGGTGGACACGGACTTATATACACACACACACACACACACACACACACACACACACACACACACACACACACACACACACACACACACACACACACATATATATATATTTATATAATATATATATATCACCTTGATCACCTTCACCGACCAGTCTGTCGGGCGCCAATCGGCGCTGCTGGTCACAGTACGTTGTGCTGTTTTAGCCATAAGATAACGCCATCCCACTGGCTGGGCGAGAAGGCCGGTACTCATTTCTACAGCTGAGTAAACTGGAGCAACGTGAAATAAAGTGCCTTGCTCAAGGAAACAGCACATCACTCGGTCCGAGAATTGATCGATTGCAAGCCCAATGCTCTAACCACTAAGCCATGCGCCTTCACTATATACATACATACATATATATATATATATATATATATTTATTTATATATATATATATATTTATATATATATGTAAATGAAGTAATTCTGTCGGAAAAGTCCAGGAAAAAAGAGTGCTCTATGTAGGTAACAGAGCTTAATAGTTATGTAATAAACAACATAAGGCAATTATTTCCTTTACCAGTGGTTTCTTAAAAGCAGAACAATTTGCTTTCAATCATCAGCATGAAAAAGTGAGTGACCCGAATCTTCCTGGTCGTTCTTTTTCGGCTGCACGGGTGATTTTAGGCATGATCTCTATGTGTTGGTATTTTAACGATAGTTATAGCTCTGATTTTTCCAAATTATTGAGCCCTCTGCCACATATATCGGATATTGTTTATCGTGATTTCGTGGGCTGATATTCCGATTCTCGATTATTCTACTATATATATATATATATACATAAACATATATATACATAAACATATATATACATACATACACACAAATACATATATATACACAGATACATATATATATATACATATACATACACATACATATACATACATATATACATACATATACATACATACACACAATCATACGTATATACACGTAAATACATACACACATATATACACGCATACATACGCATGCACAAATATAGAAATATATACACACACCTACATACTCACACACACAAATAAGTATAAGAAAAAATATATAATAATAAAAAAATAAAAATGAATATAGAGATTACTATAGTGTTGACAGCGATACAGGCAACAAATAAATGAATAAACACACGTGGTAAGCAATACACACAAATGCACGTACACATACATACGTAAAAATAAATACATACACACACTCTCACACATACACATACATATACAAATACATAAACACATACATACGCATACACATATACATACACACACACACATTCATATATACACACACATACATATATATATATATATATATATATATATATATATATATATATATATATATATATATATATATATATATATATATATATATAGTTGTAATAAAATGAAAACGAAATTTCATTTCTCACTCTTAGTACGGCACTTACCTAAATGTAAGTATGTATGTATACGTACATACATATATGTATACAGACGTACAGTAGCATGCATATATATATATATATATACATATATACATACAGGTACACATACATATATGTACGCATCAGTTTAGCGGACGCTTATTATAGCGCCCGCTTTGTTCGTTTGTAAAGAAACTGAACAGCCTGAATTTATGCCGTACGGTGTTAAGGCAACCACGTCACCTTTTTGTTCAACACTGACACAGGAACGATGTACTAGTTTCAAGCTTGTTAGCTATCATCAGCACCGTATACCCATCTGCCAGATAGTTGAACGTTCGAAAGTATATACTTTCCTTATGAAAATTAACGGCTGAGCAGCCTAATTTGCATATCTATCTGGCAGATGGGTATACGGTGCTGATGATAGCTAACAAGCTTGAAACTAGTACATCGTTCCTGTGTCAGTGTTGAACAAAAAGGTGACGTGGTTGCCTTAACACCGTGCGGCATAAATTCAGGCTGTTCAGTTTCTTTACAAACGAACAAAGCGGCGTTATAATAAGCGTCCGCTAAACTGATACGTGCATATATGTATGTGTACCTGTATGTATATATGTATATATGTATATATATATATGCATGCTACTGTACGTGTGTAAACATATATGTATGTACGTATACATACATACTTACATA
Organism: Eledone cirrhosa; assembly: GCA_964016885.1. Classification (NCBI taxonomy): domain Eukaryota; kingdom Metazoa; phylum Mollusca; class Cephalopoda; order Octopoda; family Eledonidae; genus Eledone; species Eledone cirrhosa. Next base: position 328,629,016 of record OZ024743.1, read on the forward strand.
TATATATATATATATATATATATATATATATATATATATATATATATATATATATATATATATAAATATATATATATATATATATACATACATACATATCCATACATACATACACATACATATACATACATATCACAAACACATACATACAAATACAAACACACACATATATATGTGTGTAAAAATCATTCTTAGATAATTCATATGAACCTTGTTTAACTCTAAAAAAAATATATATATATATATATATACACATATATACATATACATATATATATATATATATATACATATATATACCTACACACACATATACATACACATACGTATGCATACATACATACACACACACACACACATATAATTATATATATATATATGAGAAAGAACATAAATATTATATATATAAAAAACCTAAATATTTTATATATAAAAATAAAAATAAAAATAAAAATAAAAATAAAAATAAAAATAAAAATAAAAATAAAAATAAAAATAAAAATAAAAATAAAAATAAAAATAAAAATAAAAATAAAAATAAAAATAAAAATAAAAATAAAAATAAAAATAAAAATAAAAATAAAAATAAAAATAAAAATAAAAATAAAAATAAAAATAAAAATAAAAATAAAAATAAAAATAAAAATAAAAATAAAAATAAAAATAAAAATAAAAATAAAAATGAAAATAAAAAGTTGGGAATACGACAAATAATAAATAAAAAAATATATTTAGAAAAGGGTATAAATGTTTATAGTAGATTTAGAGCACTCAACAAGTTCCTGGAGCACAAGATCAATGAAAATAAGCATTAAATCATTGTATGTAATTATGCATATACATACACACATACACATATATATATATACATATATATACATATATATACATACACACACAAACACAAACACAACCACATATACAAACACAACCACATATACATACACACACACATACAATTACGTATATATATCTATATACACACACATAGGAAAAAGTCTGACCCCACGGCAGAAAAGGGTATAAATGTTTATAGCAGATTTAGAGCACTCAACAATTTCCCGGAGCAAAAGATCAATGAAAATAAGCATTAAATCATTGTATGTAATTATGCATATACATACACACATACACATATATATATATACATATATATACATATATATACATACACACACAAACACAAACACAAACACATATACAAACACAACCACATATACATACACACACACATACAATTACGTATATATATCTATATACACACACATAGGAAAAAGTCTGACCCCACGGCAGAGCTCAAGCCGTTTCTGAGGCTATTATATATATACACACAAAACCATTGTATAAAAAAAATACATATACACGCACAAATATACACACGCCCATACACACACATATACATATATACATATATATATATACACACACGCACAAATACAACAGAAATATATAATATACAATTATATATACATATACATATACATACAGATAGATATAAACATACATACACACACATATATACATACACATATACATTCACATATACATATACACACACATATACATACACACACACACATATATATATATATATATATATATATATATATATATATATATATATATATATATATATACATATATACACATATACATACATATACGCAACACACAAAAGAAAAAAATAAATATCTAAAAATAAAAATCTTTATATTCATAAAAATCTTTATATTCATTTTTATTTTTTTTATTATTATATATTTTTTCTTATATTTATTTGTGTGTGTAAGTATGTAGGTGTGTATATATTTCTATATTTGTGCATGCGTATGTATGCGTGTATATATGTGTGTGTGTATGTGTATGTATGTACGTGTGTATATACGTATGATTGTGTGTATGTATGTATGTATGTGTATGTATATATGTATGTATATGTATGTGTATGTATATGTATATATGTATGTATCTGTGTATATATATATGTAAGTGTGTGTATGTATGTATGTATATATATGTTTATGTATATATATATATATATATGCATGTATATATGTGTGTGTGTGTATGCACGTTTGTGTATTTGTATGTATGTGTATCTATGGATATGTTGATATTTATGTGTGTATGTATGTATGTGTATATGTATGTGTATGTATATATATACACATATATGTGTGTGTGTGTGTGTATGTGTGTATGTGTATATATATATGTGTATGTATATAATTGTGTGTGTGTGTGTTTGCATGTGTGTTTTTATTTTTCCTTTCTTTCTTCCTTTTCCAGCCTCACTTTCATATAGATTATATTTTTATTTTTTAAAATCCAACGCCAATAAATACACCAGGATTTTTTCATTCTGATGATTGAAAGCAAAATTTTTTTTGCTTTTAAGAAACCACTGGTAAATGAAATAATTGCCTTATGTTGTTTATTACATAACTATTAAGCTCTGTTACCTACACAGAGCACTCTTTTTTCCTGCAATTTTCCGACGGAATTACTTCATTTATACAGCTCCAACCGGGATTGATTGAAGCATGTTCTATATTACATATACGATTGGCACTTTCCAGCCCGATTAGTTGAGCACTCTATAGTTTTCAGGAATTTAACCAACATGCACCATGGACCTTTATGAATTGGATCATTCAATCAAAAATATACCTACTCCCTCCAACACAACTTATACCAAAATGCTTATAGATAAAATCGAACAAGTCGTTAAAAGAATGAGATGGAAGGCAATGGTTTACGATGGACTATTCAGTGCTGATACTAATGATTGTTTTGACATAAAATCCCATAAATATCCACCTAGAATTAAAGACATGGCCAACTTCGAATTAGACCTTGTTAATTTAATTAGTGATATCAAATTTCGTAAGTACAATAATAATTTTCAAACTAAACTGTCTAACGATATTTCTAATTTTAAAAATTCTACAAACACCTTTGTTCTTTCCGATAAAACTAAAAATCTCTTTGAAGTTAATAGTATTTTGTATAACCAACTTTTAACTAATAGTATCACCAACAAATATCAATTAACTAATAATAATACCTTCAATACTATTAATAAAGAAGCTAAAGAACTAACTAGTTCTTTAAAAATAGACAACCGCATTGAAAGCCTAGTTAAGCGTAAATAATATATTACCCTTAAAGACTATAAATTAGACTTTACTAATCGACCTAGTTGTAGACTGATTAACCCGGCTAAATCCGAAGTTGGCCTTGTAAGTAAAAAAAATCTTAGGAAAAATAATTCTCCAAATTAGAACTAAGACTGACCTATCACAATGGTTAAATACTTCCTCTGTTATTTCTTGGTTTAATAATATACAAGGTAAAAATAAGTGTAGATTTACCCAATTTGATATTGTTGATTTTTACCCCTCTATTACTGTTTCCTTATTAACTAATGCCTTAGAGTTTGCAAGACCCTTCATTAATATTTCTAAATTAGAAGAAGACATTATCTTTCATGCTAGAAAAACTTTACTCTTTACTAATGAAAGTATTTGGGTTAAAAAGTCAAACCCTAAAAACTCTTTTGATGTTGCAATGGGTTCATTTGACAGTGCGGATGTGTGTGACTTAGTAGGATTATTCCTTCTCCACACCCTCAAAGAGAAATTTCCTTCCCATAATATCGGTTTATACCGTGATGACGGATTGGCAGTTTCTCATACCACCAACGGCCATAACCTTGATAAATTCCGTAAAGATTTAATCAATACTTTTGCTAATCTTAAGCTTAAAATTACTATAGATACGAACCTTACCAATGCTAACTTTCTTGACATTAATCTTGATCTACTTACCGCCTCTTTTAAACCTTATCATAAACCTAATGAAAATTTTAGATATATACACAAAGTCTTGCCATCCCCCTATAGTTTTTAAAAATCATATTCCCAACATTAGCCGTAGGATTTCTACCTTATCTTCGTCTCTAGACATTTTAAATAAAGCCGCCACTTATTATAATAAAGCCCTTAATAACAGCGGTTTTACAGAACAAATTTACTATTTACCCCCCCCCCCCCCCCCCAAAAAAAAAAAACTAACCACAATAATAGGAAAAGGAAAATTATTTGGTTTACACCCCCTTTAACTGTCAAACTAATGCAGGAAGGACATTCCTTGACCTCTTAGATAAACATTTTCCTCCTAATCATAGATATTATAAGATATTTAATAGAAATGTAGTTAAGATCAGTTACTCTTGTTGCCCATCAATGAAGTCTAAGATCACTAATTCAAATCGTACGAGAACAAATCCAGGATGCAGTTGCAGGAAGCCGGA
>OZ024743.1:328635830-328638330 GCA_964016885.1 Eledone cirrhosa
TTTGCATATATATATATATATATATATATATATATATATATATATATATATATATGTATAGGTGTTTGTATATGCATAATTACATACAGTGATTTAATGCTCATTTTCATTGATCTTTTGCTCCAGGAATTGTTGAGTGCTCTAAATCTGCTATAAACATTGGTTGCTTGGAATATTTCCAGTTTTAGCTTGTTGGTAAGTTGAGATGTCCATATGGCGTGCATGTCATTGCACGCTGACCATGCCATACCCTTCCTGGTTAAAAAATCTTTTTTGGAGGAGGAGATATATGAGCCAAGATACTTGTAATCTTCCACCTGCTTAAGGGTGGTACCATTAAGGGTTCTGATGGGGTAGTTTGGGCTGTTTGCGCATCTGTTCACATACTCAGTCTTGGATTCGTTGAGGTACAGTCCAACACAGTTGGACGCTTGCTCTATTGACTTCAAAAGACTCTCAGCATTTTCCAGTGACCGACTGGTCAGTGCGATGTCGTCAGCAAAGTCGGTGTCGGTCAAGTGTTTTGCTGGGTAGCGTGAGCTTCTCCTAGGCTGTAGTTGGTATCCCCTATCCTGAATCCTATCCACAGACATGCGCAAAACATAATCCACAACAATGATAAATAGATACGGAGCAAGGGTATCGCCCTGTAAAATTCCAGCGAGGATTGAGAAAGGTGGTGTTTCCCCATCTGGGGTCAGGACAGTTGATTTGGTATCTGTATACATTACACGTATGGCCGCGATGATTTTATCAGGAATCCCATAGAGTTGTAGAATTTCAAACATCCCCGACCTGTCAACTGAGTCGAAGGCTTTTGAAAAATCAACAAAGTTGAGTGCAAGGTCTAGATTGCGGTTTTGGGACTCCTCTATAAGTCGGCGAAGGCAAAGAATCTGGCTAAGTGTTGATCTACTTCTCCTAAATCCATTCTGGTTGTTACGAAGGATTGGCTCAAGAAATGGGATTAAGCGGTTAAGAAGAAGCTTGTTGTATATTTTTGCAGCAATTGCCATGAGAGAAATTCCTCTATAATTGGTGGCTAAAGAAAGATCTTTTGGGGGCATGGGGATAATTTGAGCTGCATGCCAGACGCTAGGTGGTTTATTGGTCTCGAAAGTATGGTTACATAAGTTGAGCAAAAGGATGTGGAAATGCTCATCCTTCCAAATCAGGGTAGGTATATTATCCGGCCCAAAGGCTTTTGAGGCTTTGAGCTGTTTGATGGCTTCTTTGAGCTCAGGCATGGTGAAAGGAGAGGTGTTGATTCCTAAAGGCTCTGAAACCTGAACGGATGGCAGTTGATAGTTATCAGGGTGTCTGGCCTTTTTCCCTAGAAGGTTTTTAAAATGAGCAGACCAATTTTCAAGACGTTTTTTGGCAGAGCCTCCTTTGATTCTAACTGCAGAGTTTGAGTTTTTGCCTGAAAGATCTTTGACAACCTTCCAAGCAAGATGATGGTGTTTGCTGATGTGATGTTGCGATAGCTGATCAATCCTACCTGAGATATAGTCGGCTTCAGCATTAAGATAAGCGTCGTCTAGTGATTTTTTGGCCATGATAAGCTGTATCTTTTTCCCTTGAGATGGTGATTGATGGTGAGATTGCGATATTGACCTAAGATGGGCCCTTGCCTCAACTACCTTCTCTGAGGCACTAGGTTTCATTTGGCTTCGGCTTTTCTTTTTAGGTAGGGTGGCAAGTGCAACTTCCTCTGTTGATTGCTTAAGACAGTCATACACATCTTCAATATTATCGTCATTGATGTCAGAAGTTGAGAGAGATTGAAATCTGTTATAGACTTGAAGCGTGAAGCTATTGGATAGTTGTTTGTTGGAAGAAACGGCTTTCCAGTCTACTCTTTATATATATATATGTATGTGTGTGTATGTATGTATATATGTGTGTGTGTATGTATATGTGTATGCGTATGTATGTGTTTACGTATTTGTATATGTATATTTATGTGTGAGAGTGTGTGTATGTATTTATTTTTACGTATGTATGTGTACGTACATTTGCGTGTATTGCTTACCACGTGTGTTTGTTCATTTATTTGTTGCCTGTATCGCTGTCAACACTATAATAATCTTTATATTTTTGTTATTATTATATATTTTTTCTTATATTTATTTGTGTGTGTGAGTATGTAGGTGTGTGTATATATTTCTATGTTTGTGCATGCGTATGTATACGTATATATATATGTGTGTATGTATGTGTATGTATGTACGTGTGTATATAAGTATGATTGTGTGTATGTATTATGTATGTATGTATGTGTATGTATATATGTATGTATATGTATGTGTATGTATGTATGTAGATATATATATATATATATATATGTGTGTGTGTGTGTATATATATGTATGTGTGTGTATGTATGTATATATATATATATATGCATTTATATGTGTGTGTGTGTGTGTGTGTGTGTGTGTGTATGCACGTTTGTGTATTTGTATGTATGCGTATGTATGGATATGTTGATATGTAT
>OZ024743.1:328640830-328645830 GCA_964016885.1 Eledone cirrhosa
AAAAATAAAAATAAAAATAAAAATAAAAATACATTCGGCAGATAACACAGATAATGCAGGAGGATAGTTTGATAGTCAGATCTAGTAGGTAGTGTATGCGTTAGTTATACATGGAGTTTGCAAGTGTGTCTCATTTATATACGATTATTGTGTGGCAAGTTGTTACATGTAATGCAAGCACTTTAAGCGGGTAAGCAAGAGTATTATGGTGGTTGTAGTGGTAGGGTATTTTTAGTATAGATCAAAAAAGTATGTGTGCAGAAAAATAAAAATAAAAAGAAGCAAAAGAAAGTTATAGTTTTCGTATCCACCACCATTTTCACATTCAGAAAAAGAAAGACATAGTTTTTACATCCATCACATAAGTAACGATGATTCCGTATTGAATGTTTGATGCATTAAATTATTGTAGCATATTGAGGCTCAGTGTTATTTAATCTATATTTATAGAATAGGTTCTTTCTGCTGCGAGAATTTACAGTGGTTTATTACCCGGAAGTATGTGTGTAATTAAGGGGAGTTAATGCGTAATGGGAGGTAACTAGCTGATTCTCATAACTAAATTTATTGTTCTAACATACATTATATGGTGCCTCAATTGAGTCCCTTATATAAACGGTTATATATTTATATCTAATTTTCAATTTTAAATACAGTCTACTCTATCATAATGTATTACAGATATCTATAGGAAGTTGATTACTCCTTATATAGTGCTACAATTGAATTTCCCATACAAAGTACCATATCTTTATATCAAAGTTCACTGTAAATACAGTCTACTCTCAAAACACATCAGAGGACCTATTAGAATTTTGTCCACATAACCCCTGGTAAGTTATGGAGCAGCGTATGGCTGTTTGCATGACAAAACCAAATACACCTCTAGAGCAGACAAATACATCCCTCATTTATAATGTCATTAATCTATCCATCAAGTTATACATGCATATATAATTCATATATAATTCATTGCACCACCCTACATACAGATCCCTTATGTTAATAAATTAATCCTATATATATCTAATGTTATTACTCCATACATTTAATTACAATTGCATATATAATTCACTGCCGTATCTAGTATTTAAAGTTTATATAGACTGTATTATATCACTATTATAAGTAATTGAAAGTAATTATATTAAAAGTAGGTGTTTATGGGGATATTTCTAGGGTATAAAGTTATAGATAGATGGAAGGATTTGTGTCGAGATAGGGTGGATCAGAGAGTGTGGTGTTGTGGTGTAAGGCGTGCCCTTGAGGTGTGGTGTTAGAAGCGGTGATGGGTTCAAGTCTGACATTGTTATATATTGGGTTTAAAGTTTTGGAAGGAGTGCCGGAAGCGGTGCTGGCACGACGCAAACACTTCCGATTTTTTTATTAAGGAGGTTAAGGTTTGAGAAGATTATAGTATCGGTCTCTAGTAGACAGAGGTTACAGAATTTATTAGGTGGTTTGTACGATGCCGCCTTACCTATCACTTCCCATTGAAGTGTATAAGATCTATTTCTAGTTTTTAGATAGTGTATGTAGCTATACACTGTCTATAAATATAGATTAAATAACACTGAGCCTCAATACACTACAATAATTTAATGCATCAAACATTCACTACGGAATCATCGTTACTTATGTGATGGATGTAAAAACTATGTCTTACATTTTCTGATGTGAAAATGGTGGCGGATACGAAAACTATAACTTTCTTTTGCTTCTTTTTCTTTTTCTTTTTCTTTTTCTGCACACATACTTTTTTGATCTGTACTAAAAATACCCTACCACTAAAACCACCATAATACTATTGCTTACCCGCTTAAAGTGCTTGCATTACATGTAACAACTTGCCACACAATAATCGTATATAAATGAGACACACTTGCAAACTCCATGTATAACTAACGCATACACTACCTACTAGATCTGACTATCAAACTATCCTCCTGCATTATCTGTGTTATCTGCCGAATGTATTTTAATTTTGATTTTTATATTTATTTTGATTTTGATTGTGATTTTGAGCTTGAATTTGAATTGCTGTACAAATATAGTATAGTATAATATATGCCACTCCACTGTACATCAATATATATATATATATGTATCTGTATGTCTCTTGCGTCGGAAAGGAGGTCAATTATATGTACAAACATTGAAAAATGGTCCGAAGAAACCAAGCCTACGTTTGGATGAAACAATTGTAAGTGAATAAATGCTTTGAACATAACTTTGATTCTTGTGAATTCTCTCTCTGTCTCTCTCTCTCTCTCTCTCTCTCTCTCTCTCTCTCTCTCTCTCTCTCTCTCTCTCTCTCTCTCTATATATATATATATATATATATATATATATATATATATATATATATATATATATATATGCATATATATATGCATATATATATATATACACACATATATATATATATATGATATGTATATATATATATATATATATATATATATATATGCATATATATATATATATATATATATATGCATATATATATATATATATATATATGATATGTATATATATATATATATATATATATATATATATATATATATATATACATATACATACATATATATATATACATATATATATGTATATATATATATACATATATATATATATGTATATATATATGTATATATATCATATATATATACATATATATATATACATACATATATATATATATATATATATATATATACATATACTTTACTTTCCTCACCTCAACTATGGAGTATTAAGTTGACTAATTGTTTTACTAGTGTTAGCTATTAACATCCCATCCATATATATATCCTCCTTATTCCTCCTGTCCCCCCTTCTCCTCAATACCCTCCTCACTCATCCTCCTCCCTCTTCTTTTCATCTTCTTCCTCAGACATCTCCAATTGACGCGGCTGGATCTCCACGCGAGACCACCCGAGACCAACCGAAGCCAGGCGAGACCACTCGAGTTCATGCATGTTATCTAACCATCTCTTCGTCTCCTTCCGGTTGACTTGACTTTGCCCGTAAAATCTGTCTTGTGATTCTTTCCATAGACATTCTAACAATACACACACACACACACACAAATATATATATATGTTGTTGTTGTTGTTGTTACAGCTCACACCTATGCAGGTTTAGCTGGCCTCCTCCAAGGTCTATCTCGTGGGAGGTGTCTTGGGTGATTGAAATCTCATTTCTACAGCTGAGTAAACTGGAGCAACGTGAAAATAGTGTCTTGCTCAAAGAAACAACACATCACCCGGTCCGAGAATTGAACTCACAACCTTTCGATTGCAAGCCCACTGCTCTAACCACTAAGCTATGCGCCTATATCTTAACTATAATAAAGAAAGGAGTGCGGGACTGCACCCAGAATATATATTTTTTATCCCGTTTGTAAAATAAGTTGGATTACTTTGAATAAATAATTGTTTCTACTTTAGGCACAAGGTCAGCAATTACCCAGTACATTACTGGTACTTTATTTTATCGACTCCGTAAGGATGAAAGGCAAAGTCAACCTCGGCGGGATTTGAACTGAGATCGTAAAGGGACGTAACTATGCTGGAAAGCATGGCGTCCGACGCTCTACTGATACTGCCAATCCATTTGAATAAATAATGAATGAATATTACATAATTTATCTACTAAATTTCGTGGCTGTTGATTAAATATATTTTATAGCTTATTTAAAGATTCACTTCTTTAAAATTGTCAAATGTCAACACTTCCGGTTAGCGGCCGTTATATTATAACTCTTATAATCGCATATATTTCCGTCGCTAATTTTCTCCTAATGCATTTTATATATAATATCGTCTTTTTTTAAATGTATCATGGAATACGTTACTGATTACAGAAGACAGTGTAACGCAGTCTTCATTCAATTTCTGTGGATATTGTCAATTACGATTTTATCTACATGCGTATATATTTGTGTATAATACCAATATACACACTACACATGCTAGCAGAAAACCACCCGAGGGTGGTTTTTCTGCTGGTATATTGGCACAATGCCAGCAATTTTTTCAGTACATTACTGGTACTTTATTTTATCGACCCCCGTAAGGATGAAAGGCAATGTTAACCTCGGCGGAATTTGAACTCAGAATGGCAAGGGCCGTAACTCTATGCGTCAAAGCATGGCGTCCGACCCTCTACCGATACTGCCAATTCATAGTATATATAATAGTTGTTTCCAGTTTTTGGCACAAGATCAGCAATTACCCAGTACATTACTGGTACTTTATTTTATCGACCCCGTAAGGATGAAAAGCAAAGTTAACCTCAATGGGATTTAAACTCAGACCGTAAAGGGACGTAACTATACTGGAAAGCATGGCGTCCGACCCTCTACCGATACTGACAATTCACCGCCCATAGTGAATGACATATTGGCATACTTATATATAGATGATATAAATGTACAATAAAACATATCAAACTTTAATAGGAGACAATCTGAATAGAATGCTGAGATTTTCTCAAACATGACATTTATATTTTTTAATGTTATATGTATATATATATATATATATATATATATATATATATATATATATATATATATATATATGTATGTGTGTGTATGTGTGTGTGTGTGTGTGTGTGTGTGTGTGTGTGTGTGTGTGTGTGTGTGTGTGTGTGTATGCATGTATGTGTAGACACACACATACTTACAGACATAGTTGTATAGCTGTGTAGTAAAGTGCCGCTGTATGGGATAAATTATTTTTTCAGTCAGATAAATGGCAGCCATATGAAGATGAGACAGAAGTATTTCAGTGACTGTTTATAAAACTCTGCACTCCATGTCTGGATAAATGTTTTCTTCGATAATCTTCTCGACGTTGAATGTTTCAGTTGTTCACTCAGCGTATTTCTCAGGGAAATTCAGCGTAAGATAGGTGACACGGGGTAAAAATATATCTTCTCTCTGTAGACGAGATACTTAGTTATCAAATGGTATAGTCCACTTACCTGTA
>OZ024743.1:328648330-328650830 GCA_964016885.1 Eledone cirrhosa
ATATATATATATATATATATATATATATATATATATATATACGGGGTAACAAATAATAGTTAAATGCAGTCCACTTAGTGTATATTCTTTTCTTGCCTGTGTATTCTCTTCATTCTCGCATGCTCCGAAGAACTGACTGGTTATAATTTTGTATTGGCGATCGAGTAACGTGAAAATAAGCGAATAGCGATCTCTAGACCTACCAGTTCAGAGAAACAATTGTCAGCTATGAGATTAAAAACCTTTTTTGTATAGCAAACCATGTCAACCTTCTTTCCTGATATATATATATATATATCAGATCGGAGCAGACAGCACGGACACTCTGTCTCAAAATTGTTTTTGAAAAGCATTTAGAAATGCGCAACCGGTAAAAACTTAAAAACTTAAAACCACAACTGAATACTAACCCATACAATCATTAATACTCTTTTATTCCTAACTAGCAGTAAAGCCCGGCGTTGCTCGGGGTCGCTCAGTAGCTGTGTTAAAGTTACAATGTTAAGTTTCTTTCTTGGCTTAAAAACTGTAGTGTCTACTGTGCAGACTTGCATGTGGTGTTTTTGATTAATATTCCCTCAACCAACAATATGCCTTATGAAGTTAAGAAAACATAACGATAACCCGAATGTTATAACAAAAGAGGATGCTGGGGATAGAAACTGCACTGGTTATTTATTAACAAAGATCGAAAATGTAAATACTGCAACGCAGAGAAAAACATTAGCGTAACCAAATTATCAGTTATGTCTGTTTGCACGCCTATATCACCTTTCTGCACGACTGTCTGTCTGCACGCCTATATCACCTCTCTGCACGACTATCTGTCTGCACGCCTATATCACCTCTCTGCACGACTGTCTGTCTGCACGCCTATATCACCTCTCTGCACGACTGTCTGTCTGCACGCCTATATCACCTCTCTGCACGACTGTCTGTCTGCACGCGTATATCACCTCTCTGCACGACTGTCTGTCTGCACGACTGTCTGTCTGCACGCCTAACGACGAAATATTTGCTTCTTTTACGTAGTCTTTAAATAGACTTGTTTTCAAGTAAAAATATTGTTTTAAAATGCTTTTAAATGGAAATGAAGCAAAACGGAAGCTTAGTGTTCGAACTGATGAATTTTGCAGGTCAATATTTTGCTGGCTCGACAACTGTTCGTGTATTGTGTTAATGTCATTTTAAACGCTGAGAAAGCCAGCGTAATTTTTTACGTAAGACGCTCAATGTAAACAGAACAAAGGGAAATAACTGATAACTTACGCTCAAAAATCGATACATTATATTCGATTTCGTCACATAGGGTGGGTCAATTTGAAATATTTTTTTTCCGATGTCTTCGCTAGGGCTCAATGTACAAGTATAGCAATTTCGGTGCAATTCCGTCAGAGATTCTAAGAGGAGATGTGTGCCAAAAATCGATAGACAGACAGACAACCACAGTTTTATATATATAGATTAAACCATTTTTCAACTGTGAACAATTTGTCAGCATTTTCTATTCCGTTTACCAATATATATATATATATATATATATATATATATATATATATATATATTTAATTAAAAAGTGAACAACACAAAATATAACTACTCCCATTACCAAAGGTTTCTGGATCCCCGACAATAATAATATACAGAGATGTTATAGATAAAAAATATTTTTTATCTAAAACATCTCTGTCTGATGTCCGATCCAGACATATATTAATATTGTCTGGGATCCAGAAACCTTTGGTAATGGAGTAGTTATATTTTGTGTTGTTCACTTTCTAATTAAATAGCTCTGTTCTAGACATAGAGCACTCTATTTTCCTTTGCTTTCCCTTCGGAATTACTTACCCCCCCCCACACACACACACCGCACGCACACACACACACACACACACACACATATATATATATATATATATGTATATATATATAGTGACGAAACATAAGTCAATTGCATGAACTCATAATCCTTTATTTACTGCTATATATATTTCGATGATAGCCATTGAATGGCTATGACCTCATCAGGCAGTTAGTCAGTTCTTAGATATGCTGGCTCTGTGTTTACGGTGTTGATGGTATCAGAGCCTTGGGACATATGAGCTTGTTAGGAATAATTATATATAATATAGTTATACTTATATACATCTATATACATGGCTATATACCAAGCAGTGGAAACCTTTTACGAGTGGGCCGCAGAAGATGTGGCACATCATAAGGCGGGCCGCACTACTAAAACATTCAAGGTAATTTAGAAATTAAGCGTGCCATTTAGAAAACCAAACGGTCCGCATGTGACTCGCCGGCCACAGTTTGCCCATGACTGCTTTATACATAGTTATACTCTACTAAATGCAACTTTATACATTGTTATACATGATATATACACTGTTATATATATCTATATACACTGTTATATACATCTCTATATACATCGCTGTACACTACTATATACATCTATATACATCTCTATATACATCGCTATAAATTTCTATAT
>OZ024743.1:328653330-328665830 GCA_964016885.1 Eledone cirrhosa
TGAGTGCGTGCAAGAAGGTTTCGTCACCTTTCGTGCATCTCGGACTTGCAAACCCGCTACGGTCCTCGGTAGAACTGCCAGGCCAAGGTTTTCTAAAAGTTATCCATCTGCCCCGAGCCGAATGTTCCCCAGAAGAGAGCGGCAAGGGTCTCCTCAAAGTACAGTAGAATGCGGAAGTAGATGACGGTGGAAATATACTCATTGACCACAACAACTCGATCTTTCGGGAATAGTCTCCTCTCGGCCCATTTCTGAGTGAGAGTGGTTACCCTGCTCATTAACGTGTGCCAGGTTTTGTTCACCTGGATATCTGGACCAAACTCGATCCTGAACAACTTAATCGGCCCAACTGTTCAAAGTCCAGCGACGCTGTTTGACGGCTTCTCCATGTGCCGATCCACAAGCCCACCTACATTTCCTGGCTAATTTGTGCTCCTTTGGGCGTCTTTTATTATAGCCTCGGGATGACCAATGCCTTATGAGGGAAATTTGATAGGTGGAACGTATAAAGAATCTCGTCGTGTATATATACACACCTTCTGATGAAGACCCAACTAGGTCCGAAAAGGTGTTTATAAATGTATCCAATTGACAGGCAAATTCCTATTTTCTGGCATGTTTACATGTCTACAGATTAAAAAAAAAATGTGTATATTTATATACACAATGGTACAGTCTCGATTACCCACTTTGTATATATACAGATATAGCTTTATCGTACACTTCAGCTGTTTAGCGCGTATCTCAATATGTATCTCAATTAACTACTAACACGAGTGCTTATTATACACAAATTAGTATATCCATTTCAAGATACTACTCAGAGCGAACGGGTATATAAACCCATCAAATGTGTTTCCTTGTAGTTGTTTAAATGATATACACACCTTTTGATGAAAATCCATATAAACCCATCAAATGTGTTTCCTTGTAGTTGTTTAAATGATATACACACCTTTTGATGAAAATCCAACTACGTCCGAAATTCAATTAAAAGTGTTTATCATTTTTTCCATTTACAGGGAAATTTGTATTTTCTGGCATGTCTACATATTAAAAAAAAAAATGTGTATATTTATAAACACATTGGCGCAGTCTTGATTACCCACTCTGTATATATACAGATATAACTGCGGATGCTTAGTGCACTTCTAACCCCACCCGTCCCTTCAATCTATCTAATTTCTCATTCTTTCTTCTGATGGACTAGCGCCTGAAACGTTAAGACCCTCTTCCTGCTATTTCAAGCGTTAACCTAATATATTCCTTCCATATACTGTACTGATTGTATTGTTACTTCTGTTTACCCTTTAAATATATATATATATATATATATATATATATATATATATATATATATATATATATATATATATATATATATATTTGTAGACGATATACGAGGATATATCAAATCAATTGAGAAACAAAGTAGCATTTTAAAATTAACTATATATATATATATATATATATATATATATATATATATATATATATATATATATATATATATATATATATATATATATATATTATGTGTGTATGTGAGTGTCTATGTTTGTGAGTCTGTGTTTCTGTTCGGCAATACACCAATTTGAGAAACGCAGAAGTAGATAAATTATATACCAGACTTGTATTCGCCATCGTATTTTTTCGGTCATTACTGGAGTAAATATGATTGACTAAATAATTGCGGTGCCCCAGCATGAGCGTAGTCTAGTGACTGAAACCAGTAAAAGAATAACAATAAAAGTGTCAGTATAAAAGAGAAATTGACAAAATATGTAAATGAAACAAAGAGAGGGTGAAAAGCTGCAGAAAAAATATGGCACCGTCATCACACGTTATTACATAACTGTAATGATGTTATTTAAAGCATGCTGGCAATTTGGTTTGGTCTCGAATTTTTGTTTTCTCTTTCATTCGTTTTGTATAGAATTATTTTTTTGCAACAAACATTGTTTTTATGGAACAATGTATTAAGATACAACTTACAAAATTCACCAAAATAAAGAAAAATAAAATAAATAAATAAAATAAAAGGAATTTAGAAATTCAGACAGATTTTACGGGCAAAACCAACCGGCAGGAGACCCAGGGTAGACCCCTAGCAAGATGATTGGATAACATCCATGAGCTTGGCTGGTCTCACTTGGGGATCCAGCCTGATCAGTTGGAGATGGTTGCTTCAGACAGAACCGGGTGGAAAGAATGTTGAGGACTCTGTCCCTACGATCCTCTCCGGAGAAGAAGAAGAAGAAGAAGAAGAAGAAGAAGAAGAAGAAGAAGAAGAAGAAGAAGAAGAAGAAGAAGAAGAAGAAGAAGAAATTTAGAAATAAAAAAGTGGAGGAGGGGTGCGGATAGGATTTATCCATATCCTTGGCTGGGCAAAATATCTTAGCTTGCTGCGCTCAACAGACAAAATGGTAAAAGCATTGTCTGGGAGAAAAGTCAGTGATACCCTCCGTTTCAGACATTCCACATCACAGGGCTTCTTCCTGGGGCCCGATGCCTTTCCTCCCGATTTTGGGACAGATTCGTTCAAATCCCAACGAGGTCAACTTTCATTCTTTCGAAGCCGATAAATAAAGTATCAATCCAGTACTGGAGTCGATACATACTTCCTCAATACTTCCTTCTCACCTTCTGTTCTTCGCTCCCTCTCATTCATTGAAAGAAACCATTTACTGCAGACCGGGGAGATAGATGGGCTGTGCCAGATTTAAAATATCTGAGACCGACCGTATGTCAGGATGACGTCCTTACGACTCCATAAAAACATTAAGAAGCATTTCACTTCCTTTTCCTTCCTTTCCTCTATGTATCTCTCTCTCTCTCTCTCTCTCTCTCTCTCTCTCTCTCTCTCTCTCTCTCTCTCTCTCTCTCTCTGTCTCTCTCTGTTTCTCTCTCTCTCTCTCTCTCTCTGTCTCTCTCTGTTTCTCTCTCTCTCCGTCTCTCTCCCTCTCTCTCCCTCTCTCTCTCTCTCTCTCTCTCTCTCTCTCTCTCTCTCTCTCTCTCTCTCTCTCTCCCTGTGTGTGTCTCTCTCTCTCTCTGTCTCTCTCTGTTTCTCTCTCCGTCTCTCTCTCTCTCTCTCTCTCTCTCTCTCTCTCTCTCTCTCTCTCTCTCTCTCTCTCTCCGTGCGTGTGTGTGTACATCTGTGTGTGTTACGTAATTGTGATAGCATCGTTAAAAAACATGGCGGAAAATTGTTTTGTTTCCTAGTTTTATATTTATTTATGTAATTTCTTTTGTGTGAATTTGTTGCTTTAGAAATCCTTATTAGGCGCTGACGGAGAATTGTGTCTTTCATGTTGAAACACCAGTTTCTTCATATTTCACCTCTTTAGAAATCCTCATCAGCTTACCTGTCACACACACACATCACATTACATCGTTACAGGTACGTCTGTACTGGCACACGCCTGCATGTGTGTGTGTCACTGTCTATACTGGCTTGTGTGTGTGTGTATGTGTACTAAAGCAAGCGTGCGCGTGTACTGAAGCACGCGCGTATACTGAAGCACGCGCGTATGTGTGTGTATATACTAGCCTGTGTGTGAGTGTGTGTGTACTAAAGCACATGCGTATGTGTGTGTATACTAGTTTGCGTGTGTGTGTGAGTGTGTGTGTGTGTGCGTGTGTGTATGTGTGTAAGTGTATATACTGGCTTGTGTGTGGGCACACTGGGTTCTGTGTTTGAGCGTGTGTACTGGCTTGTGTGTGCGTATGTACTGAACCACACGCGTATGTATGCGTGAGTGTGTTTACTAGCTTGCATGTGTGTGTACTAAAGCTCGCGAGTATGTGTGTGTGTGTATACTGGCTTGTGTGTGAGGCGAGAGTGTGTATACTGGTTTGTGTGTGTTGGTGTATGTGGCGTCCTGGTTTGAAGTATACTGGTGTGTGTGTGTGCATGTGAGAGCGTATCTATGTGTAGTGGTATATATGTAGCGGTGTGTACATGTGGCAGTGTGTGCAGTGATGTGTAGTGAAGTGTAGTGGTGTGTGTAGTGTGAGTAGTGTGTGTTTGTGTATGTGTATCTCTATCACTATACCCCTCTCTTTCCATTTATCCATATATATATATATGTGTGGTAAGGAACCAGATGAACCATAACGCACCAGAGTACTCAATACTAAGGGTAGTAGAGTGGGTAATAGGAAAAAGTATGACCCCGACGGCAGAGCTCAACCCGTTTCGACGGCTATTTCTGGACCGAAATAGCCGTTATGGTCCATCTGGTTCCTTACCACATTTCCTTCGTTATATATATACATATATTTATATATAATATGAGATCAAAAGATGGTTAAAAGAGTTCCATGTATTTTATTATGCGCATTTCAAAAACAAATATCATCATGGGATGATATTTGCGTTCTCATCAGATAAAATAGGGAGACATGATATGAAGCTTAAAAAACACTTGCGAGCAGTGAAGTGTTAAATCAACATATGAAAAATAAAGTAAGATGGATATATGAGATTGGGAAAAAAAGGAGGGGGGGGGGCTAGGAAAAGGTAAGGAAGAAAGAAAATAAAGGATGACGGGGGAACAGTATAAGAAGGAAGGATGAGAGAGGAGGAGAAATGAGTGAGAGAGAGAGAGAGAGAGAGAGAGAGAGAGAGAGATAGCCTTTAAAACTGAGAAAACACTGTCTCACAGAGAGAACAGAGAGAACGGAACTATATATATATATTACAATTCAAAAATTAAAAAATATATGATCAACACTGTGTTTTTTTTTTTTTTGCAAAATGACAATTTTTTTTTTCTTTTAGCCAGATAGAAATACCTTAATTCAAGTACATATAGTCCGTCTGTATCGATCTAGAGAATTTTAAATATTAAATCTATACTTACAGACGTAAAATGGCAACTGCCTGGTGCCTAGACAAGTTTAAATTTCAAAATTCAAACCTTTTCAGCAGATCGGGCGGAACTTCAAAACATAAACCTGTTTCACAAGGGATGTTATACTAATGAAATAATTAATTAATTACGGAACAACTATTTATAAAATAATTATTAGTGAAGTAATCAATTTTCTGTGATTCGGTAGGCACCCAGAAATTAAAATCACTTCTCCTAAGATAATATCTTAAGACTGATCTGTCGCAAGCCTAATACATGTGCTTTTGCACACGACCTTCTCAGCATTCTGGCTCATATCCATGGCGCTAGAAATAACAGCCGTGAATATGTGATTATGAATTCAGCTCAACCGTAGGAGCAGATAATTTCACTTTAGTAGTCAGTTACAAATATTAAGCTCTAAGAAAAATACTTCTGAGCATTACATTACAATTAAAAAATTAAAAAATATATGATCAACACTACTGTGTTTTTTTTTTTTTTGCAAAATGACAATAATTTTTTAGCCAGATAGAAATACCTTAATTCAAGTACATATAGTCCGTCTGTATCGATCTAGAGAATTTTAAATATTAAATCTATACTTACAGGCGTAAAATGGCAACTGCCTGGTGCCTAGACAAGTTTAAATTTCAAAATTCAAACCTTTTCAGCAGATCGGGCGGAACTTCAAAACATAAACCTGTTTCACAAGGGATGTTATACTAATGAAATAATTAATTAATTACGGAACAACTATTTATAAAATAATTATTAGTGAAGTAATCAATTTTCTGTGATCTTCGGTAGGCACCCAGAAATTAAAATCACGTCTGTAAGTATAGATTTAATATTTAAAATTCTCTAGATCGATACAGACGGACTATATGTACTTGAATTAAGGTATTTCTATCTGGCTAAAAAATTATTGTCATTTTGCAAAAAAAAAAAAACACTGTAGTGTTGATCATATATTTTTTAATTTTTCTTAGAGCTTAATATTTGTATATATATATATATATATATATATATATATATATATATATATATATATATCAACTAGAAATTGATTGACATATAAATAAACATATGAAACAATCACAGGGGATAATTTGTAAAAGTTTGTAAGCACACATAGCTATGTTAGGTAACTAAATAAAGTTTAACCAGAACTTCAAAAATAGATACCTTATAAATTGATTAATCTTCCTTGTATATATTTCATTAAAGAAATATATTTCACCAATTAATCGATTGGTAAACGACAGTATCCAGATCCTGGATTTTCAACAAGGAAGAGGTCCAAGGTCGTTTACCAATCGATTAATTGGTGAAATATATTTCTTTAATGGAATATATACAAGGAAGATTAATCAATTTATAAGGTATCTATTTTTGAACTTCTAGTTAAACTTTATTTAGTTACCTAACATAGCTATGTGTGCTTACAAACTTTTACAAATTATCCCCTGTGATTGTTTCATATGTTTATTTATATGTCAATCAATTTCTAATTGATATAAAATGCTCGGATCTATTCATTAGAATCTTGGAGCATATTTTACGGGTGATATGGCGCATGTCTATCTGGCATGACACCCTTAATTTAATTTAATTTAATTTAATTTAATTTAATTTATCTTAATTTTGGATATATATAAATACGGCCCCTTAATTGTAGAGCTAACTCTCTCTCTATATATCTTTGATCATCTTGAAGAGGTCTTCCTCTTGAACCTATGTATATATATATATATATATATATATATATATATATATATATATATATATAACTGAACAAAAAGGAAAAAATCTTTTTCCTAGAGCTAATTTACTGTAATGAGACTATTTTGAGTTTCTAACTCAATACATGCTTTTGATATATATATATATATATATATATATATATATATATATATATATATATATATATATATATAAGAGAGTATTGAAGTTTGCTTGAAGCATTGTGGAATAATAAAGATATTTATATAAAGATATATATATATATATATAGTAATAATAAGAAATTTGAAGACTAAAATCCAAAGAGGGCTCGATAAGGATAAATATATATCAAATATATATGAACCCTAGAGCAAAAATTTATTAAATATATTTAATTTATTAAATATATTTAATATATATATATATATATATATATATATATATATATATATATATATATATATATATATATATATATATATATATATATATATATACCGCAATGAAAGATATGTGAAGATCGGATTCCAACAACGTTTTTTATTGTATAATACGTATTTCTGAGGTTAATTGATTACGAGATCAGACCGGACGTTCCAGCTCCGGCCAGTAACCTTTCCTCGGCTGTGTTCAGTGTGGACGTAGTAGCTGCCCTGAGATCCTTCCCAGGCAGCAGCAGTGGCGGAGTGGTACAGTCGTTATAGCCATCACCAACTGTCTTCTCCGCGCCAACTTGCCCTGCCATGCCCACGATCTTTTCTTCTCACGCAGTCAGACCACCCCGAGGAAGAATGACGCAGACTCCGCCCCCTCGCAGTGGGCAAAATCTTCCTACGACTTGCAGCCAAGATAGATTGCCAGCTCGGAGTGGGAATCAAGTGCGGACGTGAGGTGCAGGTCATGCGGCCAGACATTTCATAGAGTACGTGCCTCCTTCGTCAGCCCATATCCCTGTGAAGCTGGATATGACAAAGGCCTTCAACAACGTTGGGCGGGATCCTAGCGACATGTCTCAGACGAGCCCCCTCCATTCACCCTCTAACTCACCTCTCGCACGGAACACCCAGGTTACTCATGGCCGCTGATAGCAGGGTTACGTCTTCAGCTACAGGTGTCCAGCAATGATACCCACTCGGCCCACTCCTCTTTACACTGGCAGTCCGGTCGCCCTTCAATGTCTGGTACCTAGACGACGCGACTCAGCGTGGATCGGCTGAGATAGTAATTGAGGACCTTCGGCTAATCATCCCAGCTCTAAAGCTCCTCGGACTCGAAATCAAGTCATTCAAATTCGAGGTGATAAACATTAGCTACGGTAAGGCCGGTTCCCTCCCCGACATGTCTCCCTCGACGACAGAGAAGGAACCTGGACGCAGCTTCCCATCACAACTGGAGACAACAGGCTTCGATTGCAGAAACAACAATCGCCTCAACGGAATTACCAGCGCCCACCATCTTCTCTACTTCCTCCTTCTTTTCTTCTGTGGCCCAAGAGTCCTTGCTTTGCTCCTCCTTTTACTCTTATTTATAGCTTTTATAGTCCTTTCCTCTACTTTCCACACACAGCCAGATCTGCCTTTCTTTACCCCTTCTCCATTTATGTTATTTATACAATTGTAAATGTAACAATGAAATTTCAATTTATTTATTATGGTTATGCCATCTGATGACGTCATCGACTGAATTGTGCCATAGTCTTGTGACGTAATCAATTAGTCACAGGAATACCCATTATGTAACAACAAAAGAAGTTAATGGTATTCGGCCTTCACATAATATTCTTTGAGGCATTTAACTCCCTTCCTGTACTACCCAAGAGATTCCACATCTAGGGTGGAAGATACACAGAACGTTGAGTGCTTTTTACTTATTACATTATATTATTTTGATTGGGAGGACTGGATTACAAACCCTGCTACCAAAATCCTCAGTGTGGCAAAAGAGAGGTATGGCTTCAATCCAATGTGTGTTAGGACCCATTTTTTCCTGTTCAGTGGGATTATACGCCCCTATATTAGACTATATTATGTAGTCAATTTTAAGGCGACGCTTCTATTTCTCTTTTCAATTCTAAAACTTCTTTCACCGCGTTCCAAACATTTCCTTTGTACACACACACACACACACACACACACACACACACACACACACACACACACACACACACACACACACACACACACACACACACACACACAGATTAAGTGTTTGAGTCTGTGTGTGCGTGTGTGTGTGTGTGTGTGTGTGTGCAGTTATGTATGTGCATGTGTATATGTTTCTGTATCTATACACGTGTATATGCAACCATTAATGCTAAATTTCTGAAATGTTTTACATATATTTACAGTTCCATTAATTAACTAGCAATTTCTTAACTAGTCGTGTTCTTTCTGGTTCTGCGAAGACCAGCTTCTCAAGATTTGTACTGAGGCAGTTGCTAACATATCCCAGAGCCCCAATAATCACAGGTACAAATCTAAAGGTATAGTCAGGGTGGAGTATCTACAGATTCCTCATTAGTTCAGCAGAAATGTTCTCCTTTTTACTAATCTTTAGAATTATATTGATATTTGCTGGGCAGATGATTTGTAACACTGAATGCCTTCTTTCCCACCACTGTGAATGCCTTCTTTCCCACCACTGTACTAGCCTTATTTTCCCTGTCCCATATCACTATGTCTGGTTTGTTCTGTTTGCATTTTATTGGGGTTTTAACAGGAACATTCCACCAATACTCTTCCATATTGTGTATGTATAGGTCCTCCACGTCACTGTATTATGTATGTAAGTGTATATGTGTGTATATGTATGTATGTATGTATGGATCGATGGATGGATGTCTGGATGTATGTGTGTGTGTATGTATCTATGTATGATGTAGGTATGCGTGTATATATGTATGTATGTGTGTATATATGTATGTATATGTGTATGTATGTATGTATGTATGTATGTATGTATGTATGTATGTATGTATGTAATTGTATGTATGTATCTATGTGTGTGAGTGTGTATGTATGTATAGATATGTATGTGTGTGTGTGTGTGTATATATATATTATTATTATTATTATTATTGTCGTTATTATGTTGTTTTTTTCGTGCAATGGCAATACTCGATAACGAGGGAGCAGCCATCATCATGTATGTATGTATGTATGTATGTATGTATGTATGTATGTATGTATGTATGTATGTATGTATGTATGTATGTATGTATGTATGTATGTACGTATGTATGTATGTATGTATGTAATTATGTTCTTCTGGTTTTATAATTTCACAAAGTTTTACCAATAGAGAGAGAGTCGGTTTCTAACATAGACACAAGACTCTCTCATTGGAATTGACACAACATCAACTAGGTAGATATGTATGCATGCATGTGTAGATATGGATGTTATTGTATGTGTGGATGTGGATGTTTTGAGTTGTATGTGTGCATGTGTTTATGCTCTGTATCTGTACATGTGTATATGCAGTTATTAGATGCAACATTTTTGGAATGTTTTACATATTTTTACTGTTCCATTAATGGATTGTACTTGTAATTTCCTAACTAGTTGTGTTCTTTCTGTTCCTGTGAAGCTCGGCTTCTCAAGTTTTGTATTGAGGCAGTTACTAACATATCCCAGTTCCCCAATAATCGCAGGCATAAATCTGAAGGTGTAATCAGGGTGGAGTATCTGCAGATTTCTCATCAGTTCTGCATAAATATTCTCCTTTTCGCTAATCTTTGATATTATATTGGCATCTGCTGGGCAGCTAATTTCCACTACTGTGCATGTTTTCTTCTCCCTGTCCCATATCATAATATCTGGTCTGTTATGCCTGCATTTTATTGGGGTTTTTACTGGAACATTCCACCAGTACTCTTTCATATTATGTACATGGATGTCTTCCACTTTGCTGTAACTTTTAATGTGTTTATTGTCGGGGCTATCTTTTTTACGAACTGCATTGTACAGTGTTTTGGCCACTATATCATGCCTCATAGGTAAATAGTACAGCGATGACATATTTGGACAGCTGCTGATGACATGGGTGATATCCTCGATGTTAGTTCTGCAGAGTCTGCACTTGTTATCACATCTAGGTGTTTTGCCTGCATCCCTATCTCTTTTGTGAATCAGGTATTTAGTGCTAATCTCCTGTTCTTGGATTGAAAAAGCGTATCCTTCAAAGTGGGAGCCAATATAGCGGTTGTTGGTCCAAGATAGACTACTTTCCTTATCTATATTACTCTCACTCTGGAGCTTCCTGGCAACATATCCATGCATGATTTTTTGCTGATAGGCATGCAGTTTTTCATCCATGGATTCACTGCGATACTGCTGAGCGACATCCCTGGGTGTGAGTTTTTGATTATCACACAGGGAATATCTCTCAAGGAGTTCCTTCCCAACTCTCATGATCTTATCTGTTTCATGCAGATAGACTTGCTCGAGAAGCGGGCTCCTACGCTTCGAGGTTCGTAGATGTTGTCGGATAGATATGATGCAACATTCAAATGTTGTCTGGACTGATGTTAGGCCTCTGCCTCCCTGCTTACGTTTCAAGTAAAGGCGGTCTATGTCACTGTTGATGTGGAAGTTTCCGGTGTTGTTCAGTATTTTTCGAGTTCCAACATCAACTGTTCGGATTTCGTCTATCGTCCAATTGAGTATTCCAAACGCTGGTGTTAGGACAGGCACAGCAAACACAATGTGAGCCACTGTTTTGTTTTGCGCAGAGAGTTCCGATGACCAGATCTTTCTTAATCAGGTGTAGTATTCCTGGTTACGCGTTCTTTATTACAGATACCATTATAGGATATGTTCTCATCTATCCCCAGGTATCTGTAGCAGTCCTCATCAGATATCGGTGAAACAGTTAGGCCATTGATGACAATGTTGTTAGATTGGGTTGTTGTTTTTCCCCGCTTTACAGTCATGTATGAGCATTTATCTTGGCCAAACTCCATTCCTATATACTTTGAGAACGTTGTAACCAGGTCAAGACTTTTATTCATCCCATCCATGTTCTTGGCATAGAGTTTCAGATCGTCCACAAAGAAATTATGGGTTAGGTTCGTATTTCTGTCCTCCTGTGAGCCAATGATGTATCCCTCACATTTCTTGAGCAGAAAGGACAAGGGGTTTAATGACAAGATGAATAATATCACAGAGAGACTGTCCCCCTGAAATATACCCCTGCAATATTTTATTTTATCAGTGAAAATAGAGTCCTCCCTCTCTGTCTTTAACCTTAGGATAGTAGCCCAAGAAGAAGTCAACTTCTCTATGGCTCTGACAATAATGTCTGCGACTTTAGCAAGTTGGAGGGCCTCTATCATCCAAGAGTGGGGAACAGAATCGAAAGCTTTCCTGTAGTCCAGAGAGACTGTAGCCATATTCCTCCTAAGTTGTCGCATCTCCGACATCGCAGTTTTGTTGATTAGGAGTTGTTCAGCACATCCCCAAACCCCTTTCTTTCCAGCTGCTTGTTTATTTGTGATGATGTTATTATTTTCACAGTGATCTTGGAGGAATAGGTTCAGGCAGGCTGTATACATCTTATACATCAGGTTCTGGCATGCAATGGGTCGGTAGTTTTTTGCCAAGTGGGTGTCTTTGTTCTGGGAGACCAGTAATGTTTGTCCTAATGTCAACCATTCTGGTATAATCATATCTTGTTGGTAGAGGTCAGTAAGATACTTCCGATAGAATATCAGTTTTTTGTACCAGTAGCCGACAATCATGTCTCTTCCTGGTATTTTCTTATGTATGTATGTATGTATGTATGTATGTATGTATGTTATCTCTTTCTCTTAATTTCGAGCATATTTTTTTGACGGTTGACAAGGTTGTAAAAGAAAAGAAATTGTCATCCCTTGAATCGCAAGAATTTTTTTGCAAATTTTGAAGGTGCCAGCTT
>OZ024743.1:328673330-328690830 GCA_964016885.1 Eledone cirrhosa
GCCTACTATTTATGACGTGTAAAGTCTCTGAAGTAGAGAGATCACACCCTGAAGATATAGATCCATTTATTCCGCACCGTCATAAAGTACATATAAGAAGAAATGTTGACGGAAAATTCACATATGTTCAAACTTCTCACATAATATACGATAAGAATATTTAATGTTTGATAAGCTTGATATAACTATCGAAACCGGTAATAGTTGAGAAAATTTAAATGTACTTAATGTAACAATTATAAAATTATTTATTCCGTCGGATTAAGTATACTTCTGTGCTTTATCACTCCCGTTGGTGGCATCCCTTTCTGCTTAGTTTTGGTTATGTTAGGGGTGTAGCCGTACTCACCAAGTTTCGCCTACTGCGAATTGGTGAAGGTATGTGTGAGTGTGTATGTATATTTAAGTATATTTAAAAGATTATTTCTTTCTTTAATCCAACACAATGAATAATTTGATTATTGTTACAATAAGTGGGTTTATATTTTGTCAAATATTACCGGTTTTACATATATATATATGTATATTCCACACACACATACACAAACACACACGCGCGCACACACACACACACTCATATATTATATATATATATATATATATATATATATATATATATATATATATATATATATATATATATATATATATACTAGCTGAGGTACCCGGCTTCGCCCGGGAGAGCAGTTAAAAGAAGACGGATAAAAGAAAACGACTGTATTGGATGTGTTGTCTGGTATGAGGTGAGACCGTAATGTGTGTGAGAGAGAACGAGAGAGAGACATTAAAAAAACAAACAATAAAACTTCCTTATTAGGCTGGGAGAGTATTATAGAACCCTATTATAGAAAATCATCAACTCGATTTAGTATTTCGCCATCCAGTGTGACAAGATTTCCAGTTTCTTGGTTTAGTGATATGTACTCTGTCTTGGTAACATTTATGTGTAGACCAATGCTACCATTTAATCGGTAAAATTAATTGTGAAATAAACACAGTCAGTATGATCTTTTTCAGCTCCAAAGGACGTCATCTGAAACACAGCAATATATCGTATAACATTGCTTCTGAAGTGTTTAGTCGTTAGTACGGACTGTAAATAGTATATGGATAAAAACGGGGGGGGGGGGGGGGTAAATTAATTTCAAATAGTACCAACTCTTCTTTGTTCTGTAAAATCAAAGACTGTAAAACGAATTTATAAAAGCTAACGCAATGTGTTAGACCTTCCTATAGATCAAAGGATCTATCGTTTAAGACGTTTCTAGACTTTCGTGGGACGTTACTCTCTCTGAATATCTAACACTTTAATTGTTTCTCTCTCTGTATAACGGCCTATTTCTCTCTTTGTCTCTCCTTCTGTGCCTCTCTCTTTAGATGTGTGTGTATGTATTTATGTGTGTAAGTGTGTGTGTGTGTGTGTGTGTAGCTTTCGTGTGATTCAACCAACCAACCACCCAACCACCCAAACAACCAACCAACCCACCAATAAACATCTTTCTCTCTTTTATATTATATATAGATATATAAATAGGTGTATAATTGAAGGACACAAAACGTTAGCCGGTCTTGGAATAGAACCCAGTATTTTAAGTTCGTGAATCTGACACACTAACCACTGGGCGACACGTCTTTACACGTAAAATTTCTTTTATAAACAGTGAAAATATAGAAATTCACTCTCACCTTCCTTTAAGATTTCTGGAGACTTAATAGGTGTCTTATCTTGATGAAATGATGAGATAATTGATGAAAAATGTCGGAAGAACGGAGGGCGTCGACGAATTACTGTCTTAAAATATAACCTAGTGTGGAAGAAAGAATTTATACAGGAGAAAGGAAGGGAAAATAAAACGAAAACAAGTTATTACATTAGGTTGAAAATAAGAATATTCGGAGTTTTATGTGTTTAGTAAGCTACTTGATCTGAGATTGTGTGTTGTACATGTTTGGCAAGTGACTTGATCTATTTTGTTGTATATGTTTCACAAGTGACTTAATATAAGACTATGTTGTACATGTCTGACAAGTGATTTGATCTGAGCTTAAGTGTTGTACATGTCTTGCAAGTGACTTAATCTGTGACTGTGTTGTATATTTTTGGCAAGTGACTTGATCTGAGACTGTATTTTGTAACTAAAACTATTACATCATGGAAGAACCATTTTAGCCACAGTTGTACATGTCTTACAGGAGACTTGATTTGGGACCGGGTGTTGAAACTAAAGCAATTTCATCGTGAAAAAGTCATTTTTCTTATTCGATAACACAAAAACTATTAAATTCTCTTATTTCTTGTGGCATACATTTTTATAGTAAGCTACCGTATATATAATTTTTCCAAGATAAGAAAGAAAGAGAGAGAGAATGAAAGAGAGAGAGGGGGAAGAAAGAATGAAAGAGAAAGGGGGGGGGGGAGAAAGAATGAAAGAGAGAGACAGAGAGAGAGGGAGAGAGGGATAAGAAACTGTTACAACATATAGCAAGAATGATAAACTGTTCTTATAAAATCAACAACAATTATGTTTATGTGGTGGATTGTCGGTGTTCCCAGAGTTTAAACACCGAGGTCGATAGAATAAAAAAAATATCTGCCAAGTATTGAGGTCGATAAAATCTACTTATACTTTCCGCCATCTTTGCTGGCCTTGTGCCGAAATTAAAAACCATTGTAGACGTATGTGATAATTCCAGTAATTAGGGGAACAATAACTACGATCTCATAACAATAACAATGGTTTCTGATTTATGCACAAGGCCAGGAATTTTAGGAGAGGGGAAAGTCGATTAAATCAACCCCATTGCATTACTGGTACTTTATTTTATCGACCCCGGAAGGATGAATGGCAAAGATAAGATAGGCGGGATATGAACTCAGAATGTAAAGGGCCGTAACTCTATGCCACGAAACATGGTGTCTGACGCTCTACCGATACTGTCAATCCACCACCCTTAACATATGATAATGATTTCTAAGGCACAAGGCCAGTAATTTTTTTTGTGGGGTCGATTAAATTGAGCCAGTACGTGACTGGTACTTTATTTTATCGACCCTACAACGATAAAAGGCAAAGTTAACCTCGGCGGGATTTGAACTCAGACCGTAAAGGGCCGTAACTCTATGTCGCGAAGCATGGCGTCCGACCCTCTACCGATACTGTCAATCCACCGCCCTTAACATAATAATAATAATAATAATAATAATAATAATAATAATAATGGTTTCTTATATAGGCACAAGGCCAGCAATTTTAGGGGAGGGGAAAGTCGATTTAATCGACCCCAGTGCGTGACTGGTACTTTATTTTATCGACCCCGGAAAGATGAAAAGCAAACTCGAGACCTCTGGGATTTGAACTCGAAACGTATAAAGCCAAAATAAATGCTGCAAACCATGCTCTAATGATTCTGCCAACCCACCGCCTTCTTGTGTATGTAACGGAAACTCCCGATGGAGTTGTAGGGGTAATGTAGTGACATACGGCATCTCTTGGGATCTTTAAGACTAATCTGACCCTTCTCCAGGTCTGAACACTGTAAACTTTCTCCAGGGAGAGAAGAAGTGATAAAGAGACATAGAAGAAGAATCAACTCAGTACCAGACTCTTACTATATTTATCGACTTCGAAAAGGTGAGAGGCAAAGTTGACTTCGGCGGGATTTGAACTCAGAACGCAGAGAGCGGAAACGAATACCGCAAAGCATTCTATTCGATGTTCTAAGAATTCTACCAGTTGGCCGCCTCACCGCCCTCATAAAAACAAGTTAATAATAATCGAACCTACAGCTAACGAGTACACATTGTTAAGAGATCAAATACAGTTAATAACTTAGAATACGTAGCTATATAATTGCACTGAAGTGATAGCCATGTTTGATAAGCTACCATATGTAGTTATTTAATTACCTTGAATTGGTAGCCATGTTGGCGGCAGATATATTAAAATATTCACATATATCATAATGGAATATTAAAGGAGGGTGACGAGTGCTAGAGAGATAGTATCATAGTGATTTTAAAAAAAAAAGAAGATAATAATTAATGAAGAAGAGTTATAATTAGAGGCAGAAGGAGTATAATAGGAAATACTGGGTACCATTTGGGAAATGGCAGAGAGTTTTTACATCAGCACTCTGCCATCGGTTCGTTTATTGAAGCGAAATATGTAATACAATCACATACACACATACAGCATCGAAAGACTGGTGTAGTGGTTCTGAGAACAATGAGGCTTTGCAGATGTTCAATGCGCATTGACAATGGAAAGGCGCTCCCGCTGAAGTTAGAAGAGAACTATTGACCTTCAGGAGAAGCAGCGACCCCTGATTGTATTCAGCAACCGAAACAATATGTAGTACACCAAATCCAATGCTCCTAGGGGCGGCCCTGGTTCTTCTTATTTGCGAGTGTAAACTCGGCAAGATTAGATTAGATTAGACATAGTCACATAGTCCGCAAACACAGCGAGTCAAATACACACACACACACACACACACATATATATGTATAATATATATATATATATATATATATATATATATATATATATATATATATATATATATATATATATATATATATATAACCTGATTAGTTCTTTCGTTACTTTGGTATTGTATGGTTGGGTTTTGCCTACCGCAATTTTCAATTTGTCAAGCTATTTAAACGTATGTTATTACTCTAAGGACTTACTCTTATTGAGTGCTTTGCTACTCATTCCTTATTGTAGGTCGACTTTGCTTGGCCACAGCCAAAGCTTCGATTTTATTAAGCTTCCACTTGTATATATATATATATATATATATATTATATATATATATAGATGTGAGAAAAACCACAGACCCTCCATCTCAACTCTACTTTTGAAAAGCAGAAGAACTGCGAAACCGGTAAAGTAACCAAATAAATATATATATTTTTTAAAAAATAAGACACCAGTTGCATTTTCGATTTCATCTTTTTTTCTTTATACTTTCACTCGTGTAGGACACCTCGGTTATTTTTCATTTTGTAAAAAAAACCTCACTTTCTAATATATCTATATATATATAGCCGGCTATTTCCAGTGAATGTTTTTATCATGTTTGCCAACTCTGCAAGACATTTTAGATCATTGGTTGGGCTAAAAAACCACATTCGATCGCAGCACTGTTAATATAATGTGTGTGTGTAATCTTTTTTTATCGTGCAATGGCAATACTCGATAACGAGGGGGCATTGCTGAGAATAAGTAAGTGACATAGTCAAGTCATAGTGAATGGTCTTCAAAATGTTTTTAATTAAACATACAGTATATTGCCAAATATACTATACATACATTCATGTATACATTGCTATTTCAGAGCACCAATACTTATTAGCCGAATTACCCGCACCTTGCTGCGTTTCACACTTTTTTTTGTAAGAAAATGATGATTGATTTTAAATCAGTGATATAATTTATGGAGAAAAACTCTGCATTTCAATATTACTCAATGTAAAATGTCATGCATGAACAATTGGAAAACATTTTTTGTAATATATCAAATCAAAATTATATTATTAAATCTTATTCTTATTTTGTTTCTTGTAAATAATTTTTTTCAAAATATCAATTCAAAACTTTTGTGAATAGGCATCATATCTTGTCATTTACTATGGTTTAAATTTCATATAAATCGAAGGGAAACATTTTCATCGGAGGGTTGTGCCTTCGGGGAATCCTAATAGGGGTTGAAATTTGTTGAAATTTTATGAATAGACATATCTTGTCATTTTAATCGAAGGGAAAATATTTTCAGCGGGGGTTTTGTGCCCCCGGGGAACCCTTTGATTAAAATGAAATATACTTATCCAAATACACTGGGTAATGTAGTTTCAGAATATATATGGTTATGGGGGTCAATCTCCAAAACCATAGGAGGAGTTCGTGAAATATTGTTCCATTTATTGGCAAAACATTTCACTATAGGGGGTTTAACTCCCATTAGAGTGTCTTGATATTATTGAAATTTGCTGAAATGTTGTGAATAGGCATCATATCTTGTTATTTAACTATGGTTTAAATTTCATATAAATCGAAGGAAAAAATTTTCAGCGGGGTTTGTGCCCCCGGGGACTTTGATTAAAATGAAATATACTTATCCAAGTACCCTGGGTAATGTAGTTTCAGAATATATATGGTTATGGGTGGTTATGGGGGTCTATTAGGAGTAGTTCGTGAACAGACAGACAGGAACTACAACTTATATATATATATATCGTAATCCCTACCATGGTTTCATATGGGGAAGAGTGTTTATTCTTCGGGGGAATTAATTCTTGAAAATCTAAGAGATATTGACCAAGAAATCATATATATTGTTCCATTTGCCGAGGCAGCATGCTGGTATAAAAACACGTGATCAAAAATCCCTTAGCTTATTAGGACTATATGACAGGCTTATAATGTCGCTAGAAACAGCAGTCAACTCGACAAATTGAGGAGTAATATATATATACCTGATCCATATAACAACACTAACTCAAAAGATGTTCTGAAGGATAATATTTTGATTTTTCTAGGTAGATATTTCCATATTGTTCATTGCGACCCAGACTTTGGAAATTCTAATGTCAATGTCCCTTTTGATGAACTCACCCTACTGCCCAAATATAGAAAATCATCAGCTCAATTTAGTATTTCGCTATCCAGTGTGACAAGATTTCCAGCTTCTTGGTTTAGTGATATGTACTCTGTCTTGGTAACATTTATGTATAGACCAATTTTCCTGGCAGAGAATTAGACTTTATGAAAAAGTTCTTGATCATGATCAATGTTATTTGATAGAAGAGTTATGTTATTAACAACATCTGTATCACATATAACAGTTGGTGGGTTTCGCTTACTTCTCCTTTGTGTCAATGTAAAGCCGAGATCCACAATGGCTTCCCTCATGGAATAGTCCAGAGCGATTTTGAAAAGATATGGTGGTGCCAATGTGTCACTAAGTAGAATCTATATTATTGCTGACATGAGAGGGTGTTTTAAAAGAATTGATATAAATCTTTGTTAGATACATGTATAAACTTACAGTTGTAAATAAAAATCTCATTGAAAAAACTTTCATATATTTGCATAACACACAAAAGAATATATTTCTATTTTCTAAATATTTATATCAATAATTTTCGGAGGCTTGTTTGGTTATGACGTCATTAAGTATGACATAGAATCGACTGGATTAACTTATTTTTCACCAAATATTCTAATTAATATGCTTGCTATTTGATAGGGAAGAATGGAATAATGAGCACGCCAAGTCAGTATGATGTCATAGAAATCCGATCACGTGGTCAGCTTTAAAATGTTATAAAAGGCGAATTTCTGGTTGGCTTCAATCAGTTCCGACCGCCTTGGTTTCGAGAAATCTTAATTCTTTTTTTGGTTATCTTTCCTTCATCGACGATGATTTTGAAAGATAAAGTTCAGACGCTGGGCCGCAAATTTCTGGGCTCCATCAAGAGATGCCGAACGCCTTCAGTTGCCGCCGGCTATAGGCGTCGGAGAATGGCCTCTAACCGTAAACTCAATCAACAGAGTTTGTTGGATGGAGGATTCAGAAGAACTAGGCGGCGTGTACCACGTGCACGTAGTGCTAAGCGTAGTAGACATAGAAGTAAACGACGTCAAAGCCGAGCGATTCGCGGTGGAAAGGGACGTTGGAGAAGTAGCCGTAGTAGGAGGCGCCGAAGTAGAGTTGGAGGAAGGAGACGAAGGAGGGGAAGAAAGGGAGCAAGCCGAAGCCGAAGCCGAAGACTATTTGATTCATCAAGCTAACCATTTTAACCTCACCTGAGTCAATGTAGTCTTCACCTTTCTTGACTGTTAATAATCAGTAGAAATAAACACCTACAGTTAAAATTTGGTCGTTTTTATTTTTTTCTTGGTCAGTTTTGGTCAAGTTAAGGAAGCGCAGAGGCATTTTTTTCTTAACTAATCGAAGGTCAGTTTTGCTGCAAGTACGAAATGCGCTCCAGGGTGGACGCCGCTAAAGGCCTTTCTTGACTTTTAATAATCAGAAATAAACACCTACAGTTAAAATTTGGTTGTTTTTGTTTTTTCTTATCCCGTGAGAGTTGAGAATATTCTGCACAACTTGATGTGAAGGTTTCTGCTCGATCAAAAGCTCCCCAGGCTGATGACATTATGGGAGATCCAGCTGGTTTCCTCCTAACCCAGGAGTGCTTGGTTCATCCCTTTGAGCCAGAGAATCTGTGAATATTCTGCTCAGGTGCATTACAAAGCATTTTTTTCTTATGGGTGTGATGTTGTGGGGTGGAGAGTTTCTGTATATTACAGGTGTGTAGGCATGGGTGTGGTGTGGTGGGGTGGGGAGTTTCTGTATATTACAGGTGTGGTATGGTGGAAGTATACGGAATCATATACAGTATGTTTATGGAATTCTTCTTCTTCGGATGAACTTACTCCTTTGCTGCTAAGCTTCCGAAGAATATTCCAGAAACGGTGCTGGTAGGTTTTCTCCCTTCGTTCTCGAAGTCAACCTCTTCAACGGTCTTCCGCTTACACAACTTCCGTCCACTTCAAGCACTTGTTTATACACCATTTTCCCTCTTCTGCATCACATGTTCATACCAGCGCAGTATTTCCTCTTGTACAATACAACTCGTTCCCTTTTCAGCTCATTTGTCTGTCTATCATTCATATGTACATTATTGTTTCTACTTTTGGCACAAGGCCAGCAATTATCCCAGTGTATTACTGGTACTTTATTTTATCGACCTCGTAAGGATGAAAGGCAGTTAACATCGGCGGGATTTGAATTCAGACCATAAAGGGCCGTAACTCTTTGCTGCAAAGCATGGCGTCCGACCCTCTACCGATACTGCCAATCCACCGCCTTTTCATGTGTACATTATACGCCAAGTGAACATCCTTGCCTCATTACATTCTAGTCGTTAAATATCTACATTCAAGGTCTGTCTCGTTATCAGGCAGTATTGCAGCTTATGTATAAACACACAACCTGTGCTTCAGTCTGAAAAAGAAACTGTTACCAGCTGAGCTAAAGCTTTTGGAACACTGCTGATTAGGTTACCTAGGTAACAAAACCCAACAAATAATTCGTTGGGAGCTGTCATGGCATTTGAGAGGAGTCTGTGTGCTGTTAACACTTACTGATCCTGTGCACTTATTACATATGAAATCTAACTTCATTAGCTTGCTTGCAATCTCACCGGAGCCGCATGGCTTAATGGTTAGGATGCTGGACTTGCAATCATAAGTAGTCGGTTCGATTTCTGGCCAGGGTGTTGCGTTGTGTTCTTGAGCAAGACATTACTATATTTTACGTTGTTCCAGTACACTCAGCTATACATGACAAAAAAGTACAATAATAGAAATATTATACGTTATAAAATAAATAGGATATGTTGGTCTCAATATGTAAACTAAACCAATTCTGGTTTTTTTAAATATCAACGGGGACAACCTAGAAAAATTACCAATTTTCCACCCCCCGCACCCCCCCCTACCAATTTGGGACTTAAGAGTAGACCATTCGGATTGGCAGTATCGGTAGAGGGTCGGACGCCATGCTTTGCAGCAAAGAGTTACAGCCCTTTATGGTTTGAGTTCAAATCCCGCCGAGGTTAACTGCCTTTCATCCTTACGGGGTCGATAAAATAAAGTACCAGTAATACACTGGGACAATTGCTGGCCTTGTGCCAAAAGTAAAAACAATTTTTCACCAGATTTACTTAGTTTTGAGATATAAATACATATTTATATACACACTATACTTTATACACATACACTACACCACACACACTCTACTTTTTATACACACTACACCACACACTCTACTTTATACTCACACTACACCACACATTATACTTTATACACATACTCACACTACACCACACATTATACTTTATACACATACTCACACTACACCACACATTATACTTTATACACATACTCACACTACACCACACACTCTACTTTATACACATACTCACACTACACCACACACTCTACTTTATACACATACTCACACTACCCCACACACTCTACTTTATACACATACACTACACTACACACTACTTTATACACATACACTACACTACACACACACCACATTACACGCACACTATATTACACACACAATACATTACAGTGTGTGTGTGAGTATACATGTGTATGTGTGTGTATATACATTGTGTGTGCGTGTATACATTGTGTATGTGTGTGTGTGTGTGTGTGTGCAGAGATAACAAATATACCTAGCAGACATCTCTTCTGAAAGGTGTTCCTTCTTCGAATCCAATAATCAGTAACTTGCCATATATCGATTACTTCAAGTCAATTGATTTTTGTGACATATAACACACGCTGCCCGCTCTCACTTCCCCACTACCAGAAACACACACAAAAAAAACAAAAAACAATACATATAAATAAATAAAAATAATAACACAATTACACGTTTTGTTTTTGTTTAATATATAATTGAAATATAAGTTTTTATTAATATTTATATATTTTATTTATATATATATATATATTTATTTTACTTTCAGTTTTGTCACTATTCATTCAACCCTTCTTTCTTTATTTCTTTTTCTTTTCTTTTCTTTTTCTTTCACACGCTCAATCATCCGTTTCTTGTGCTTTTATACACATTACATTCAATATCTTTCTTTTTAAGCCATTCTCTCTATCACACTCATCGTTTTAAATATAATCTCTATGCATTATTTTTTTTATATAGATTTAATAAAACATTTAAAATTATATACATATACATATATATATATATGTATATATATTCTTTCTACTAAGTTTCGCCTAAAGCCCGGATTAAATTATTAAATACAACGTCCATATCAACAGATATTTGTTTTTCTTGTACCGTTATTCCGGCACTAGTTATTCCGGTATTCCGGTAATCCGTTAAACCGGTAGGTGGAGTCGTTGCAAATGATGTGAAACCAACATGGCCGCTTGTTAGAAAGTTCGAAGTACTAAAGTTGTTGTGGTGTATGTTGTTAGTGTTGCTATTAGTGGTGGTGGTGGTGGTGGTAGTGTTGGTGTTGGTGTTTGTGGTGTTGTAAGTGTTAAAGTTGATGTTGTTGTTGTTGTTGTTATTGTCATTGTTAGTATTAGTGTTGTTGTTAGTTACACACATGTTGACACTATTACTACTATTACATATATGATTATTAACATTAACGTTGCCAGGCAACGAATTAGACGGTGTTGTATTAATTACCCTCGGCGTCGTTGACGTCGTTGTCGTCGTCACCGCCGCCGCTGCCGTCGTATTGTTAGTTGGGGTGGTGGTAGAAGTAGTAATAGTAGTATTAATAGTTATGATAGTAGTGTTAGTATTAGTAATAGTACTACTACTACTACTATTACCAGTTGTGGTAGTAGTAGTGGTGGTGGTAGTAGGAGTGATAAGACTGTTTGTGGTAACGTTCACCCCCGTCGCTGCAGTCGTCGTCGTCGTTGCCGTCGTCGTCGTGGCAGTGGCTGTAGTTAAATGGTTAACCGGAAGTGGAGACGACGGTGATGAAGGTGGTGGCGTGCTTGCCTCCAGACTCCGTACCAGAGAGTCTGTCATGTCATCGGTAATTTTTTCTGTTTCAGTGGGAAAACACGGCTCGTCGAACAAAAACGCTGGAGTCGGTAGATAACTGTTATCAAGCATATCATAGTCAATCCTTCGTGGCCTGTAATACGGATATCCGGCAGTAGCCAAACCGAGACTTCCGCTGAAACGAGTATAGCCTCGTTTCTCTTCACGGATCTCCTGGTGGAGACGACGGAGCACGTTATTTATAAGGACGGACTTCCGTAGAAAGTTCTCTGGGTCTTCCATTGCCCGTAATTTATGTACAGACAAACGGACAATTCTCTTGCGTTCGTCCTTGCGTTGTTTGGGCGTATTTAGAAACGGTGAGAGTCGTTTCGGTGCTGGACGTTCAAGGTAAAATTCTTCTTCTCTGTAGCTGTCTACGAAGTCTCGAATCTTCCTCTTCATAACTCGGTGGTTGGCCCCACCACTGGTGCTGCTCGTATTTGTAGTATCAGCGAGCAGATCACCGGCCTTGCAATAATGGTAGTCAAGCTGACAAAGGGCAGGAGGCGGCAGACGGAGTGCCACTTCCGTGTCGTTTTTCATCGCACTGTCATTTTCTGCAAAACAGAAGAAAATAATATACGATTAAAATACTATAATAATAATAATAATAATAATAATAATAATTTCTTTATTGGCCACAAGGGCTGACATCAAGAAAAACATTACAGACGGCACATGACGGTACGATGTGGGTTTTGTGCGTGTAAAGATTTTTATTATTAGAAACATGTATATATATATATATATATATCTATAATAATAATTGTTTCTACTTTTGGCACAAGGCCAATATATATATATAATAATAATAATGGTTTCTTTATTGGCCACAAGGGCTAACATGAAGAAAAACATTACAGACGGCGTAGAACGGTACAGGACGATACAAAGTGGATATAACAAGAAAATAGAAAGGTGTAAAAACAAAAAAAAAAGTCAAACAACAAATTCCATGATTTAGGCACAAGGCCAACAATTTTGAAGGGAGGAGAAGTCGATTAAGTCAAACCCAGCACATTACTGGGAGAATATATCTATCAAAGAAATGGAGAAATTATCTTAATATCTGGAGATGAAAACAAGCAATCCCTATAACAACTGGAGGTCAGAGAAGGATTAAAACAACATATAGATAGATAACCAAAACCCCAGGACTTACAACATACAGAAAATAGCATTACTAGGTATCGCACACATATTACATAGAGTACCCCAGGACTGACATATATATATATAAATTGGAAAAAAAAGGAAAAGAATGACTTCACTTGTGTAGTTCTAAACAAATTGATTTAATTCTATAATATTATCCATCTTCTATATATCTATATAAAACGGTAGATGTCTGTCTGTGTATGATTTTTATGCATTTCCACATTTCTCTACCGATTTTGATGATTTTTTTCCCAATGTGCTCCAAATTTACCAAGGAAGGTCAACGCGTAATTATTTTTGCCAAAAGTTCCTGCTTCTATGAAAAAAATCGGTAAAACTAAATACATGCTGTAACCCTCTCTCTTACACGCTTCATTCCTCTCACTACTACCATCAAAAATATATGAAACTACATACATGTTGCAACTCTCTTTAAAAGGTTCATCCTTTCCTCTACTTCACTCTCTTTAAAAGGTTCATCACTCCCTCTACTCCCCCCTCATTCTCCTCTGCAACTCTCTTTAAAAGGTTACTGCCTCCGTCTACTAACCCTATCACCATTACAGTTTAGAACAACGAGAAAACTTATTTTGAAGGAACGCGACACAAACTTTGAAACCTAAGCAACACATCGATTTATACAACAACCATAGCTTCACTCTCTCCGTCGCTCTTCCCTCTCTCTACAATAGATTATTCCCCCTCTCTATAATTTAACTGCTTTACTCTCTTCATGCTTCGAGGTTTAACACCTTATGGTTACTTAGCTTCACTCTCTCCGTCGCTCTTCCCTCTCTCTATAATAGATCATTCCCCCTCTTCGTTCAGGAACGCGAAATAAACTTTGAAAATAAGCAACACATCATTTTATACAACAACAAACATAGTCATAACGACACTCACACATCAAATAACAAAACTTAAAGAGCTGATAACACTAAATAGATATTCCTCTCTCAAGGTTACATTCTACATCAAATAATAAATATTCAAAAGCAACAAATGAATTTATAAAACAACAAACGTAGTCATAACGATGCTTAAACATTCATTTACTTGAATCTCAACACAGACATGATATTTTATTGTTGTCCTTTTTGTAATTTTTTTCAGGAACGTCTGATTTCGATGATTTATTTTCCAGTGTGCTCCAAATTATCGCCCCTGTCTACGCTCTTTTGTGCTATAACTCAGGCGGGCTTGGCTTACAGGTTTGACCTACTATTTGACGTGCATTCTTCATACAACTTAGTACTCACTTTCCACTTATTCACTGTTCAATTGAAATTTTTCGCTATTCCCCCTTGACAAACAGGGCCACCATCTTGCAACTTTGGTCTGCTAAATTCGCTATTGGAAGATTATTAACCCATCATTGATTGTCCAAAATGCTAATTGGTTCGTAATTTTTAATAACCTGTTCAACTGCTTTATGCACTTAATTGATAAGCTTATTCGCTTTCAAGCCACGTTTACCGGCATGTAACTTTTCATAGCAAATGAACAAACCCGAGCAACGCCGGGCTAAACTGCTAGTAATATATAATTAAATCAATTTGTTTAGAACTACAAGTGAAGTCATTCTTTTCCTTTTTTTCAAATATACCTAACTGTACCAAGGATTTCATACATTTTCCAATATATATATATATATATATATATATATATATATATATATATATATATATATATATATAATATATATATATATATAAATTTAGCGAGAATCGCGTTTCGGCGAGTAGAAATTAGCGAAATGCAACTTCCGATTTGTGTTGGCAAGCGCTCAATGGATACGAAGATACCAGAGTAATAAACATAAGTTAAAAAGGCCATACAAAATTGAGAAGATGGTTAAGAAGCCATTAACCACCTAAGCCCCAAAAGCGAGCAGCTAAGCGGGTCAAACAAAATAAGATATGATTGAAATATTTACCCGGACCCTCGGAAATGATGGTAAAATCTGATACAGGATTTCTGCGACACCTAAATCAATAATACTGTCTGCTTAAAAAAATAAGCTTTTGGTGCAATGATCGAACAAGGATATTACTTTCTCAACAGACATTTTGTTCTGCGCGGGGTTCTCACAGTGATTTGAAAGCACATTTGAACTCCAAAGGGGAGAAAACCCCTAGTTTTGGCAAATGAATTCAGTATGTGTAGTCATTGCAAAAATTTGCAAAAATAACACAAAACGAATTAAGCTCTCGACCGAGTAGTTTTTAAAATAAACTTAAGCGATTAATCAGTCAATAGAATTAACTAAAAAAAAAAAAAAAAATTAACTGGTTAATTGCTAGACTTCGGAGATTAATACAAATATAAATTTAGCGAATCGCATTTCGGCGGGTAGAAATTAGCGGAACGTAACTTCCGATTTGTGTTGGCGAGCGCTCAATGGATACGAAGATAGCAGAGCAATAAACATAAGTTTAAAAGGCCATATATATATATATATATATATATATAACGAAGGAGGTGTGGTAAGGAACCAGATGGACCATAACGCACCAGAGTACTCAATACTTAGGGTAGTAGAGTGGGTAATAGGAAAATATTTGACCCCGACGGCAGAGCTCAAGCCGTTTCGACGGCTATTTCTGGACTAAATTAGAATTTTTAGCGTCACGCTAAAAATTCTAATTTTCCTATATATATATATAACATTTTCCTATATTTATATATAACATTTTCATATATATATATGTATATATAATATTTATATATAACATTTTCCTATATATATATATATAATATTTATATATAACATTTTCATATATATATATATATATATATATATATATATATATATAACATTTTCCTATATATATATATATATATATATATATATATATATAATATATATATATATAACATTTTCCTATATATATATATATAATGGCTTTCCGTTAAAAAATTGAAGGATACCACGGTTAAAATAAGGTACTCAATATATCAAGTAGAAAACGTATTTAATTTTGTTTCAAATGGAAATAACTTCTACGGGATTAGTACTGTTTCACTGTGTGGCAAGATAAGTCGAATTGAAATATTTAATAATTTCAGTGAACATTTCAAAATTCTTCATTAATTAATTGAAATAGCGTGTAAAAAATGACCCCTTCGGTTACGAATGACTATGAGATTTGCACAAGTCCAGGTAAAGTGTTTTTGTAGTTGTAGAAGACCAGCAATCACCCATGCATACCAGTCTCCCCTCTCTACTCCACCGATGTTGTCCAAGAGAAATGCCAAGGTCGATACAGCTTGGCACCAGTGACGTCACAATGACAGTGATTTGAGACAACGTAAAATAAAGTGTATAACTCAAGAACACAACAGATCGCCCGCTCCGGGAATCGAACTCACAACATCACGTTTACGAATCCGACGCTCTAACCACCAACAGTGTATTACATTAAAAATAGTTATGAATGGGAGATGTCAATAGACGAAACACTTTAGTCATTCAAAACACTTAAAATCAATTATTTTATATGAAAAGTGCTCCGTCACAGAGATGTTTTCACTATGTCGACAATTTAGTCACATTTTCTGTGATCTGGTCACTGACATAATTCCACAATGGTGAAATTGTGTCAGTGACCAGGTCACAAAGTTGGCGACATGGAATTAGGTCAACGACGAACACGTACATACACACGTACATACACACGTACATACACACGTACATACACACGTACATACATATACACATACACACTCGCACGTGACACGATATTTCTAACACATTACAGATCGTTACGTAAGCAGCACACACGACAGCTGTAAATGTGCACACAGATGCATATGTATAAGTGTGCAGTCGCAGACACAAGTGTGCACTTACACACAGACACAAGTGTTAAAGTGCACTCACATGCACACAGGCCCAAGTGTAAGTGTGCACTCATACTCACATCGACCGAGGCAAGTGTAAGCGTGAATGAGTGCACGAGACTGACAGGCAGTCAGGCAGGCAGCCGACTGCTTCCAATGCGAGATATGAAAACTGCAAATGACACATTTGTAAGTATACTACTACTACTACTGCTGCTGCTGCTGATATACTACTACTACTACTACTGCTGCTGCTGCTGCTGATATACTACTACTACTACTACTGCTGCTGCTGCTGCTGCTGCTGATACTACTACTACTACTACTGCTGCTGCTGCTGATATACTACTACTACTACTGCTGCTGCTGCTGCTGATATACTACTACTACTACTGCTGCTGC
The DNA here is from genome assembly GCA_964016885.1 of Eledone cirrhosa. Taxonomy (NCBI): domain Eukaryota; kingdom Metazoa; phylum Mollusca; class Cephalopoda; order Octopoda; family Eledonidae; genus Eledone; species Eledone cirrhosa. The sequence continues at coordinate 328,690,359 of OZ024743.1, forward strand.
TGCTGATATACTACTACTACTACTGCTGCTGCTGCTGATATACTACTACTACTACTGCTGCTGCTGCTGATACTACTACTACTACTGCTGCTGCTGCTGCTGATATACTACTACTACTACTACTGCTGCTGCTGATACTACTACTACTACTACTACTGCTGCTGCTGCTGATATACTACTACTACTACTGCTGCTGCTGCTGATACTACTACTACTACTGCTGCTGCTGCTGCTGATATACTACTACTACTACTACTGCTGCTGCTGATACTACTACTACTACTACTACTGCTGCTGCTGCTGATATACTACTACTACTACTACTGCTGCTGCTGATACTACTACTACTACTACTACTGCTGCTGCTGCTGATATACTACTACTACTACTGCTGCTGCTGCTGATACTACTACTACTGCTGCTGCTGCTGATATACTACTACTACTACTACTGCTGCTGCTGATACTACTAC
>OZ024743.1:328695830-328700830 GCA_964016885.1 Eledone cirrhosa
AAGAAACGGAGAAAGAGAGAGAGAGACTATATTGCAAAGAGAGGGGGACAACCTTTTACCTGGCAAAGTGAAATGTTTGTGGATGACAGCGTCTGCCAGCCATCAAACGAAATAAAGAAAAGAAAACAAAAGATTGTTATTTCACACGAAATGGATTTCTATAACGAAAGTTACTTGAAATCAAACAACAATAACATTAACAACAACAACTGAAACAAAAAACAGTTATGACACTGGAAACAGCGATAACAACAACAACAGCAAAAGCAGTAGAAAGAACAACAGAGAAAAGGACGAGTTAGCCAGCAAATCAACCAGAAATGTCAACAAACGCCAGTGGAAATCTATATTTTCCTAGTGCTATTAAATCCTTCTTCCAAAAGGCCGCATGCAGCCTTCTATACAATTATGTGCGGCTTTTTGAAAGAATAAGAAATTTCCAACATTTGATATTAATATGTTTTTGTCTATCTCTTATTTTAATTTAAACCACAAGATGAACGTATTTTAAATATCAAAGAACAAAAAAAGAATTCAACGAAATAATCCACACTGACAGACAGCAAGAATTAAAGAAATTAGTGGATTATAAGAGCCAATATCAAAATACTTTCCTACAACAAGCAGTCACAACAAACTCATTAAAAGCTAGTTAGATTTAACATTAATTTTTTCCGTTTTTTTTTTAGATAATTAATTGTTTCTACTTTAGGCACAAGGCCAGCAATTACCCAGTGCATTACTGGTACTTTATTTTATCGACCCCGTAAAGATGAAAGGCAAAGTCAACCTCGGCGGGATTTGAACTCAGATCGTAAAGGGACGATAATTAATACAGAGTAATTAGATTTTTACAATGTAATGTAGATTTTAAGAATATATAGTTATGGTATCTTGAATGCGGCCTTATTATATTTCAAGTAACTTAATGTGGCCTTTCAACATGAATAGGTTCCCCACTTCTGGGCTAGACGGCTGGTTGAAAGAACCGGTCATTTTTACAATCTCAACACTCTACTCGACATCATCCAAAATATGGTGCGTCGCAGGGTAATGTACTGTACTATCAGTTAAATACAACACGGGTGGAGAGAGAGGGGGTTCAAATTCAAAAGGTGTTAGGCTCCGCGTCGAACCTAAAACATATATTCCAAGAGTTTCGTCACGGTGGATCAGATTTGCGACAGAAGCAGCAGCATCTCACTTCCTAAACTCCCTAAAAAGTGACAAAATTCTGCTCGTCCCTTATTACTGCAACTAGAGATTGGCAAGGATTCACGTCCAGCTTGTGCCACCTGAAATACCCATTCCCTCTCTAAATCCAGCGGTCACAGTAGACATTGTGGAGTACACCAAAATACCCGAAGTCTACCAGACCAAAAAAGAACTGGTTGGGGATGGGGATAAAACTCCTTATCTCCCCCCCCCCCCCCCCCAAAAAAAAAAAATAACAAATGTTGATGCCGCCCCTGAGTAAATATATCTCTCAGGCGACATAATCTTGCCTATAATAGTGGAGAAGAGGAAAGCAAATTGCCGTATTTGTGCGGCGACAATGCACCTAAAAGCTTTTTGCCCAATACTAAAGGGAAAGAAAATAGACCCCCTTCTTCAACGAACAACAATGGCCACCAAAGTATAGACAGCAACATTCTTATCACCAGCAGGACGAGCGTTATCAACAACAAAGACAACAGAACTACAAACAACAACAGCCATAACAACACCAGCACTAACTACAATAACAATTCCCCAGTCACCATTTAGCACGTATGGAGGACATGCCACACCCCGATTCCAAGCGGTCAGACATGACATGCAGCGAGTCTGATCAGGACGAGGAATGGAAGTCGGTAACAAAACGAAGAGAGAGGAAAAAAAAACGAAAAGGAAAACAAACTTTAAAAACAAACTGTGAACAAACTTCATCCACATAAAAAATGGAGAGGGAAAATATAGACTGCAAGATAAAGAAAACACCACCACCACCACAGACACACCAAACACCACCACAACAACCACCACACCAAACACCACCACAGACACACCAAACACCACCACAACAACCACCACACCAAACACCACCACAGACACACCAAACACCACCACAACAACCACCACACCAAACACCACCACTACCACCACAGACACACCAAACACCACCACCACAGACACACCAAACACCACCACAACAACCACCACCACCACCACCACCACAGACACACCAAACACCACCACTACCACCACCACAGACACACCAAACACCACCGCCGCCGCCACCACCACCACCACCACCAAAGACACCACAACCACCACCACCACCACCACAGACACACCAAACACCACCACCGCCACCACCACAGACACACCAAACACCACCACCACCACTACAGACACACCAAACACCACCACCACAGACACACCAAACACCACCACCGCCACCACCACCACTACAGACACACCAAACACCACCACCACCACAGACACACCAAACACCACCACCACCACTACCACCACAAACACACCAAACACCACCACCGCCACACCAAACACCACCACCACCACCACCACCACCACCACCACAGACACACCAAACACCACCACCGCCGCCACCACCACCACAGACACACCAAACGACACCACAACCAAAAGCAAATCCAACGTAACGAAAGAAACATTTAAAACTACATGGCCATAAATACAAAGAATACAGAACTAATAAAATACATAAAAACTCACACAAGCATCACACAAGCAGATTTTGGAACACTCACAATCCCCATACCTTACCCACATACAAATTACTCGGGCAACATAAGACACATATAAACATCTAAAAACTAAATTCCCAAAGGAAATCATGGATTTTTTAGGGAAAATTACTAATCGCACACTTTATGATCTACTGGTGGAAACACCTCAAAATAATAGAAAGGACTGACCAACCATCCTTCCACACAAGATAAAGTAAGTGGTGGTCTTTCTCACTTTCTTTTCCCGATAATATGACCTTCCTCAGGATAGGTAGTGTGAATGCAAGTGGCCTGGGTTGTTCCTGTTGTACGTACTGACTCCAGAGCCACTAATGCACAAACTAGAGACATTGAGGGGCATCCAGAGCGAAATAGGATGTGAGGGACTCGTGTCAACATATGTCCACGATGTCACCATTGTCATGTCGTGCATTAAACACATCGAGGTAATCGGCACTGCTCAGAGAGAATACGAAGAAAAGTCGGTGAGTATGTAGTCCGACCCCTGGAGAGGCAAGTCAATACCTTCCAACTACCTCATAGGGTGCTGGACCGACGAACCGGTTAAATTGCTCGGGGCCTGGTTTATCTAGATCTCCAGATGGAGAAAAACTTGAACGAGGTAACGAGTAGGGTGGCCACTCTCACCCAGAAATGATCCAAGAGGAAGCTATCCCTGAAATATGGGACAGAGGTAGTCTGTCATCTACTATCGCCCGACTGTAGGGCATTGTAGTGTGGTGTGGTGTATCGTGATGTAGTGTGGTGTGGTGTAGTGTGGTATGGTGTGGTGTGGTGTATCATGGTGTGATGTAGTGTAGTGTGGTGTAGTGTGGTATGGTGTGGTGTGGTGTACCATGGTGTGGTGTAGTGTAGTGTGGTGTAGTGTGGTATGGTGTGGTGTGGTATGGTGTGGTGTATCGTGGTGTAGTGTGGTATGGTGTAGCATAGTGTAGTGTGGTATCGTGTAGCATAGTGTAGTGTGGTGTATCGTGGTGTGGTGTGGTGTAATGTGGTGTAGCATAGTGTAGTGTGGTGTATCGTGGTGTGGTGTGGTGTAGCATAGTGTAGTGTGGTGTATCGTGGTGTGGTGGGGTGTAGCATAGTGTAGTGTGGTGTATCGTGGTGTGGTGGGGTGTAGCATAGTGTAGTGTGGTGTATCGTGGTGTGGTGTGGTGTAATGTGGTGTAGCATAGTGTAGTGTGGTGTATCGTGGTGTGGTGTGGTGTAATGTGGTGTAGCATAGTGTAGTGTGGTGTATCGTGGTGTGGTGTGGTGTAGCATAGTGTAGTGTGGTGTATCGTGGTGTGGTGGGGTGTAGCATAGTGTAGTGTGGTGTATCGTGGTGTGGTGGGGTGTAGCATAGTGTAGTGTGGTGTATCGTGGTGTGGTGTGGTGTAATGTGGTGTAGCATAGTGTAGTGTGGTGTATCGTGGTGTGGTGTGGTGTAATGTGGTGTAGCATAGTGTAGTGTGGTGTATCGTGGTGTAGCATAGTGTAGTGTGGTGTATCGTGGTGTGGTGGGGTGTAGTATAGTGTAGTGTGGTGTATCGTGATGTGGTGTGGTGTAGCATAGTGTAGTGTGGTGTATCGTGGTGTGGTGGGGTGTAGCATAGTGTAGTGTGGTGTATCGTGGTGTGGTGGGGTGTAGCATAGTGTAGTGTGGTGTATCGTGGTGTGGTGTGGTGTAATGTGGTGTAGCATAGTGTAGTGTGGTGTATCGTGGTGTGGTGTGGTGTAATGTGGTGTAGCATAGTGTAGTGTGGTGTATCGTGGTGTGGTGTGGTGTAGCATAGTGTAGTGTGGTGTATCGTGGTGTGGTGGGGTGTAGCATAGTGTAGTGTGGTGTATCGTGATGTGGTGTGGTGTAGCATAGTGTAGTGTGGTGTATCGTGGTGTGGTGTGGTGTAGCATAGTGTAGTGTGGTGTATCGTGGTGTGGTGGGGTGTAGCATAGTGTAGTGTGGTGTATCGTGGTGTGGTGGGGTGTAGCATAGTGTAGTGTGGTGTAATGTGGTGTAGCATAGTGCAGTGTGGTGTAACGTGGTGTGGTGTGGTGTAGCATAGTGTAGTGTGGTGTATCGTGGTGTGGTGTGGTGTGGTGTAATGTGGTGTAGCATAGTGTAGTGTGGTGTATCGTGGTGTGGTGGGGTGTAGCATAGTGTAGTGTATCGTGGTGTGGTGTGGTGTAATGTGGTGTAGCATAGTGTAGTGTGGTGTATCGTGGTGTGGTGGGGTGTAGCATAGT
>OZ024743.1:328713330-328723330 GCA_964016885.1 Eledone cirrhosa
TATATATAAAATTAGTTATACACCCCATAGGGGTTTTTAGAACGAAACTTAAGTACCTTAAGTAGCTCTACATGTCAGTTAGAACTAAACATATACAACTTGTTCTCTGGACTAAGTGCTCTTACGCTAGGATATTTACACCAAATTTGTACTACAGTATATATAAAAGTATATATTGAGTTAGAAACTCAGAATAGTCCCTTGTGTGTCCAGGGTTCAATCGAGGGGGGGGGGGTAACCACAGTAACTAAGGTACTCAATACCTAGCAAAGTATATATATATATATATTTTAAGATATAGAAAGAGCTTCTACAGGACTAGAACTGTTTCATTCGAAGGGCTTTTCCTGATGATTTCCTTCGAATGAAACAGTTCTAGTCCTGTAAGAAGCCATTTCTGTATTAAAAAAAAAAAATATATATATATATATATATATACATATATATGTATGTGTGTGAAAAATACACACACATACATAGACACGTACGAACCTACATACATACACACAAATAACCACACATGTATATGTATAGACATATACCTTATGTATTGTTAAAGCTTTGACAACAATAGTTGCCTCCCCTTCCTCTCACTCCGAACATGCTGTTAATAATCCTGTTAGTGTTTACACCTTCCTTTAACACCACCACCACAACTCCTACCATCACTACACCCACCACCAACACCACCACAACCCCTACCATCACTACACCCACCACCACAACCCCCACCACCACAACCCCTACCATCACTACACCCACCACCACCACCACAACCCCTACCATCACTACACCCACCACCAACACCACCACCACAACCCCTACCATCACTACATCCACCACCATCATCACCACCACAACCCCTACCATGACTATCATCAGTGCACCCACCACCACCACAACCCTACCATCAATACCAACACCACCACCACAACCCCTACCATCATCACCCCCACCATCACTACAATCACTACCATCATCACCAACACCACCATTACCACATGTCTTCTTTAATACTAGCTCCACCACCACCACCAATACCACTACCACCAGCACCACTACCAACACAACCTCCAGCACCAACACCACCACAACGTGTCTCCTTTAACACTACCACCACCTCTACCAACACCGTCACCGCCTCTACTACAACCACCATCACCACCTGTACTGGTAGCTAGCGAGATACCAATTTAGCTACCGTAGTAATGAGGAAGATACCAATTTACCTAGTAGCTAGCAAGTTAGCAATTTAGCTAGGAGCTAGCAAGTTAGCAATTTAGCTAGTAGCTAGCAAGTTAGCAATTTAGCTAGTAAGTTAACAATCTTGATAATTCTCCTTAGAGAGTCACTCGGTACAAATAAGGATTATTGTGTGTTTATGTGTGTACGTCTATGTATATATGTGTGTGTGTATATATATGTGTGTGTATATATATATGTGTGTGCATGTGTATATGTGTGTGTATATATGTGTGTGTGTGTATATATGTGTGTATATATATATATATATATATGTGTGCATGTGTATATATATGTGTGCATGTGTATATATATGTGCGCGTGTGTATATATATATGTGTGTGCATGTGTATATGTGTGTGTATATATATATGTGTGTATATATATATATGTGTGCATGTGTATATATATGTGCGTGTGTGTATATATATATGCGTGTGTATCTATATATATGTGTGTGTGTGTATATATATATGTGTGTGTATATATATGTGTGCATGTGTATGTATATGTGTGTGTGCGTGTCTATATATATGCCAAACAAATGTTTGCGTGGGTGTGTCAGTGTGTATATATATATGTGTGTGGGTGTCTATATATGTCGAAAAAAATGTTTGCGTGAGTGTGTGTGTGTGTATATATGTAGAGAGAAGCAGGTGAGTATATATATATATATATATATATGAAAACATGATAGGTGTGCATGTATAAAGCGGTGAGTGTATATATATGAACACATGGCAGGTGTGTATTTATATCTATATATCTCTCTCTCTCACAATATATATATATATATATATATATATATATATATATATATATACATATGAAAACATGCGTATGTGTGTATTTATATCTATAAATATGCGTATGTGTATAAAAATGTGAATGTCTAAAGATTGTGTGTGTGTATGTGTGCGTTAAGAAATAAACCCATGAGATTTCTAGATAAAAGGGAAAGCCGAGAACGGCAGGTGGATATTAAGAGAAGAAATAAGAAGGAGAAGGGGTCGTAGCTCCCCTCATCTTGTTACTCCTGTATAATGGAGGGAAGGGGAGAGATGAAGTGAGGGGAGGGGGAGTAAGAGAAGTGTGTACCGTCGTCAGCAGGTATCACATCACACAAAGACATCTTTCGGTATATCTTACACCTATATTACACACCACACCATACTACATCACACCACTACACCATAGCATCCGATACATCACACATCACTATAATACACCACACCACTACACCACTATACGACTATAATACACCACACCACACCATTCTACACTATACCACTACACCACTATACGACTATAATACACCACACCACAACACAACACCACACCACTCTACACCATACCACTACACGACTATAATACACCATATTACACACCACACCACAACACCACACCACACCATACCACTACACCACAACACGACTATAATACACCATATTACACACCACAACACCATACCGCAAACAACGCACCAAACCATACCACCACACACAACGCACCAAACCACTTCACCACACAACGCACCAAACCACTTCACCACACAACGCACCAAACCACACCACCACACCACTCCATACCGCACACAACGCACCAAACCACACCACCGCACCACACCACACCACACACAACGCACCAAACCACACCACCACACCACTCCATACCGCACACAACGCACCAAACCACACCACCACACCACTCCATACCGCACACAACGCACCAAACCACACCACCACACCACTCCATACCGCACCAAACCACACCACCACAACACCACTCCACCACACAACGCACCAAACCACACCACCACTCCACCACACCACACCACACCGCACCAAACCACACCACCACACCACTCACCACATGCCACACACTACACATACTTTCACGATCAGACACCGCACCACACGACACACAATGTTAATTGTGATTGTTATGTAAATTCAAGAAACAGTCACCTGGTGTCACTAGGTTCAATTGTCGTAAGGTTCGAATGTATATATATATATATATATATATATATATATATATATATATATATATATATATATATATATATATATATATATATATATATATATATATATATTTATATATATACTAGCCGAATTACCCGCGCCTTCTGCGTTTCACACATTTTTTTCTTTCTTTTTGTAAGAAAATGATGATTGATTTTAAGTCAGTGATATAATTTATGGAGAAAAACTCTGCATTTCAATATTACTCAATGTAAAATGTAATGCATGAAAAAAAGGAAAACATTATTTTTTGTAATATATCAAATCAAAATTATATTATTAAATCTTATTCTTATTTTGTTTCTTGTAAATAATTTTTTTAAAAATATCAATTCAAAACTTTTGTGAATAGGTATCATATCTTGTCATTTACCTATGGTTTAAATTTCATACAAATCGAAGGGAAAACATTTTCAGCGGGGGTTTGTGGCCCCGGGAATATATAATATATATATATATATATATATATGTATATATATATATATATATATATATATATATATATATATATACATACTCTCGTCCCCCACCAACTAAAGAAATATAAGATCCGTGGAAGGTATCGGAGAATTAGGTGCTGCCTTAAGAAATAGGCTCACTGAGCAGCTGCTAGGATGTACAGTGGGTCCAGGGACCCGAAGTTAACCTATGTATGCTGTGGTTGTGTATGTAGAGACCACAGTACACTATTTTGGCAGCCCACCTGGTGTAGGAACCCGAAGTTAACCTATGTATGCTGTGGTTGTGTATGTAGAGACCACAGTACACTATTTTGGTAGCCCACCTGGTGTAGGGACCCGAAGTTAATCTATTTATGCTGTGGTTGTGTATGTAGAGACCACAGTACATTATTTTGGTAGCCCACCTGGTGTAGGGACCCGAAGTTAACCTATTTATGCTGTGGTTGTGTATGTAGAAGCCCCAATGATGTTTGGACGGCTCTGATTAAGGTCACTCACCCACCCATCCCACAAGAGAACAATAGGTGGATATGTATCGTCCACATGATAGGGGCTTCCTTATGTAGCTGGTGTTGTTTAAACCCAGGTCAGTCCTGTTCCAGCGTAATGATCATCAAACAGGTGGTACTTGGCTTCCAGAGGAGGAATTAGGGAAAGGTGTTAGTTAGTGAGGGGAGAAATCTAAATTTGAATATGTCTCACATTAATTCACCTTCAGTGAATACAGACTTGGTCATGTCCCCCTCCCCATCTCAGAGGAGTTGAGGTCATCAGAAGGTGTCCAACGTTCATTGTGTGTCTCAACCCAATTCTCAAACGGAATGTATTTCGTCCCATGGAAGGAATAGGGAAGAATCGAAACTATATATCAAATAAAATACCAACACACGCAACTATAGTGTATATTTCGTATAATCACATGAAATACTAATATACCCAACTATGGTGTATATTGTGTATATATCAAATAGCAATATACCCAACTATAGTGTATATTGCGTATAATCACATGAAATACTAATATACCCAACTATGGTGTATATTGTGTATATATCAAATAGCAATATACCCAACTATAGTGTATATTGCGTATAATCACATGAAATACTAATATACCCAACTATAGTGTATATTGCGTATAATCACATGAAATACTAATATACCCAACTATAGTGTATATTGTGTATATATCAAATAGCAATATACCCAACTATAGTGTATATTGTGTATATATCAAATAAAATACCAATATACCCAACTATAGTGTATGTATTAAATTAAATACCAATATACTTAACTATTGAGTATATATATCAAAAGACATGCCAATATACCTAACTATTGTGTATATATTATATATATATATATATATATATATATATATATATATATATATATATACATATATATATTGTGTATATCAAATCAAATTTCAGTATACCAAGCTATAGTGTACATCGCGCGCGCGCGCGCGCGTGTGTATATATATATACACACACACAATGTTCATTTGATATTATTAGATGACAATTAAAAATGGGTGGGAAATTAAAGAAAGCTGGGATTGCAAAGGGCGGAACGTAAACTAGTTTTGTGTGTTAACACTTTCACTGCCATATTTATAATGAAAGACTCTAACTATGTCTTTAACCCTTCCAGTTCCATATTTCTAATGAAACACACTACTTCTGTCTTTAACCCTTTCATTACCATATCTCTAATAAAAGACACTGTCTATGTCATTAACCCTTTCATTACCATATCTCTAATAAAAGACACTGTCTATGTCATTAACCATTTCATTACCATATTTATAATGAAAGACACTGACTATGTCATTAACCCTTTCATTACCATATTTCTAATAAAAGACACTGTCTATGTCATTAACCCTTTCATTACCATATTTCTAATAAAAGACACTGTCTATGTCATTAACCCTTTCATTACCATATTTCTAATAAAAGACACTGTCTATGTCATTAACCCTTTCATTACCATATTTCTAATAAAAGACACTGTCTATGTCTTTAACCCTTTCATTACCATATTTCTAATGAAAGACACTGTCTATGTCATTAACCTTTTCATTACCATATTTCTAATAAAAGACACTGACTATGTCATTAACCCTTTCATTACCATATTTCTAATGAAAGACACTGTCTATGTCATTAACCCTTTCACTACCATATTTCTAATGAAAGACACTGTCTATGTCATTAACCCTTTCATTACCATATTTCTAATAAAAGACACTGTCTATGTCATTAACCGTTTCATTACCATATTTCTAATGAAAGACACTGTCTATGTCATTAACCCTTTCACTACCATATTTCTAATAAAAGACACTGTCTATGTCATTAACCCTTTCACTACCATATTTCTAATAAAAGACACTGTCTATGTCATTAACCCTTTCACTACCATATTTCTAATGATTGACACTGTCTATGTCTTTAACCCTTTCATTACCATATTTCTAATGAAAGACACTGTCTATGTCATTAACCCTTTCACTAACATATTTCTAATAAAAGACACTGACTATGTCATTAACCCTTTCATTACCATATTTCTAATGAAAGACACTGTCTATGTCATTAACCCTTTCATTACCATATTTCTAATAAAAGACACTGTCTATGTCTTTAACCCTTTCATTACCATATTTCTAATAAAAGACACTGTCTATATCATTAACCTTTTCATTACCATATTTCTAATGAAAGACACTGTCTATGTCTTTAATCTTTTCATTACCATATTTCTAATAAAAGACACTGTCTATGTCATTAACCCTTTCACTACCATATTTCTAATAAAAGACACTGTCTATGTCATTAACCCTTTCACTACCATATTTCTAATAAAAGACACTGTCTATGTCATTAACCCTTTCACTACCATATTTCTAATAAAAGACACTGTCTATGTCATTAACCCTTTCACTACCATATTTCTAATGATTGACACTGTCTATGTCTTTAACCCTTTCATTACCATATTTCTAATGAAAGACACTGTCTATGTCATTAACCCTTTCATTAACATATTTCTAATAAAAGACACTGACTATGTCATTAACCCTTTCATTACCATATTTCTAATGAAAGACACTGTCTATGTCATTAACCCTTTCATTACCATATTTCTAATAAAAGACACTGTCTATGTCATTAACCCTTTCATGACCATATTTCTAATAAAAGACACTGACTATGTCATTAACCCTTTCATTACCATATTTCTAATGAAAGACACTGTCTATGTCATTAACCCTTTCATTACCATATTTCTAATAAAAGACACTGTCAATGTCATTAACCGTTTCATTACCATATTTCTAATGAAAGACACTGTCTATGTCATTAACCCTTTCACTACCATATTTCTAATAAAAGACACTGTCTATGTCATTAACCCTTTTATTACCATATTTCTAATAAAAGACACTGTCTATGTCATTAACCCTTTCATTACCATATTTCTAATAAAAGACACTGACTATGTCTTTAACCCTTTCATTACCATATTTCTAATGAAAGACACTGTCTATGTCTTTAACCCTTTCATTACCATATTTCTAATGAAAGACACTGTCTATGTCATTAACCTTTTCATTACCATATTTCTAATAAAGACACTGACTATGTCATTAACCCTTTCATTACCATATTTCTAATGAAGACACTGTCTATGTCATTAACCCTTTCACTACCATATTTCTAATGAAAGACACTGTCTATGTCTTTAACCTTTCATTACCATATTTCTAATAAAAGACACTGTCTATGTCATTAACCCTTTCATTACCATATTTCTAATAAAAGACACTGTCTATGTCTTAACCCTTTCATTACCATATCTCTAATAAAAGACACTGCTATGTCATTAACCCTTTCACTACCATATTCTAATAAAAGACACTGTCTATGTCATTAACCCTTTCATTACCATATTTCTAATAAAAGACATTGTCTATGTCTTTAACCCTTTTATTACCATATTTCTAATAAAAGACACTGTCTATGTCATTAACCCTTTCATTACCATATTTCTAATAAACGACACTGTCTATGTCATTAACCCTTTCAATTACCATATTTCTAATAAACGACACTGTCTATGTCATTAACCCTTTAACTACCATATTTCTAATAAAAGACATTGTCTATGTCTTTAACCCTTTTATTACCATATTTCTAATAAAAGACACTGTCTATGTCATTAACCCTTTCATTACCATATTTCTAATAAACGACACTTTCTATGTCATTAACCCTTTCATTACCATATTTCTAATAAACGACACTGTCTATGTCATTAACCCTTTCACTACCATATTTCTAATAAAAGACATTGTCTATGTCATTAACCCTTTCATTACCATATTTCTAATAAACGACACTGTCTATGTCATTAACCCTTTCATTACCATATTTCTAATAAACGACACTGTCTATGTCATTAACCCTTTCACTACCATATTTCTAATAAAAGACATTGTCTATGTCTTTAACCCTTTTATTACCATATTTCTAATAAAAGACACTGTCTATGTCATTAACCCTTTCATTACCATATTTCTAATAAACGACACTGTCTATGTCATTAACCCTTTCTTTACCATATTTCTAATAAAAGACACTGTCTATGTCATTAACCCTTTCACTACCATATTTCTAATAAAAGACATTGTCTATGTCATTAACCCTTTCATTACCATATTTCTAATAAACGACACTGTCTATGTCATTAACCCTTTGATTACCATATTTCTAATAAACGACACTGTCTATGTCATTAACCCTTTCATTACCATATTTCTAATAAAAGACATTGTCTATGTCATTAACCCTTTCATTACCATATTTCTAATAAAAGACACTGTCTATGTCATTAACCCTTTCATGACCATATTTCTAATAAAAGACACTGACTATGTCATTAACCCTTTCATTACCATATTTCTAATGAAAGACACTGTCTATGTCATTAACTCTTTCATTACCATATTTCTAATAAAAGACACTGTCTATGTCATTAACCGTTTCATTACCATATTTCTAATGAAAGACACTGTCTATGTCATTAACCCTTTCACTACCATATTTCTAATAAAAGACACTGTCTATGTCATTAACCCTTTCATTACCATATTTCTAATAAAAGACACTGTCTATGTTATTAACCCTTTTATTACCATATTTCTAATAAAAGACACTGTCTATGTCATTAACCCTTTCACTACCATATTTCTAATGAAAGACACTGTCTATGTCATTAACCCTTTCATTACCATATTTCTAATAAAAGACACTGTCTATGTCATTAACCGTTTCATTACCATATTTCTAATGAAAGACACTGTCTATGTCATTAACCCTTTCACTACCATATTTCTAATAAAAGACACTGTCTATGTCATTAACCCTTTCATTACCATATCTCTAATAAAAGACACTGTCTATGTCATTAACCCTTTCACTACCATATTTCTAATGAAAGACACTGTCTATCTCATTAACCCTTTCATTACCATATTTCTAATAAAAGACACTGTCTATGTCATTAACCGTTTCATTACCATATTTCTAATGAAAGACACTGTCTATGTCTTTAATCTTTTCATTACCATATTTCTAATAAAAGACACTGTCTATGTCATTAACCCTTTCATTACCATATTTCTAATAAAAGACACTGTCTATGTCATTAACCCTTTCACTACCATATTTCTAATGATTGACACTGTCTATGTCTTTAACCCTTTCATTACCATATTTCTAATGAAAGACACTGTCTATGTCATTAACCCTTTCATTACCATATTTCTAATAAACGACACTGACTATGATTTTCAACTAATTCTTAAAACATTGAAAAACAAAACTTGAAGAGAAATAATCAACTTTCTCATCATAAAGCTGGCTGTTGTTGTTGTTATGATTGGAGTTGTTCTGAAGATAGTTGTTGTAGTTGTGAGGTAGTAATTGTTGTCGTTAGTGGTTCTTTTAGATGGTGTTGTTGTGGAAGTTATTGTTATAGTTGACGTTGTTGTTATGGTTCGTGTTGTTATGATTATTGTGTTGTGCATGCTCTAGTGGTGATTGTTGTTGTTGTGGTGATTGTTGTTGTATATGTGGTTTGTGTTGTTGTTGTTATGGTTGTAGTTGTGGAGGTGGAAATTGTTGTTGTTACGGTTTGTGTTGTGCTTGTGGCTGTTCTTTTTTATATTAAAATTGATGTTGTTGTTGTTGTGGT
>OZ024743.1:328728330-328750830 GCA_964016885.1 Eledone cirrhosa
TTAGAAACCAGAATTAGTCGTTTAGTTTACATACTGAGAACCCCCCCCCCCCCCTAAGTCACCCTATTTATTATATAACCCTGGGATTTCTAGTAATGTACTTGTTTTTGTGATGGATAATGTTTTTTTTTAATGTATAAAGAAAATTAATTGTCGCAGGAATGCTACTACTTAAAATAAAATTTCGCCGGAGATAGATTAGGAAAATGTAATAAGCGGGTGGGTTGGAATAAAATCTGTAAAATTAATAAGTTAATAAGCGAGGTGGGGTGGGGTGGGGTGGGAGGATTATTCGAGACCGCAGGGTACTTAATGACGCGTGGAAGTGATTAAAGATAAGAATGATTTATTAATAATTGTTTCTACTTTTGGCACAAGGCCAGCAATTATCCCAGTGTATTACTGGTACTTTATTTTATCGACCCCCGTAAGGATGAAAGGCAAAGTTAACCTCGGTGGGAAATGTATTTCAGTAGAATTAAATGTTTGGGTTAGAAGAAATATTTATTTACAGGAACACAACATGTAGGTTAGAACCTAGAACCTTGTGGACAGTTAACTTCTTATTGTAATAGCATGACACGGCTCTGAAATGCATTGTGTGTATGTTTCTGTATGCTTGTGTGTAAATTTAAAAAAACACACATGGGGTATTATTATAGTTTATTAAGGGTGGTGGATTGGTAGTAATCGTTAGAGGGTCGGACATGCTTTGTAGCATATAGTTACGTCCCTTAACGTTCTCAGTTCAAATCCCGCCGAGGTTGTCTTTGCCATTCATCCTTATGGAATCGATAAAATAAAGTTCCAGTAACGAACTGGGGTCAATTTAATCAACCCACCACCAACACCAGCACCACCACCACCACCACCACACACACAGTGTCATACACATGCACACACATACACATTCACACAGTCACACACATTAATGGTGTTCTATATTTTTCTATACATATTATATATGTTAACACACACACTAATATAACGCTATATTTCTCTATTAAACACACACACACATTAAAGTAGAACTTTATTTCTCTATATATTACATACATATGTTGACACCTACACACACACACTAACTGCTACAACAACAACCACAACACTAACTACTACTACAACAACACTAACAACAACAACCACAACACTAACTACTACTACAACAACCACAACTAACTACTAATACAACAACACTACCAACAACAACAACAACACTAACTACT
The DNA here is from genome assembly GCA_964016885.1 of Eledone cirrhosa. Lineage (NCBI taxonomy): Eukaryota > Metazoa > Mollusca > Cephalopoda > Octopoda > Eledonidae > Eledone > Eledone cirrhosa. The sequence continues at coordinate 328,729,557 of OZ024743.1, forward strand.
ACTACAACAACAACCACAACACTAACTACTACTACAACAACCACAACAACACTAACTACTACAACAACAATCACAACAACACTAACTACTACTACAACAACCACAACAACACTAACTACTACAACAACAACACTAACTACTACTACTACAACCACAACAACACTAACTACTACTACAACAACCACAACAACACTAACTACTACTACAACAACCACAACAACACTAACTACTATAACAACCACAACAACACTAACTACTACAACAACAACCACAACAACACTAACTACTACAACAACAATAACCACTACAACAACAATAACAACAACATATATATTACATACATACACACACAATCTTTATATATTACATACATACACACACACAATCACAGTAATATAAAGCTATATTTACATATTACATACATACACAGTGACACACACACAGTAATGTAACGCTATATTTATATATTACACACACACAGTAATGTAACGCTATATTTATATATTACACACACACAGTAATGTAACGCTATATTTATATATTACACACACACAGTAATGTAACGCTATATTTATATATTACACACACAGTAATGTAACGTTATATTTATATATTACACACACACAGTAATGTAACGCTATATTTATATATTACACACACACAGTAATGTAACGCTATATTTATATATTACACACAGTAATGTAACGCTATATTTATATATTACACACAGTAATGTAACGCTATATTTATATATTACACACAGTAATGTAACGCTATATTTATATATTACACACAGTAATGTAACGCTATATTTATATATTACACACACACAGTAATGTAACGCTATATTTATATATTACACACACACAGTAATGTAACGCTATATTTATATATTACACACAGTAATGTAACGCTATATTTATATATTACACACAGTAATGTAACGCTATATTTATATATTACACACACACAGTAATGTAACGCTGTATTTATATATTACACACACACAGTAATGTAACGCTATATTTATATATAACACACACACAGTAATGTAACGTTATATTTATATATTACACACACACAGTAATGTAACGCTATATTTATATATTACACACACACAGTAATGTAACGCTATATTTATATATTACACACAGTAATGTAACGCTATATTTATATATTACACACACACAGTAATGTAACGCTATATTTATATATTACACACAGTAATGTAACGCTGTATTTATATATTACACACACACTGTAATGTAACGCTATATTTATATATTACACACACACAGTAATGTAACGCTATATTTATATATTACATACACACAGTAATGTAACGCTATATTTATATATTACATACACACAGTAATGTAACGTTATATTTATATATTACATACACACACAGTAATGTAACGCTATATTTATATATTACATACACACAGTAATGTAACGCTATATTTATATATTACACACAGTAATGTAACGCTATATTTATATATTACACACACACAGTAATGTAACGCTGTATTTATATATTACACACACAGTAATGTAACGCTGTATTTATATATTACACACACAGTAATGTAACGCTGTATTTATATATTACATACACACAGTAATGTAACGCTATATTTATATATTACACACACAGTAATGTAACGCTATATTTATATATTACATACACACACAGTAATGTAACGCTATATTTATATATTACACACACACAGTAATGTAACGCTATATTTATATATTACAGACACACAGTAATGTAACGCTATATTTATATATTACATACACACAGTAATGTAACGTTATGTTTATATATTACACACACACAGTAATGTAACGCTATATTTATATATTACATACACACAGTAATGTAACGTTATATTTATATATTACACACACACAGTAATGTAACGCTATATTTATATATTTCATACACACAGTAATGTAACGCTATATTTATATATTACAGACACACAGTAATGTAACGCTATATTTATATATTACATACACACAGTAATGTAACGTTATATTTATATATTACACACACACAGTAATGTAACGCTATATTTATATATTACACACACACAGTAATGTAACGCTATATTTATATATTACACACAGTAATGTAACGCTATATTTATATATTACACACAGTAATGTAACGCTATATTTATATATTACACACACACAGTAATGTAACGCTATATTTATATATTACACACACACAGTAATGTAACGCTATATTTATATATTACATACACACAGTAATGTAACACTATATTTATATATTACACACACACAGTAATGTAACGCTATATTTATATATTACATACACACAGTAATGTAACGCTATATTTATATATTACATACACACAGTAATGTAACGCTATATTTATATATTACACACACACAGTAATGTAACGCTATATTTATATATTACACACAGTAATGTAACGCTATATTTATATATTACACACAGTAATGTAACGCTATATTTATATATTACACACACACAGTAATGTAACGCTGTATTTATATATTACACACACACAGTAATGTAACGCTATATTTATATATTACACACACACTGTAATGTAACGCTATATTTATATATTACACACACACAGTAATGTAACGCTATATTTATATATTACACACAGTAATGTAACGCTATATTTATATATTACACACACACAGTAATGTAACGCTATATTTATATATTACACACACACAGTAATGTAACGTTATATTTATATATTACACACACACAGTAATGTAACGCTGTATTTATATATTACATACACACAGTAATGTAACGCTATATTTATATATTACATACACAGTAATGTAACGCTGTATTTATATATTACACACACAGTAATGTAACGCTATATTTATATATTACACACACACAGTAATGTAACGTTATATTTATATATTACACACAGTAATGTAACGCTATATTTATATATTACACACAGTAATGTAACGCTGTATTTATATATTACACACACACAGTAATGTAACGTTATATTTATATATTACATACACACAGTAATGTAACGCTATATTTATATATTACATACACAGTAATGTAACGCTATATTTATATATTACACACACACAGTAATGTAACGTTATATTTATATATTACATACACACAGTAATGTAACGCTATATTTATATATTACATACACACAGTAATGTAACGCTATATTTATATATTACATACACACAGTAATGTAACGTTATATTTATATATTACACACACACACAGTAATGTCATGTTATATTTATATATTACACACACACAGTAATGTAACGCTATATTTATATATTACACACACACAGTAATGTAACGCTGTATTTATATATTACATACACACAGTAATGTAACGCTATATTTATATATAACACACACACAGTAATGTAACGCTATATTTATATATTACATACACACACAGTAATGTAACGCTATATTTATATATTACACACACACAGTAATGTAACGCTATATTTATATATTACATACACACAGTAATGTAACGTTATATTTATATATTACATACACACACAGTAATGTAACGCTATATTTATATATTACACACACACAGTAGTGTAACGCTATATTTATATATTACACACACACAGTAATGTAACGTTATATTTATATATTACATACACACAGTAATGTAACGCTATATTTATATATTACACACACACAGTAACGTAACGCTGTATTTATATATTACACACACACAGTAATGTAACGCTATATTTATATATTACACACACGGTAATGTAACGCTATATTTATATATTACACACACACACAGTAATGTCATGTTATATTTATATATTACACACACACACAGTAATGTAACGCTATATTTATATATTACACACACACAGTAATGTAACGCTATATTTATATATTACACACACACAGTAATGTAACGCTGTATTTATATATTACATACACACAGTAATGTAACGCTATATTTATATATAACACACACAGTAATGTAACGCTATATTTATATATTACACACACACACAGTAATGTAACGCTATATTTATATATTACACACACACACAGTAATGTAACGCTATATTTTTATATTACACAGACACACAGTAATGTAACGCTATATTTATATATTACACACACACAGTAATGTAACGTTATATTTACACACACACACTATAATGTTACACACACACAGTAATGTAACGCTATATTTATATATTACATACACACAGTAATGTAACGCTATATTTATATATTACACACACAGTAATGTAACGCTATATTTATATATTACACACACAGTAATGTAACGCTATATTTATATATTACACACACAGTAATGTAACGTTATATTTATATATTACATACACACAGTAATGTAACGTTATATTTACACACACACACTATAATGTTACACACACACAGTAATGTAACGCTATATTTATATATTACATACACACAGTAATGCAACGCTATATTTATATATTACACATGTTGACACTTATTGATTTCAGCTTATAAATAAACTCGAGTTTATTTATCACTAAAGATGTTAATATGGCTATTGTTGTTGTTGTTGTGGTTATTGTTGTTGTTGTGGTTAGTGTTGTTGTGATTGGTGTTGTTGTTGTGGTTAGTGTTGTTGTTAGTGTTGTTGTTGTGGTTAGTGTTGTTGTTGTGGTTAGTGTTGTTGTTGTGGTTAGTGTTGTTGTGGTTGTTGTTGTGGTTGTTGTTGTGGTTAGTGTTGTTGTTGTGGTTGGTGTTGTTGTGGTTGTTGGTGTTGTGGTTGTTGTTGTTGTTGTGGTTAGTGTTGTTGTTGTGGTTAGTGTTTTTGTGGTTGGTGTTGTTGTTGTGGTTGTTGTTGTTGTTGTTGCTGTGGTTAGTGTTGTTGTTGTGGTTGTTGTTGTTGTTGTGGTTAGTGTTGTTGTTGTTGTGGTTAGTGTTGTTGTTGTGGTTGGTGTTGTTGTTGTGGTTAGTGTTGTTGTTGTGGTTAGTGTTGTTGTTGTTGTGGTTAGTGTTGTTGTTGTGGTTAGTGTTTTTGTGGTTGGTGTTGTTGTTGTGGTTGTTGTTGTTGCTGTGGTTAGTGTTGTTGTTGTGGTTAGTGTTGTTGTGGTTAGTGTTGTTGTTGTGGTTGGTGTTGTTGTTGTGGTTAGTGTTGTTGTTGTGGTTAGTGTTGTTGTTGTGGTTGTTGTTGTTGTGGTTGTTGTTGTTGTTGTTGTTGTGGTTGGTGTTGTTGTGGTTGGTGTTGTTGTGGTTGGTGTTGTTGTTGTGGTTGGTATTGTTGTTGTTGTGGTTAGTGTTGTGGTGGTTAGTGTTGTTGTTGTGGTTAGTGTTGTTGTTGTGGTTAGTGTTGTGGTCGTTAGTGTTGTTGTTGTGGTTAGTGTTGTTGTGGTGGTTAGTGTTGTTGTGATTGGTGTTGTTATGGTTGTTGTTGTAGTAGTTAATAATTTGTGGTTGTAGTAGTTAGTAGTGTTGTGGTTGTTGTTGTAGTAGTTAGTAGTGTTGTGGTTGTTGTTGTAGTAGTAAGTAATGTTGTGGTTGTTGTTGTAGTAGTTAGTAATGTTGTGGTTGTTGTTGTAGTAGTTAGTAATGTTGTGGTTGTTGTTGTAGTAGTTAGTGTTGTTGTGGTTGTAGTAGTAGTAGTTAGTGTTGTTGTTGTAGTAGTTAGTGTTGTTGTGGTTGTTGTTGTAGTAGTTAGTATCGTAATTTTCAGGAAGATCGTGGCACAGTATCTGATAAGGCTGGCCTTTTGAATTACGGGTATAGTTTATATTGTATTATATACAGATAAGGGTGGTGGATTGGCAGAAATCGGTAGGGCATCGAACACCATGCTTCGTGACATGCTGAGGTTAGCTTTGCTTTTCACCTATACAGGATAAAATAAAGTACCGGTAATGTCGTGGAGTCGATTTAATCGCCCTCCCCTCTCCCCCTAAAAAATTGTTGGCCTTGTGCCTAGCCTGAATCAGAAACCATCATATAAGCATATGTGGTTGAGTATTCCAGATAAAAATCCCGTATATCTTTAACGTAGTTCTTATGGGTTTCATCATGACACAATGTGTGATCATTTTCGACCTTTAAATTATAGATACAATCAGACAGGCTTCCGTACAGTTTCCATCTACCCAATTACACTCACAATTTTGGGTCGGCTCGAGGCGATTGTAAATGATGTTACTTGTCCAAAGATTCCGCGAGAGGGATCGAAACCGGGACGTTATGTTAGTGAAGTAAACTACTTAACCGTTTAAAACACAACGTATCTAGCATTATATTATGCAATGTGTCCTCTGTTGGCTTAAATAATTTCTCAATCATTGACCGACCCAAGAAAGGACAGGAAAACAACAGCATAGAATCACCTCTCGCTTCAACTATAATTTCCTCTCGCTATATATGTACATATATGACATACAGGATTAAACTTTCGAGAAATAACTATTTAGTGTTAAAACCCATGACCTTGTGATTGGAAAGCGAACTTCTTATCAGAACAACATGACTGTGATAGGAAATGTATAGAGTGTATGTGTTTGTATATGTAAATTTTAAAGAGCTAAACACACACATACACACACATATATATATATGTGTAAAAGGCAAACAGAAATAACAAAGCAAACATAGTACAATGAAGAAATATATTAGTTTTACGCTTGATATAGTAGGGATTTAGTAATTTTTTAGGTTGTCTCCGATTTAAAAAACAAACAAACCAGAATTAATTGTTTAGTTTACAACACATCGAACCCATCCTATTTATTTTATAACATATGTGATATCTAGTAATGTACTATTTTTGTCATATATAATGTTTTTTAATGTATAAAGAAAATTAATTGTCGCAGGAATGCTACCACTTAAAATAAAATTTTACCGGAGATAGGTTAGCAGAATTTAATAAGCAAGGGAGGGTGACGATTATTCAAGACCCCAGAGTACTTAACATATCACCCCCACTTCATCCCCCCGAGGGGTGAACAGCAAAGTTGATCTCAGTGGTGTTTGAACTCAGAACACAGACAATACGGAGAAAAAATACCGTAAAATATTTTGTCTGACACTCTAACAGGAAAACCACAAATGTATAACCCACCCCACAAATATCCAGTATCTTAACTATAATAAAGAAAGGAGTGCGTCCAGAATTTTTTTTTTTTATATCCAGTTTGTAAAATAAGTTGGATTACTTTGAAAAAATAATTGTTTCTACTTTTGGCACAAGGCCAGTAATTATCCAGTGCATTACTGGTATTTTATTTTATAGACTCCCCTAAAATAATGAATGAATATTACATAATTTATCTACTAAATCTCGAAACTCTTGATTAAATATATTTTACTGCTTATTTCAAGATTCACTTCTTTAAAATTTTCAAATGTCAACACTTCCGGTTAGCGATCGCTTATATAAACGTTCATATATTTCCGTCACTAATTTTTTCCTAATGCAGTTTATATATTATATCGTCTTTTTTTAATGTATCATGGATTACTTTACTGATTGCAGAAGAGAGTGTAACAGATTTCGTTCAATTTCTGTGGATATTGTCAAATATGATCTTATTTTATGTATCATATCTACATGCATATATACTTGCGTATAATATCAATATACACACTAGACATACTAGCAGAAAGCCACTCTTCGGGTGGTTTTTCTGTAGTTTATTTAATGGACTAGAGAAAAGGACGAGAAAATAAAACCGAGTGTCCTGATGTGGGATTTGAACTCAGAACGTAGAGGTATGAAAGTAAATAGCGCCGTGAGTCGGTCACTGTACAAATGTTACAACACCTATGACCTCAACAATGGTTTCTGATTTAGGCAAAAGGTCAACCATTTTAGGGAAAAGGAAAGAAAGGAAAGTCGATTAAATCGACCCAGTGTATTACTGGTACTTTATTTTATCGACTACGTAAGGATGAAAAGCAAAGCTGAACTCAGAACGTAAAGGGACATAACTATATGCCACAAAGTATGTTGTCCGTCGCTCTACCGATTACTGCCAATCCACCACCCTAACTGACATCAATAATCACAATAGCGGGGAACATTGTAGATACAGAAATTATAATCTCTCTTAATCTGCAATTATAACAAATATTTAACAGGCGTCGTCAATAATGGTTTCTGATTTAGGCACAAGGCCAATAGTTTTTGGGGAAAGGAAGTCGGTTAAATCAACACCAGTGCGTTACTGGTACTTTATTTTACTGACTCTGTGAGGATGAAAGGCAAAGCTAATTTCAATAACAACTGCAATAGCATTGAACAATTTTAATTTCTGGAGTTCAGGATTGGTAGGCCACATATACCACCATTTCTGGCTATATAATCTTACAAACGGGAAAATTTGCAAATTGATATATTTATATTTTGCATAAGAGAAACCCCGATGTGCATGTAATAACAAATAAGAATGATATTTTAATAATTTATTTTTAGGAGTTGAACAATCTCCACTCTGTCTCAACATCTTCAGTTTGCCCAGGGAGTTCTCTGAATTAGGATGCAATAGTATCTGTACACCTGGTCCTGAATTCCTTATCTACCAAAGCTTTCCACTTTATCCTGCAGGTCGCCCCTGGACCTAACAGTTTTGTGGGCTTCTTAAGCTTTAGGTAGTCTCAAGTTGCAGATAACTAAATGGTCATCAGTTAACAGCTCGGCCCCTCTCTTAACATAATGTTCAGCATATATGTGTAGCAGTAATTTGATACTCTCTTCAATAGGGTTTCATTGGCTCTATCAAGCGGCCACCAAAAACTTGACCTTGTGTGGCCTCATAGATAAGTTTCTATAGTAATTGGTTTTTAGACGTCATTGTGTTTACAATTTTGACATAAAAATCGGCATCTGTCTATTTTCAAGTTATAAAGTAGAATGAGCGATTCTGATAAATAGCAACTATCGGACTCAACACAGGGTAGTTGCGGAAATTATTTTAACCAGTTAAGCTGTAGCCACTATATCACAGACCCCTATGGGTCCCCCTCTCTCTCTCTTGGTATCTCTCACTGTCAGACAAGCGACCATCATCTCATTACAAAAACGGCAAATACCATATTTTAAATCATTGCCCACACGTATATATCACAACTTAAGCCTTGATTTCATTACATTGTCCACGATAGCTTTGTAGCAGGCAATTAACTTAATAAATATATTTTAGTAGCAATCATGTTTGTTTGTTTTTCACACAGTGTTTATATATGAGACAATTTTTACCTTATACATAACCACCCAGTAAACCAACTTTTCTACTACAATCTCTGCCATAAACAACAAACACAAGACAATTCCTTCCATCGTTACATTCACTCAATAACATTTAACTACGATACTATCAACAACTATGTCACATTTCTCATTGTTACATTGGTGACCTTGACCTTACCAACAACTTTCCAATGTAGTTTCTGATAATGTACGAAACAAGGCAACGATATTTTAAACACTAGACCCAATTCACACCAGCAACAGCATAGAATCACCTCTCGCTTCAACTATAATTTCCTCTCGCTATATATGTACATATATGACATACAGGATTAAACTTTCGAGAAATAACTATTTAGTGTTAAAACCCATGACCTTGTGATTGGAAAGCGAACTTCTTATCAGAACAACATGACTGTGATAGGAAATGTATAGAGTGTATGTGTTTGTATATGTAAATTTTAAAGAGCTAAACACACACATACACACACATATATATATGTGTAAAAGGCAAACAGAAATAACAAAGCAAACATAGTACAATGAAGAAATATATTAGTTTTACGCTTGATATAGTAGGGATTTAGTAATTTTTTAGGTTGTCTCCGATTTAAAAAACAAACAAACCAGAATTAATTGTTTAGTTTACAACACATCGAACCCATCCTATTTATTTTATGTGATATCTAGTAATGTACTATTTTGTCATATATAATGTTTTTTAATGTATAAAGAACATTAATTGTCGCAGGAATGCTACCACTTAAAATAAAATTTTACCGGAGATAAGTTAGCAGAATTTAATAAGTAAGGGAGGGTGGCGATTATTCAAGACCCCAGAGTACTTAACATATCACCCCCCCCCCCCCCCCCACTTCATCCCCCCGAGGGGTGAACAGCAAAGTTGATCTCAGTGGTGTTTGAACTCAGAACACAGACAATACGGAGAAAAAATACCGTAAAATATTTTGTCTGACACTCTAACATCTCTGCAACCAACAATCAGTTATTTTTATAGCTTTCGTTTAATTGTAACAACATGATTTATAGAGAGAGGGAGAGGGTGAGGTGATAAAAGTGAGGAGAAAGAGAGAGAAAGGCGGAGGTGAAGGAGAGGGTAACAGATGGCGAGGGAGAAAGGGAAAAAATAAGAGAGAAAGAAAGAGAGGAGAAAGAGAGAAAGAAAGAGAGGAGAAAGAGAGAAAGAAAGAAGAGAAACAGAGAAATTTCATTTTCTGAGAACAGATACGATGGTGTTGTTCAAATATAGTGTGTGTGTGGTGCATATGATGCATATGTGTGTCAGTGTGTATGGTGAATGTATGTGTTGTACGTATGTGTGTGTGCATGTATGTACGTATGTAACATCTGTCTGTCTGCCTGTATATGTATGTGACGTCTGTTTGTATGTATGAAAGTATATATATGTATGTAAGTACATACGTTCATTCGTACGTACGTATGTACGTACTTACGTATGTCTTACATGATTTTAACTAGCTGCAGTCAGTTACGCTGGGGTGTATAAACACATTATATACAATAGAGAGGAATGTATATATAAACAATAGAGGAACAGGGTGTATATAGAAAGACATACAGACGACATATTTTTCTGCTTAAGCTAGCTTCCTGGGCAGACGTGTGTGTGTTTATGTACGTGTGTGTATTTGTGTATGTGCGTGTGTGTGTGTGTGTGCATGCGCGTATTGTGTGTGTGTGTATTTGTGTATGTGTACGTATGTGTGTGTGTGTGCGAGTGTTTGTATGTGAGTGTATATATGTGTTAAATTGAACGTTATATTTTAGAAAGGATGTTAAACATAGACTCACTGACGAACACACACACATACACACCATGTATCAAACACACACACATACATAAGAAGATACATACACACTCACAGAGGGACACTAACGAGATGCGTCCCCCCCATAGGAGATGTGTGGTCCCCATAGGAGATGAGGGGCTCCCTTTTCGAGGTGTACCCCCTTCAGGAGGTGTGTGGGTCTCCTTTGGTTTGTGTGGTCCACTATGGGTTACAAATATAATTGGTTCCAATTTTGACACAAGGCCAACAATTTTGAAGGGAGAGGAAAGTTGATTAAATCGACACCAGTGCATTACTGCTACTCTATTTTATCAACCACGTAAGGATGAAATGCAAAGCTAATCTCGGCGGGAATTGAACTCAGGGCACAAAGGGTCGTAACTCTATGCTGTAAAGGATGTTGTTCGACGCTCTACCAATCCTGCCAATCCACCGCCTTATATGTGTTATATAAATAATGCAACGTGTTGTGTACTTGACGAAGCGAGTAAAGATTAATGTATATCGGGTGGTCCCCTTATCAGAGGACCCTGGCTCAGGTTGCGCCCTGGCTATAGTTCATTGGGTCCCAACGTGGGATTCACGGACACATTGGTAGGTTCCCCAAAGTAGTATTGGTGTGTGTGTATAGGGGGGAGCAGGGGTTGTGAGTTATGTCTAAAATATTAAGTACTTTATTTTAGAAATGTCATGTATGCATACACGGTAACTCCTGATAGGGTCGTAGGGTCCCGTAACCCCTGATAGGGTCGTAGGGTCCTGTAACTACTGATAGGGTCGTAGGGTCCTGTAACTCCTGATAGGGTCGTAGGGCCCCGTAACTCCTGATAGGGTAGTAGGGTCCTGTAACTACTGATAGAGTCGTAGGGTCCCGTAACACCTGATAGGGTCGTAGGGTCCCGTAACACCTGATTGGGTCGTAGGGTCCCGTAACACCTGATTGGGTCGTAGCGCCTCGTAACTACTGATTGGGTCGTAGGGTCCCGTAACACATGATAGGGTCGTAGGGTTCCGTAACACCTGATAGGGTCGTAGGGTCCCGTAACACCTGATAGGGTCGTAGGGTCCCGTAACACCTGATAGGGTCGTAGGGTTCCCGTAACTACTGATAGGGTCGGAGGAGCACCGTAGTAATATACGGCGTTTCTTGGGTATTTTAAAACTGGTGGAGCCCATCTCTCTGTAGGTCTGAATACAGCAGATTTCGTCCAGAGAAAGATAGAAAGTGATAGCGAGGAAATGAGAAAGGTATAGAGGCAGAATCGACCACAGTACAAGACTGGTACTTTTTATCGACCTCGAAAGGATGAAAGGCAAAGTTGACCTGAAAGAGCAGAGAGCCGGAACAAATAGCATAAAGCATTCTATTCTTCATTCTAATGACTCCATTCACCGCCTTAGAAACCTGATATACACCCACAACTGAACGTGGTCAGGAAGTGTGTGAGAGAGAGAGAGAAAGGGGGAGGAAGAGAGCCACAGAGAGCGAAGAAGTTAACGATAGGAAAGGACTAAAGGGGGAGAGAGTTATCGCTGGCGATACACACAGACACACACACACATACACACACATACATACACACACACACACACATATATATATATAATTAGATGGATAGATAGATAAAAGTGATGTGGGTAATGAAAGAGCCACAGAGAGCGAACAAGTTAGCGCTAGAAAGGGAGTCAGGGAGAAGAGAGTTACCGCTGGAGAGAGAGAGAGAGAGAGAGAGAGAGAGAGAGAGAGAGAGAGAGATACGGGAGTAGATAGAATCAGGGATAGATGAGAGAGAGAGAGTGGTATAGCTAGAGATAGATAGATAACGCTGGAGTTATTTATCTAACTTGTTAGCTAGCTAGATAGATAAAGAGATAGATGTATAGATAGATAGATAGATAGATAGATAGAGAGAGAGAGGGAAAGAGAGAGAGACAGAGAGAAAGGGAAAGAGAGAGAGACAGAGAGAAAGGGAAAGAGAGAGAGACAGAGAGAAAGGGAAAGAGAGAGAGACAGAGAGAAAGGGGGAGAGAGAGAAATAGGGGAGGGGTGGAGGTGGTCGAGACACAACAAAACTTCCTACTTCAATATTAATTACTGACCTTATTGTTCTACTTACTGCTGCTGTTACTACTGCTGCTGTTACTACTGCTGTTGCTACTACTGCTGCTGTTGTTACTACTACTGCTGCTACTACTACTGCTGTTGTTACTACTGCTGCTGTTACTGCTGCTGTTGCTACTACTGCTGTTGCTACTGCTGTTGCTACTACTGCTGTTGCTACTACTGCTGTTGCTACTACTGCCGTTGCTGCTACTGCTGCTGCTACTACTACTGCTGCTGCTGCTACTGCTGCTGCTACTACTACTGTTGTTGCTACTACTGCTGCTGCTACTACTGCTGTTGCTACTACTGCTGCTGCTAGTACCACTACTACCACCACCACCACTACTACTACTACTACTACTACTACTACTACTACTACTACTACCACCACCACCACCACCACCACCACCACCACCACCACCACCACCACTACTACTACTACTACTACTACACCAGCTGTCATCAACAAACCGTAACTAACACCATTCGAGCATATCGTTATTTAAAAACTTCATATTTTTAATAAGCACAAACACACACACATATATATATGCATACATACATACATACATGTATGTATAGAACCACTGATGCTGACATACATATATATATATGTATACATACACACATACATATATATACACACACACACACACACTTACGTCCTTTATATTATTGTTCTGCATTCTCCTGCATTGAACCACCTAGGTACTATGACATAACCTGTGTATTTGCTAGCATGGGCGTGCATCTGTGCGCTTATGTTAGTTGATATATTAAATTATCTATATATATATATATATATGTATATAGGAAAATGTATGACCCCGACGGCAGAGCTCAAGCCGTTTCGACGGCTTGAGCTCTGCCGTCGGGGTCATACATTTTCTTATTACCCACTCTACTACCCTAAGTATTGAGTACTCTGGTGCGTTATGGTCCATCTGGTTCCTTACCACAATTCCTTCAGTATGTATGTGTATATATATATATACATACATACATACATACATACATATATATATATGCATTATCGACCAACAGAAAATCTCTTTAACATTTCAACGATTCCTTGCTGTATTAAAAACATATATTGCACTGATACGTGATCTTCTTCAGGCAGACAACTGTGATCTTGTCATCTACACGAAAGAAGACCTTTAGCTTCTGATGGATTGCCTCTTGGCAGCGTGTGATGAGTTAGGGCTGACAAACAGCCTGAAAAATACAGTGGCGATGTCATCCATATCTGTCAAGGGCAACATATTGAAGGTTGGAGATAAGTTCGTCTCCCTGGGTAGTGCTCTCTTCAGAACCAGTAACCTTGATGAAGAAGTAAGTCATTGGCCATTTAAAGCTTTCAATGCTTTTGGTTAGCTGAAGGCGCATGGCTTAGTGGTTAGAGCATTGGGCTTGCAATCGAAAGGTTGCGAGTTCAATTCTCGGACCGGGTGATGTGTTGTTTCCTTGAGCAAGACACTTTATTTCACGTTGCTCCAGTTTACTCAGCTGTAGAAATGAGATGATAGGACTGGGGTCCCTATCATTAAGTCACCCAAGACACCTCTAACGGGATATACCTTGGAGGAGGTCAGCTAAACCTGCATAGGTGTGAGCTGTCACACACACACACACACACACACACACATCTGTGGTCACAGTCAGATATGAGTGTGTACGAAAGTTGAAGTGTATTAAGCATGTATAGATGTGAGACATGGACAACATACTGTGGACATATCCAGCACCTCGAATGTTTCCACCAAAAATGCTCCACCCTCAAGATCTCATACACCAGACACTGATGTACTACAGTGGGCCTGACCGCCAAGCATCGAGACTATGATAATGAAATAGTGTCTACGGTGGTCAAGTAATACATGAGGAAGCCTAGAGGACTGCAGGCTCCCTAAACAAGTATTTTATGGAGAACAATTGCAAGCAAACGCTTGCAGTGCAAGCCACACAAGTGCTTTTAAGTCTGCTTGAAAGATACCCCATCAACACGGGAACATGGGAAAATCTAGTATATATATAAACACACACACACACACACATATATATATATTATATATATATATATATATATAAAATAATAAAGTCAAATATTTAAAATTTGGCTTCGTTTATTAAAGATGTACTGCTATATATATATATATATATATATATATATATATATATATATAGAGAGAGAGAGAGAGAGAGAGTGGAACCCACTTCTCAGAACAAAGATAAGAGAAGCAGACATTGACAAAAACATGTTATTATTGTTGCTATTGTTGATGTCGCCTTAGATTGCTTATTAAGTCAGAAAGTGACTTATGTGTCATACTACACAGTGTTCAGGTAATTTTCCCGGATGTTTCAGTTTGATTGGTGTGGCATGCTTTGTGGTGCCGTGTTAGCCAATCTTCAGAGTGACACACTTTGGTAAAGATGCCACATGTACAATCAAGGTGTATGATGTACTCAAAGGTATTTTTTCCATGACTATGACGTACATTGAACGTCAATACTCATCTTTTTCCATTTCTTAGAGAGTTCTAAACCCCACTATCAGGCTAAAATGTCTTTAGTCAAAAAAATACGGCGAAAGTTTATATATATATATATATATATATATATAGAGAGAGAGAGAGAGAAAATAGTGATAGAGTGAAGAATAACATGGTCGGCTGTACAAAAAGGGTTTTATTTACAGTATTAACAACTGTTTCATTGATCAGGTGAGTCTAAAGGCCGCTAATCACTCGAAATTGCGTCACTCGACCTTAAATACAGTTAAATACGTTAAAACTATCCATAGTACAGAGTACTCCCAACCTCTAACTGGATTACCTAAAACGATAACTTGTTACCCCATATATATATATGTGTGTGTGTGTGTGTGTGTATTAAATGATTTATATATGTTCATACACGGAACAAAAAGGCAACTCAAGAATACAAGAGGCATCAAATTTGTGACCCCTCTTCAGGCGCTTATACGAAAAAGTTCACAAATTTGATGTGTCTTGTATTCCGGAGGTATATCCAATATTGGGCCTTGAAACCTTGGGTAGTGTTTTTGTTCTGTGTATCATAAAGAAATATTTCTGCTCTCTTCCAGATAAAATAGTTTTACTTTTTACTTTTCACATATACAATTATACTTAGATTCTCTCTTTCACTTTCACACACACACAAGTGCACCCCCCTCCTACACACACATTGCTATATTACTCTACTTCCGCCAGTGATGCTTCCTTTGAGACACAATAGGTAGTACATCCTGCTCCCACACCGAAATCCTTTTATTCCTGTTTTATATTTTATGTTTTAAATTTGACAAATGGTTCAGTGAGAAGAGTTAATGTAACAATTGTGAAACCTGTCCCTACGTGACTGATGGCAGGAAGCCAACCTAGTTCTCTTCCTAGTGGAGACAAGAACCTAATGCTTGGTAACCGAATACATGGATTTTCCCGACCCCTTTCATTGCCGTCGAGAACTCTGGTGCTCCCCACCGTCCCTAGACTGACAAAGAGGAGCAGACGACCTCTGGTGTTCCCCTCGGTCTCCGGACAGCTATACAGAGGAGCGGAAGACCTCCGATGACCTCGATGTCCGGACTGCCGCTTCCCACCGCAAAATCTGGAGGTGCATCTCACACGAGGAAAGAGCCTCGATGTATGAAATGTTTGATGCAGAAGGTGTGTTGAGTGAAGAGTTACACACACACACCCATATATATATATATATATGAATAAATTTAGTCCTTCATCAGTGATCTTCCAGTCTTCATTGGTATTTCATCGCTTTAAAGACCATATACCTCTGGTTGGTGCGAGGAACGGATAAAGAAAGTCGTTGGGACACGTAAGTAGGGGGAACGAGCGAGACAGATATATATATATATATATATATATATATATATATATATATATAGGACAGGATTGACTGGTAGCTGGAATTTGCGGACAGCATGGTATTTCTTAACTTGTCAGAAGGTAATCTCCGACATTCGCCTGAGAGTTTTGCTACCGAGTGCTACATGGCTGGAATGAAAATCAGTGCGAAGAGCGAGACACTCGTCCTCTCAAGGAATCCTGCTCAGTGCATCCTACATATAAATGGAGTTCCACTGAAGCAAGTAGAGATGTTGGGGCCATATTTACGAGTGATGGAAGGCAAGAGGCTGAATTAAGTGCAAGAATTGCAGTAGTTGGTGCAGTAATGCGCCAGCTTCCGTATTAGGCCATCAGAAGAGCGGCAGGTGTACAAGCCAAACTCGCTATCTTCAATTTGATATTCGTGTCAACCCTTACCTATGGTCATGAATTCTGAGTAATGACCGAAAGAATACGGTCGTGAATACAAGCGGCAGAAATGGGGTTCTTCCGAAGGGTCTTTAGAGTATCGTTACTAGACTGAGTGTGTCGATCGTAGATCAAGGAGTCGCTACTTCGTCGAATTGAGAGATAACAGTTACGGTACTACGAACATGTGGTTAGAATGTTCCGGAAAAAAATCGCTGGACAGATTTTATGAGTAAAACTAACTAGTAGAAGACACGTGGCTAGACCCCGGAACAAAATAGTTGGATAACATCCATGAGCTCGGCTGGTCTCATTTGGGGATCCAGCTGAATCAATTGTAGATGGCTGCTTCTGACAGGACCCACTGAATGGCATGCTTGAGGACTCTGTCCCCCTCCCCACGACCCTCACAAGTCGAAAAAAGAAGAAAAAGAGGGAAAGAATATATATGTATATGTATATATATATATATATAATGATGATGATGATATATATAAATATATATATATATATATATATATGTAGATAAATCTACCAAGAGTTTACGGTAGTGTCCAATCCGTATGAAGAACTCAATGTAATCCGGATATCATGGAAAGAAGAGATGCAATGAAAAATCACTTTCGGTGAAAGATAAACGGAATACAGAGTCAAGATAAAATATTAAAAAAATAATGAATAAAACAATGAAACACTTCCTTATATTAAACAAAAAAAGTTCATTATTTAACGATCGTTTCTAGGATATATATGTGTTAGAATTGGCATGCATATTCAACAGATCTATGTACAAAATTATACAAAATTATACAAACAATCAAAATTAAATATACATACCAACACATATATATGCCGTCTTCAGAAATAATATATAATATATATATATATATATATATATATATATATATATATATATATATATATACAAACACAGATGGCGTATTATAATTGTTATTAAAACATTTCTAGGTCAGTATGGATCGATATTAGGCTCTTAGCATCGATCTATGTGTGGAATGAACCTCCGTCAATTTCGACGATGAGCATTCAAGTTGTTCGATCAACGGATCAGCTTCTTTATGAAATCAATGTATACCCATGACCTAGTTCTCAGGGAGATTCAGCGTGACACGGTGTGTGACAGGACTGGACCCTTTGGATTGCAGGCACAGTCAATCTGGCGGGCTTCAAAACAATTATCATCTACCCAATTTCATTTACAAGGCATTGATCAACCGGGAGCTATATTAAATGGTATCTGCTGAAGATCCCACGATAGAGGTTCGAACCCGGGACCTAATGATCGCGAAGTGAACTCCTTAACATCTATGCTGCATTACTCATCTATCCGTAAGCCTATATCAATGTACGTATAATGTTACTGCAAGCAGGTTCTGGGGGCACCAAATGTTCTCCAACACAGTACCTCAATTTCATTCATTCTGCCCTTGAGTTTATAACCCAATAACAATCATGAAGGCTTCCATACAGTTACCGTCTACCAAATGTCTCTCAATGCTTTAGTCGGAGACACAAAGCTTATGATAGTAAATACTTGTCCAAAGTGCTGCACAATGAGACCGAACAGTAAACCACGTGTCTATAAGCAAGAGTTACCACGACCATCTCCTCCATTTGGTGGTATTAGAGGTGTGGTGGGCATGGTATTGGTGGTGGTAGTGGGAGTGTTGTTGGTGGTGTGGTGATATTCATGGTTGTGGTGGTGTTGGTGGTAATAGTGATGGTGTTGTTGGTGGTGATGGTGTTGGTGGTGGTGATGTTGGTGGTGGTGGTGGTGATGTTGGTGACTGTTGTTGTTGGTAGTGTTGGTGGTGGTAATGGTGATGGTGGTGATGTTGGTGGTGGTGGTGATGTTGGTGACTGTTGTTGGTGGTAGTGTTGGTGGTGGTAATGGTGATGTTGGTGACTGTTGTTGATGGTAATGGTGATGGTGTTGTTGGTGGTGATGTTGGTGACTGTTGTTGGTGGTGATAGTGATGTTGGTGGTGTTCATGGTAATGGTGATGTTGTTGGTGATGTTGTTGTTAGTGGTATTATTATTGTTGTTACATGAACCAGGATATTGATTTAGTTGCAACAATAAGAAGACATGTTTAAACTGTTTAGTAGAATATACATAATATAATGTAACGGACTGACATGATTATATAGTTACAGTATTGGATTGGCAGTATCGGTAGAGTGTCGGACAACATGCTTTGCGGCACAGAGTTACGTCCCTTTACGTTCTAAGTTCAAATTCCACCGAGATCGACTTTGTCTTTCATCTTTACGGGGTCGATAAAATAAAGCGCCAGTAATGCACTGGGGTCGATTTAATTGACTTTCCCCTGCCCCCAAATTGCTGGCCTTGTGCCTAAATCAGAAATCATTAAGGTGGTGCATTGGCCGTATCGGTAGAGCACTAGACACCATGTGTTGTAGTATAGCGTTACGGCCCTTTAGGTTCTGAGTACAAATCCCGCCGAGGTTAGCTTTGCCTTTCATCCTTACGGTGTCGATAAAATAAAATACCAGTAACGCACTAAGTTAGAGATTTAATCGATTTTCCCCTCCCCTAAAATTGCTGACCTTGTGCCTAAATCAGAAATCATTATTAGGATTGGCTGTACTGTTAGGGTGTCGGCACCCTGCTTCAGAGTCGTTAGAGTGTCGGACAAATGTTTAACGGTATCTGTTTCGAGTCTTTAACGTCTGAGGTCAAATCCCGCTGGGTTTAATTTTGCCATTCATGATTTCATGGTCGATAAAATAAAGTACCAGTTAAATACTGGAGTCGATTTAATCGACTTTCCCCTCTCCACAAATTGCTGGCCTTGTGTCTGAATTGGCAGATGCAACACTTAGTTACGGCTATCTACCGTCCTGGTCAAATTGACCTTTCATCCGCCCCGGGGGTCGATAAAATAAAGTATCAATTCAGTACTGGGGTCGATGTAATCGACTTTCCTCTTCTCTCAAAATTGCTGGCTTTGTGCCAATTTTTGGAATAATTATTTTTAAAGGACCGAAGAGATATATCTTCCTCTCCGATCAAACTCTCACCATCGTTTTCAAGTTTCATCCGGAAAGGAATTTGAAGGAATTTGAAGGTGGCGAGGATGATGCTCTCCTCCAGTAAATGTATCAAAAGGTGGATGAAAGTAGCAAAGGTAGCAACAATTAATGAGTCTACTCTCAACTCAGCATGTACTTATAGGTCAGACTACGATAGCTGGGACAGGGTGCTTGACCTTGGTGGTCAGGAATGTGGGTCTGTGGGGCATCCTCAATTAATCTTAGATATTCAGCTCTCTGTACCAGGAGGACTAAATGCCTTATATGATTGTATACTATATATATATATATATATCGTTGGGAGAGGGTTCTTGGTGGTCAGGGTGATTTAGAAATGTGGATCTGTGTGGCTTTCTCAATTAGCCATAGATATCCAACTCTCTGTACCAGGAGGGCTAAATATCTCATATAATTGTATACTATGTACTATACCTCATATAATTGTATACTATGTACTATACCTCATATAATTGTATACTATGTACTATACCTCACTTGTATATATATCATGTATTTTAGCATTTACATTACTCTATATTTACTATTGTATTTTCATGGTAAAGGCTTTACCTCACATAATTATCTCACATAATATCGAATCTATGAGATTTTGAAAGTATTAATTTTGAGAACAATACCTTAACATCTGTTTGAGCGACCAGTTACAGCCAGTTTCAACAGAAA
>OZ024743.1:328755830-328760830 GCA_964016885.1 Eledone cirrhosa
AGGGACAATGTTATTATGTGCTTAAAGTCGAAACCCTTATTAACGGTGATATCCTTGTTCGTTGTTGATTTTCCGTAACCAAACCAGAATTTTAGATGTACATCATTCCTTTATACTCTAGCTTTGTATTGATATATTGCAGTTTATATTACATTTTTATATGTGTGTATTCTTTTATCGATATCAACTCTGCATTTCATCCGTTTGAGGTCGATAAAAAAAAGTACCAGTCAAATACTGAAGTCGATTCTTCCTTTCTGTCACTCTCTCTAAACCCTTTTCTGGAAGAAATCTGCTGTATTCCGACCTTAGAGGGGAGATGGGCTCTGCCAGGTTTTAAAATGCATCTGTATCTTAATACGGCGCCCCTACGACCCCCTCAGAAGTTACGGGTCCATACATACGTGCGTATTCTTTTATATTTTAAAAATATTAAAAAAATACTTTTATATATATTACATTTTAGAAAATTAAGAGATCACTGCTCCGATAATACGGAGATGTGGTTAGAATGTCTCTGGAAAGAATCACTGGACAGATTTCACGGGTAAAACCAACCGGCAGGAAACTCAGAGTAGACCCCGAGCAAGATGGTTGGATAACATCCATGAGCTTGACTGGTCTCGCTTGGGGATCCAGCCGGATCTGTTGGAGACGGTTGCTTCTGACAGGGCCTGCTGGAAGGAGTGTTTGAAGATTCTGCCCCCACGACAAGAAGAAGAAGAAGAAGAATTTGAAATCTTAAAATTTTGCCAAGTCTTACTTTATATTATTATCTTGATTGGCAGTATCGGTAAAGGGTCGGACTCCATGCTTTGACGCATAGAGTTACGGGCCTTGTCATTCTGAGTTCAAATCCCGCCAAGGTTAACTTTGCCTTTCATCCTTACGGGATCGATAAAATAAAGTACCAGTAATGCACTGGGTAATTGCTGGCCTTGTGCCAAAAGTAAACACAATTATCTTATACTATCCTCTATATTTATTTGTACTAGCAGTTTTATTTTTATATATTTTATTAGATTTTTATTGCATTTTATATATTTCCTTTTTATTATTCCTGATTATAATCCATACTTCGTATCCATGCTTTCATACCTTACTCTCGGGGTCTCGAATAATGACCCCCTTCCCATGTTTATTAACTTTTCACTTTTTGCAACCCACCCCCCGCTTGTTAAATTTTGCTAATCAATCTCCGATGAAATTTTAGTGGTAGCATTCCTGCGGAAATTACTTTTCTTTATACATTAAAAAACATTATACATATATAAAAAGTACATTACAAGAAATCCCATATGTTATGAAACAAATAGGATGGGTTGGGGTCTCAGTATGTAAACTAAACGACTAATTCTGGTTTTTAAAAATATCAACGGAGACAACCTAGAAAAATTACCAATTTTCCACCCCCACCCCTACCATTTGTTCCACAACCCTTATTATTTGGGACCCAAATTTAATCTGTAAGCCTTTCTCTCACACTATATATACTTGAAATTGTCCCCAACATTCAAAATACGGCTTCAAGAGACATTTTAAATAAATGTTCAATACTTTTCTTTCTTTCTTTCCTCATTGATTCATTGTGAAATTGTTTTCCTATCGATCCCCATAGTACTCACATGTCAGATACTTACGAAGCCAGATGCGTAAACTTCCGTTAGAAATGTCTTTATCATTAGCACTATTTTTATCTTTATTTTATTTTAGGTGTACTGTATCAGCTTGTATCTAAATACATTCGTATTATCGTTCTTTGCTTTTCATCCTTACAGGAGTCGATAAAATAAAGTACCAGTAATGAACTGGGGTTGATTTAATCGCCTTTCGCCTCTCCCCAAATTGCTGGCCTTGTGTCTGAATCAGAAACAATTATTATTGTTATTATTACTTATTTTGTTATTTTACCATTACAACTTATTGTATCTATTATTAAGGCTAGCAATGTAATCTCTACTGTTGCTATTGTTGTTATTGTTGTTAAGAACGACACCGATGTCGCTGCCATTGGTATCGTGGTAATAAAACGACCCTGGTGCCAGGAAGGTTTCCCTGGAACTATAAATAAAATATTTGGTGACCCTAGACAAATGATGGCAACAGATGAAGAATAGGAAATGCCTTTGCAGTTTTGTCCGTGGGGCGCAGCCGAAACCCCACCCACCCTAGGCATAAAACCTATCAGCCTCTTCCCTCTCATCCCTTTCTTCCGTGACCTAATAGTCCTTGCTCCCTCCTCCCTTTTCTTCACATTTATGGCATTTATAGTCCTTCCTCCACGATCCTATACAGCTAGATCTGCCCTTCTTTACCCCTTCCCTCTCTGTTCGTTACTTCGTTTTGATTTTACCCACTGTTTTTTTTTTCATATTTCCATCAATATTTATGTTATTTATACAAATGTGAATAAATTGTATAAGAAAGGTGTATACACGCTGATAGTAACAAACTGACTGGACGTTTTATAGCTACGAGCTCGGTAAAACTGATAAACACTTAAATTAATCAACATATCCTAGAGTTTAAAGAATCCATCAATAAGAAATATAGATACCAATAAAAGGGAAGCAAGAGAACAAAAAACAATTGACAAGTCACATGTTTATTGGAGTTCGCAAACATGGAAGCATTTGCCTGAGACATATCAACTCCTTCACCTAATCGTGTTAACATCTGTTGATGTCACACCAGTGTTAGTTGCTGTTGTAATGATCGAATAACAAATCTACACTGGTGTCATTGAAATACGTATTATCCAATAAATACGATTATGTAACACCTGTCTTAAAGTTCATTTCACACACACACACACACACACACACACACACACACACACACACACACACACATATATATATATACAGAGTCACACATACAGGAACACACACACAGACACACGCAAACATGTATCTGTCGGTATATACTGTATACGTAAATGCATTTCTTGGATAGAATGGCGGTGGTGCATGGTTTAATAAGGGGGGGGGGGATCCAGCAAACATGACACACACACATACTGTGGCCTACATACTAACACACATACATACATACATACAAACATACATACATACACAGACACAGATACATACACTGACAAACACAGAGGCAGATAGATACACACACATACATAGTGGCCAGCAAGCTGACACACACGAAAAAACGCACACACGACATACGCATACACAGCCACATTACGCAATATGAACACACTACACAGCACGCACAAACAGATACACACGGACACTCATACACAAAACAAGCCAACACAGACACACACACACACAAAGACACTCATACACAAAACAAGCACATAGAGACACAACACGAACAAACACATACACACAGACACACATTCACACACACATAACACTAACACATACAGAGAGAGACACACGGGACGTGAAAGCAGCAGCAGCAGCAGCAGAAGAAACATTTGTTGATTGATTCTATATTTACCTTAAACTGTTTGGTGTAGAGAGAGGGATCGATAGATAGATAGGGATTGAGATGAAGGGAAATAGAGAGATAGGTAGCAGGAGATAGATAGAGAGAGGGATATATATATATATATACAAATATAAATTATCGAGAATCGTATTTCGGCCTATGAAATAACGAAAAACAACCTCCGAGATGTGTGGTAAGTGCTCAATGGTTCGGATGAACCAGAGCTACAACATACGTTAAAGGCCAAACACACTGAGACGATGGTTAAACAATCATCCGCACAGACCCCCCAAAAAACGGTCAAGTAATTCGGGTCAAACATATATATATATATATATATATATATATATATATATATATATAGAGAGAGAGAGAGAGAGAGAGAGAAGTGGTTACACAACAGTTAGTTCACCATCCCGAGAACAATTGTTTCACCTTAGCGGATCCTCACCTCGTAATGAACATGGTTATACGGAACAGTGCTCTACCACTACGTATATTACCTTCCAGTGTTCTACCACTATATATATATATATATATATATCTAGAGAGAGAGAGAGAGAGAGAGAGAGAGAGAGAGAGAGAGAATGATAGTGATAGAGTGATAGAGATGGACGAAGATAGAGGGAGATACACATCTACAGATGTGTGTGTGTAAAAGTCCAGGAAAAAAGAGTGTTCTATGTAGGTAACAGAGCTTAATAGTTATGTATAGAAACCACTGGTAAATGGAATAATTGCCTTATGTTGTTTATTACATAACTATATATATATTACATAACTATATATATATATATGTATAGAGAGAGAGAGATAGCTCGAAAGCTAGAGAGAGAGGGGGGAGAGAGGGGGGGAGAGAGAGAGAGATAGCTCGAAAGCTATAGCTAGAGAGAGAGAGAGAGAGAGAGAGAGAAAGGAGGGAGTGAGACCTATATCTCTGTGTGTTTCTCTGTGTATTCCTGTGTATGTGTGTACATGTGCGTTTGAGTGTGGCTGTATGTACCTGTGTGAGTGTGGCTGTATGTACCTCTGTGTGTGTGTGTGTGTGTGTGTGTGTGTGTGTGTGTGAGTGTGGCTGTATGTACCTCTGTGTGTGTGTTTGAGTGTGACTGTATGTACCTGAGTGTGCGTGCATGTGTATAGGGGTTTGTGTTAGCATGTATGATTGTACGATTGCCAGTGTGTGGATGTGCCAGTGTGTGTGTGTGTGTGTGTGTGTGTGTGCCTGTGTATGCATGTAACTGTGTGTGCGTAAGTGTGCGAGCCTATGTGTGCGCGTAACTGTGTGTGTATGCCAGTGTCTGAATGTAACTGTATGTGCGTGTGCGTGCCTATGTGTGCGCGTAACTGTGTGTGCGTGTGCGTGCCTATGTGTGCGCATAACTGTGTGTGCGTGTGTGTGTCTGCATGTAACTGCGTGTAACTGTATGTCTCCGTGCCTCTGTGTGCACGTAACTGTTTGTGCGTGTGTGTGTATATGTGCGTGCCTGTGTATGCGTGTGTGTGTGTGTGTAAGAGTCTTTGTAAGCCTATGTATGTGTGTGCGTGCC
>OZ024743.1:328773330-328788330 GCA_964016885.1 Eledone cirrhosa
TAGTTAGATAGAGCGGTGAAGGTGGTGGTGGTGGCTGTGTTAGTTAGAGAGAGAGGTGAAGGTGGTGGTGGTGGCTGTGTTACTTAGAGAGAGCAGTGAAGGTGGTGGCGGTGGCTGTGTTAGTTAGAGAGAGAGGTGAAGGTGGTGGTGGTGGCTGTATTAGTTAGAGAGAGCGGTGAAGGTGGTGGCTGTGTTACTTAGAGAGAGCGGTGAAGGTGGTGGTGGTGGCTATGTTAGTTAGAGAGAGCGGTGAAGGTGGTGGTAGTGTCTGTGTTACTTAGAGAGAGAGAGGTGAAGCTTGTAGTGGTGGTGGTAGTGGCTGTGTTAGAGAGAGAGAGGAGTGAAGCTTGCTGTTTGTAGTGGTGGTGGTGGAAGGGGTGTGGCTTGCGACTGGCAGTGATTGTGGCGGTAATAGTTAGAGAAAGAGAGATGTGAAGCATGCCGTATGTAGGTGGTGGTGAAAGTGGCATTTCTTGTGGGTAGTGGGGTGATAGTTAGAGAAAGAGAGAGGTAAAGCTTGCCGTTTGTAGTGGGGGTGGTGGTGAAAGTGTCGTATCTTGAGGGTGGAGGAAGTGTTAGTTAGAGATAGAGAAAGGTGAAGCATGCCGCTTGTAGTTGTGGTGGGAGCGGTAACAGATAAAGAGGGTGACATGTGGTGGTGGGAGCGGTAATAGTTAAAGAGGGTGGCATGTAGTGGTGGGTTCGGTGAAACAGACTGGTCACTCAGTGGTGGTGTTGGTAGTGATAATTATAGAGAGAGAGAGTGAGGGGGGGGGGGGGGCGCTTGCGACTGGCGGTGATGGGAGCGATGAAAAAAAGGGAAAAAGGTCACTCTGTGTGGAGATAGTGGGAGTGATGTGGTGGTGACAGTTATAAAGAGCTAGCTTTGTGTAGGTGGTAGTGGTGGCGTTGATAGTATTAGTGATAATAGTGCTAGGTCTAATGTGGTGGTGGTGGTGGTAATGATAGTAACAGTGATATTTATACAGAAGTACGGTGTAGTTGTTGGTGGTGGTGGTGATGTCGGTGATATGCAGAAAAGAGGGTAGATCGCTAGTGGTTGGGTGGGAGATAAGGATGGCTCCTGAGGGCAGCCGTTATATATATATATATATATATATATATATATGCAATATACCCATGATCAAATATATAATTGTTTCTACTTTTGGCACAAGGCCAGCAATTACCCAGTGCATTACTGGTACTTTATTTTATCGACCCCGTAAGGATGAAAGGCAAAGTTAACTCAGACCATAAAGGGCCGTAACTCTTTGCTGCAAAGCATGGCGTCCGACCCTCTACCGATACTGCCAATCCACAGCTGTAAACACACACGCACAGACACGTATATATATACAGGCTGTTCCTCCAAAATGTATACAAACAGCATTCTAATAAATATTGTCTGTACAGGTAATCAAAGTCTGTATACTGTTTTCGGGACACCCTGTATGTATCAAATTTAATATTGAAAAGGCTTCTACAAGACTAAAACTGTTTCATTCGAAAGAAACGGTTCTAGTGTTGTAGAAGCCCTTTTTTATATTAAATTTGATGTATACACTCTACTAATGTATTGAGTAACTTACTGCAGTTACAGTTTTATTTCACTCTCTATTCCTCTGTGAATATGTCACAGTTGCCAGTATGTTTTGTTGCCAGTATGCCAGTTGCCAGTATGTTTTGTTGCCAGTATGCCAGTTGCCAGTATGTTTTGAGAATATCAGACAGCGGTGTTTCAAGATTTGTTAATCTTTCATCGGTGACACTCTCACAACCCGTACTGGCATCGAAAAAAACTGGAGTCTACATAGAATTTTGTGTGATGAGCATTTGCTGGAAATGTTCATTTTCCTAGAGTGTGAACATAGCTGGTTATATTTAATTGGCGGTAGCAATAAGACAGCGTTTAGCATAATAGAGGTGTATATAAAAAACACATATAAACATATTATATGTTTATATACGATAAACATATGGGTAGACTCGCTATCAAAGAAAAAAATATATACACACACATATGTGTGTGTGTGTGTATATATATATACATATATATAAATGAGAGGTATAGAGATTGTTTTAGCGAGAAGCTAACAGCATTCTATAACATATATGCGACTATAACGTCAAGATGGGAAAAGTAGTTAACGTAAGATTTAGGAAAAATAATTCAAACTCATCTCAAAAGAGAATCAGGATATAAATTCATCCACAGAATTTAGTGAAATCCAGGGAAAAATCAATAGACCTTTAACTCATGATAAAATAAAGTTTAAAACACTTGTATATATATACATATATAAATAGGAAAAAGTATGACCCCGACGGCAGAGCTCAAGCCGTTTCGACGGCTAGTCCAGAAATAGCCGTCGAAACGGCTTGAGCTCTGCCGTCGGGGTCATACTTTTTCCTATTACCCACTCTACTACCCTAAGTATTGAGTACTCTGGTGCGTTATGGTCCATCTGGTTCCTTACCACAACTCCTTCGTTATATATATATATATGTGTATATATATTAATAAATATAGACATTCATGTGATCAAATACATTTTATTATATATATTTCAGAGGTACTGAGGTATTTCATAAGTACGTCCTCATCAGATAAAATAAATTGATGTCTGACATACCTCAACTATGCTGATGGCTCAATTCCAGTCTTGGTATATATATATATATATATATATATATATAAACAGGCGAAACTCCAGAGTAACAAAATGAATATTACAACTCTATTGCGGTATTGAGTACTCTTTATATATATATATATATATATATATATATATATATATATATATATAGAGAGAGAGAGAGAGAGAGAGAGAGAGAGTATGTATGTGTGTGTGTTTGAAGGTGCGTAGCTTAGTGCTTAGGGTATTCGGCTTACGATTGTAAAGTCTTGAGTTCGATACTCGGCAGCGTGTTGTGTCCTTGAACAAGACACCTTATTTCACGTTGCTCTAGTCCACTCAACTGGCAAAATTGAAGAAAAACCTGTCAGATGTAATTCAAGGGATCAGCCTTGTCACACGCTGAGTCTCCCTGAGATTTATGTTAATGGTATGCGAATCTGTGAAATGCTCAGCAATTTCAGATTAATATCACAGGCTGGCTGTTCCATTGATCAGACAATTGGAATAAGCATCGTCGAAATCAACGGAGGTCCAACACACACATACTGACATATGTAAGAAGCTGGTGGCTTACTCGGTTGCAACGCAGGAGCTTTCGCTATGCAAGAGCGCCCACATGACAAAAGGACCACATGTAGCGATAGCCAGAATAATCAGCGTCTTAGAAATACCACATGTATTGAGTCCTCCTTTAGTTTGTGCACCAAGCACACACTCATATATATATATATAATAGTAATGGGTTTAATCGAAGTTGCAGCTACAAGTAGCGCATCTCCCTTACCATCCTCCAGGGAAACACCTTCTCCATTCTGTCCGCCGGGGCTATGGGGAGGCCAGCACGTGGGTGCCCCATTTGCTCACCATACGGAGAGATGGGGAGGGCCAGAGAGATGGAGGCGATGACAGAGGGAGTTCGACTGACTGATTCCTGTAGCATTCATTTGCCGTTGTCACATTATATCATATCCCCTTATGTCCCTTCCAATATAGAAAATTGTTGAAGGTATTTATAAATTTAAGAGAGTTAAAAAAACAAATATTTACACATTAGAACGCATTGTCCTCAGTAGCAGACTAGCCTCGACCTTCGAAGACTGTCACAAAGCACTTGATGACAGAGTAATTAATACATTTCTCCTCAGAGTGAACACAAGAAGCTAGGTAATAGTGACACAAAGAATAATGTGAACAGAGGCATGTTGCCACATTAAAACTACAACAACGAAAATACAGACAGGTTAAAACGAACTGGACCTGATCGATAGATATTAATCGATAATATGTATATATATATACATATATAAATGGCGTAGACATTACAATACAACGGGAAGAAACATAATAGTACCAGTGATGATGTCACAGGTGTGTGACGAAAGAACTTTGATAGACTATATATATATTTATATCTGTATTTTTAACCGTTGGTCAATCAATGAGAAAAATTGATTGCCAGATAAATTAACTATGGAGATATAAAAGATAGAGAAGCAAAAAGCAATCCAAACCAAACAGTGAGTGTGTTTTATTATTTCTGGCAATATAACAATATGACCCTCCCTAAATATAACAATACACACACACATATATATATACATATTATATATAGTTATAAATAGATATATGTAAAAAGCTGCAGGGTATTAACCTCTTTAGTGCTACTGACACAATACAATGCACTTAGTATATTCTGTAAAGTGATTAGTGCTTGGAAGACCAACTAACTGCAGAAAACACACCCAAGACGGTGGGGAAGGGGGCTTAAGTTGTGTCAAGGACATGACAACCTCTCTAAAATTGGTACCACGATAAAATGTACTCAATACACTCTGTAAAGTGTAGGAACGCTCGTAAGCAAGGCGGCGGCCCCGGGCTCGTCAGATTGATTGCTGACTTGGACTGGGACGATCCGTCCAAACTATCATGGCATTCACGACTTGCCAAACCCATGCTAAAATTGACGTTATATAATTGGATTAATCTCTGGTGATAATAGTTTGTTATATATACAGAGTCTGCGGTGCTGAGACAGGAGATCACTAATCATGGGAGTACTCAATATATGGGGAGTTGCAGATAGGGTATGACTATACCCTTGAAAAATTGTTGCTGAACACACAAACTGAAACCGCTTGGTGCCGCGGACGGGATCTTACATCTCTCTCTCTCTCTCTCTCTCTCTCTCTCTCTCTCTCTCTCTCTCTCTCTCTCTCTCTATATATATATATATATATATATATATATATATATATATCTCACTCTCTCTCTCTCTATATATATATATATATATATATATATAATTATGTAATAAACAACATAAGACAATTATTCCATTTACCAAATGTTTCACGAAGACAGACGAGCTCAACAGAGACGCCTGAAATCGCTCATGAAAACCATATCAGAATACATCAGAATACATATATATAGCAGATAGGGTGTGGTAAAAACCAGGTGGACCATAACCCAGCAGAGTACTCGATATTTGGAGTAGTAGAGTGGGTAATATGAAAAGATTCAGGACTCCGACTGCTGAGCTCCAGCCTGTTCGACAGCTAGTTCGGAGTTCAGCCGTCGGGATCCTGAATCTTTTCATATATATATATATATATATATATATATATATATCGAAGTCCACCTGGTTGCGATGGGGTTGTTAGAACTCAAAGTGTTCTTGGAAGGATGGTTGCAGTGAGATTCGGCAGTTCTTGTGGTAGGGGATCACCACCTACGCTATCCTTGAAGAAAATCCGACCGGGTTACAGAGTCACTTACAACGACGGGAGCCACTGAGTATAGTTTCACTTGAACTTGATAATATATCCTTTTGATTGACTTTCGTCAAATCGGACCGAGGAAACAAAGTTTCCATGGGTCTTTTCAATTGCTAATACTATCTATCGGTCGCAACCCCAGGTAGAAGGAGCAACGTGAAATAAAGTGTCTTGCTCAAGGACATAACGCATCACCCGGTCCAGGAATCGAACTCAACCTCACGATTGATATATGTATATTAAATATAGGGGTTACATTTTGTTGAGAAATATTTCACCTAGATATAATTATATATATATATATATATATATATATATATATATATATAATGGCCTCAGCCTGTCGGCTGGAGCACGTAATAGAGTAATATATATATATATATATGGTGGTGGTGGTGTGTGTGTGTGTGTGGGGGGGGGGGTAATTAAACATAGGTGAAATATTTCTGAAAAAAGTAGCTTTAGGTTGCCTAACTAAGACTATATCCACAGGAAAAGATTCTTGTGAAGTGTTCTTTACTGGGATAAAGCCCTCAAGAATTTTGTATAAGATGTTTTAAATAAATAAATAAATATATATATATATATATATATAACGATATTAACAAATGGAAACTATATTTATAAAACCATATTTATAAATATAGTTTCCATTTGTTAACATCGTATTTTTACTCCAAATATTTGTTGAGTGCTTTATATCAGTTATAAAAATATTTGCTTGTTGTATCCCAACAATTTAAATAGAACTTTTACACACACACACAGACACACACACACACACACATATATATATATATATATATATATATATCATATATACACTTTATCAGTAAACACGCAACACCCTGTTCCTTCTAAATACATATATACATACATAGGAACTTTATGATTATTTCAGGTTTTTTCCGTCTGAAGAGCTCAAGCTATCATAATTGGTAGTCCCCAGTGAAATATATATAACGGAGATTGAAATAAACCTGAATCAACTGAATATGGACTCCAATTTATTAATATATATATATATATATATATATATATATATAGAGAGAGAGAGAGAGATAGAGAGAGAGAGAGAGACGTAAAACCTCGTCCACTAGAAGGACCCAAATATTAGCATATTAGCATTGAGTGCTCAAACTGGTGAATTACATGTAACTAAACCTATCACACCAATAAAAAATACATAAAAATACATAAAAAAAATACAGGCAAACGTTAAAACATAATATAAATTATAATAAAGTAAAAAAAAATATATAAAAGATAAAAATAAAAAATAAGAATAAAATAAAATGAAATAAAATAAAATAAAATAAATTAAAATAATTAAAACGACAAATAATATAATAGAAAATAAAAAATGAATAAAAAATAATAAAAAATAAATTAAAATAAAATAAAATATAAAAAATATATTAAAATAATAATAAATATTGCATATATATATATATATATATATATATATATATATATATATATATATATATATATATATATTGGAAATATAAAAAGCAAAAAACAATAACAAGGAGTGCAGTTACGAACCCCACCCCCACCTCCATTCTCAAGAGAGTTAAACTAATAAACATTTGTTCGTACTGCCTCTCTCTTTTGTTCCCGTTCCATTTTTCACTATATATATATATATATATATATATATATATATATATATATATATACCACAGGCTCTGTCTCTCTCTCTCTATATAAATATACCACAGGCTCTCTCTCTCTCTCTATATATATATATATACCACAGGCTCTCTCTCTCTCTCTCTCTCTCTCTCTCTATATATATATATATATATAAATGAAAAGTATAGAAATTGTTTTAGCGAGAAGTTAATAGTATTCTATAACATATATATATATATACCACAGGCTCTGTCTGTCTCTCTCTCTCTCTCTCTCTCTCTCTATATATATATATATATATATATATATATACATGTATGTATGTGTGTGGGAGTAAGTGTGTATGTGTTTAACCGGGGGGTGGGTTGCATTCACCAAATATTCGCCTCCCGCCTCTCTCTGTGCAGCCATAGTATTGTGTGTGTGTGTATATGTGTGTGTTCGGGTCATTGAACTTGCACGGAAATGAAGTAAATAACACACATACACATACAGCCCATGCAGATACACAGAAACACACAGACACATGCACATATACATGTAAACACACACACACAGACATAAATATATGCACATACACTTACACGAAGATATGAACAACCACATACACAAGCGAAAACATTCACATACATTTCAACTATACCAAGATATAGACATACACACACACACACACACACACACACACACACATATATATCTATAAATATACATACACACATACACAAACAAGCATATACATATAGATGCATACACACAAACATACAGCAATATAAACTCATACACACACACACCTATATACACGTACATATACATTTACACACATACACACGCACATTGTGTTGGATCTCCGTCGTTTCGATGATGTTCGGTTACTTTGATCAACAGAACTATCTGCTCGAGAAGTAACAGTGGCCGGGCATTCGACTCAACAGAATTACAGGTACGACTTGTTCTAGCTGAGGACTGGACTGGAGCAACGTGAAGTAGTGGAGTGGAGTAACGTGTGGAGTAACGTGAAGTAGTGGAGTGGAGTAACGTGAAGTAGTGGACTGGAGCAACGTGTGGAGTAACGTGAAGTAGTGGAGTGGAGCAACGTGTGGAGTAACGTGAAGTAGTGGACTGGATTAACGTGAGGTAGTGGAGTGGAGTGGAGTAACGTGAAGTAGTGGAGTGGAGTAACGTGAAGTAGTGGAGTGGAGTAACGTGAGGTAGTGGAGTGGAGTAACGTGAAGTAGTGGAGTGGAGTAACGTGAAGTAGTGGAGTGGAGTAACGTGAAGTAGTGGAGTGGAGTAACGTGAGGTAGTGGAGTGGAGTAACGTGAAGTAGTGGACTGGAGTAACGTGAAGTAGTGGACTGGAGCAACGTGAAGTAGTGGAGTGGAGTAACGTGAAGTAGTGGAGTGGAGCAACGTGAGGTAGTGGAGTGGAGTAACGTGAAGT
This sequence comes from Eledone cirrhosa, assembly GCA_964016885.1. NCBI lineage: Eukaryota > Metazoa > Mollusca > Cephalopoda > Octopoda > Eledonidae > Eledone > Eledone cirrhosa. The sequence continues at coordinate 328,781,828 of OZ024743.1, forward strand.
AGTGGAGTGGAGTAACGTGAAGTAGTGGAGTGGAGTAACGTGAAGTAGTGGAGTGGAGTAACGTGAAGTAGTGGAGTGGAGTAACGTGAGGTAGTGGAGTGGAGTAACGTGAAGTAGTGGAGTGGAGTAACGTGAAGTAGTGGAGTGGAGCAACGTGTGGAGTAACGTGAAGTAGTGGACTGGATTAACGTGAAGTAGTGGAGTGGAGTAACGTGAAGTAGTGGAGTGGAGTAACGTGAAGTAGTGGACTGGAGCAACGTGAAGTAGTGGAGTGGAGTAACGTGAAGTAGTGGACTGGAGTAACGTGAAGTAGTGGAGTGGAGTAACGTGAAGTAGTGGACTGGAGCAACGTGAAGTAGTGGAGTGGAGTAACGTGAAGTAGTGGACTGGAGTAACGTGAAGTAGTGGACTGGAGCAACGTGAAGTAGTGGAGTGGAGTAACATGAAGTAGTGGAGTGGAGCAACGTGAAGTAGTGGACTGGAGCAACGTGAAGTAGTGGAGTGGAGTAACGTGAAGTAGTGGACTGGAGCAACATGAAGTAGTGGACTGGAGCAACGTGAAGTAGTGGAGTAACGTGAAGTAGTGGACTGGAGCAACGTGAAGTAGTGGACTGGAGCAACGTGAAGTAGTGGAGTAACGTGAAGTAGTGGACTGGAGCAACGTGAAGTAGTGGAGTGGAGTAACGTGAAGTAGTGGACTGGAGTAACGTGAAGTAGTGGACTGGAGCAACGTGAAGTAGTGGAGTGGAGTAACGTGAAGTAGTGGACTGGAGCAACATGAAGTAGTGGACTGGAGCAACGTGAAGTAGTGGAGTAACGTGAAGTAGTGGACTGGAGCAACGTGAAGTAGTGGAGTAACGTGAAGTAGTGGACTGGAGCAACGTGAAGTAGTGGAGTGGAGTAACGTGAAGTAGTGGACTGGAGTAACGTGAAGTAGTGGAGTGGAACAACGTGAAGTAGTGGAGTGGAGTAACGTGAAGTAGTGGACTGGAGCAACGTGAAGTAGTGGACTGGAGTAACGTGAAGTAGTGGAGTGGAACAACGTGAAGTAGTGGAGTGGAACAACGTGAAGTAGTGGACTGGAGCAACGTGAAGTAGTGGAGTGGAACAACGTGAAGGGTCTTGCTGAAGGATACAATGATTCACCTGTCCAGAATAACTGATATCACAACATTTACGAGCGGGAGCTACACACACACACACACAGTAACCAACACACACACACACACACATACAATAATCAACACACACACATACAGTAACCAACACACACACATAAAATAACCAACACATACACACACACATACAGTAACCAACATACACACATACAGTAACCAACACACACACACACAGTAACCAACACACACACATACAGTAACCAACACACACACATACAGTAACTAACACACACAGTAACCAACACACACACACACACACACACACACATACAGTAACCAACACACACACACACAGTAACCAACACACACACACACAGTAACCAACACACACACATACAGTAACCAACACACACACATTCAGTAACCAACACACACACATACAGTAACTAACACACACAGTAACCAACACACACACACACACACACATACAGTAACCAACACACACACACACACAGTAACCAACACACACACACACAGTAACAAACACACACACACACACAGTAACCAACACACACACACACAGTAACAAACACACACACACACAGTAACCAACACACACACACACACACAGTGACCAACACACACACACACAGTAACCAACACACATACACACAGTAACCAACACACACACACACACAGTAACTAATACACACACATACAGTAACCAACACACACACACACAGTACCCAACACACACATATACAGTAACCAACACACACACACACAGTAACCAACACACACACACACACATACAGTAACCAACACACACACACATAGTAACCAACCACACACATACAGTAACCAACACACACATACAATAACCAACACACACACACACACATACAGTAACCAACACACACACATACAGTCACCAACACACACATACAGTCACCAACACACACACACGTACATAAACCAACACACACATACAGTAACCAACACACACATACAGTAACCAACACACACATACAGTAACCAACACACACACACACATACAGCAACCAACACACACACATACAGTAACCAACACACACACATACAGTAACCAACACACACACATATAGTAACCAACACACACACATACAGCAACCAACACACACACATACAGTAACCAACACACACACATACAGTAACCAACACACACACACACACATACAGTAACCAACACACACACACATAGTAACCAACACACACACATACAGTAACCAACACACACACATACAGTAAACAACACACACACACACACAGTAACCAACACACACACACAGTAACCAACACACACATACAGTAACCAACACACACACACATACAGTAACCAACACACACACACATACAGTAACCAACACACACACACATACAGTAACCAACACACACACATACAGTAACCAACACACACACATACAGTAACTAACACACACAGTAACCAACACACACACACACACACACACATACAGTAACCAACACACACATACAGTAAGTACTTAAAGCCTCCGAGTAATTAAACCCAACTAAACACTACACTAAAAATAAACTAATTTGTATCTACCAAAAGTACACTATGTCTATGTGTGTGTGTTCGTCTCTGTGTGTATGTGTCTGTGTGTGCGTGAGAGAGAGAGAGTTCGTCTATGTGTGTATGTGTCTGTGTGTTAGAGTATACCTGTTTGTGTGTGTGAGAATATGTGATTTCGTCTGTGTGTACGTGTCTGTGTGTGAGAGTGTATCTGTCTTTGTGTATGTGTCAGTGTCTGTATGTGTGAGTGTGTATTTGTGTGTATGTCAGTGTGTGGCAGTGTCTGTGTGAGTGTGTCCCTATGTGTGTGTATGTGTCTTATTGTGTGAGTGTATCTGTGTGTGTGAGTGTATGTGTGTGTGAGTGTCTTATTGTGTGAGTGCAAGTGTGTGTGTATATTACTGTGTGTAGGTGTGTATGAGTGTGTATATGTGTGAGTGTCTATATGTGTGTGTTCGCTGGGTTGCGTTTGTGCGTTTACGTGCATGTATGCGTTTCCGTGCGTGTGTATACGACAACTGTGTGTACTGTATATGTAATTGTGTGTGTATGTGTATAATTATGTATGCATGAGACTGTGTGTGTGTGTAATGTGACATATGTGTGTGTGTGTTGTGACTGTTTAGATTTGGGTGTCTGTGTGTGTAAAAACAAATCAGTGTTAGTGGTAGTGGTGGCGATGGTGTTGCTACTACAGGTGGCGATGGTGGTGGGTGGTGTTGGTGGTGTTGTTGCTACAGGTGGTGATGGTGGTGGTAGTGGTGGTGGTGGCGATGGTGTTGCTGCTACAGGTGGTGATGGTGGTGGTGTTGTTGCTACAGGTGGCGATGGTGTTGCTGTTACAGGTGGTAGTAGTGGTGGCGATGGTGTTGCTGTTACAGGTGGCGATGGTGGTGGTGGTGGTGCTGGTGGTGGTAGTGGTGGCGATGGTGCTGCTGCCACAGGAGTGGTGGGGTGGTGGCGATAGTGGTGGCGGTGGTGGTGGTGTGGTGGTGGTGTAGGTGATAGTGGTGGTGGCGGTGGTGGTGTAGGTGATAGTGGTGGTGGCGATAGTGGTGGCGTGGTGGCGGTGGTGGTGTGGTGGCGGTGGTGGTGGCGGTGGTGGTGGTGGTGTAGGTGGTGTGGTGTTGGTGGTGTGGTGTTGGTGGTGGTGTGGTGGCGGTGGTGGTGTAGGTGATAGTGGTGGTGTTGGAGCAAGTGTCCTTCTTGGAAATACAGACAATGTGAAAGTTTTATTAGCTAGGGCCGCTCCCAAATTGACGTCGTTAAAGGTGGTGTGGTCAGTGCCGGAGTTACCACTGTGTTTAAGCGCAGGGCTCTGCTGGCCCGGGGGGGGGGGGATTTTCCTGTCCCAAAATTTTTTACCTCCTTCTGGGCCTCATAATTTAACAAGAACGGGGCCTCATTTGTCCTAAATCCGACACTGGGTGTGGAGGTGGTGTGGTGGTGTGAGGAGGTGTGGTGAGGTGTGGTGATGTAGTGGTGGTGGTGGTATGGGGGGGGGGTGTAGTGAGGTGATGATGTGGTGGTGGTGTAGTATGTGGTGATGTAGTGGTGGTGTTATGGTGTGGTGGTGTAGTGTGGTGAGGTGTGCTGGTTGCTTGATATGGTGATGTATTGCGGTGTGGTGGTGGTATGTATGTGACCAGGGCGGATGGACAACGTTGGACAGTCCAATGTGTTTGTTGAGATAACGGGGAATATATACATCATATATATATATATATATGTATATATATATATATATGTATATATATATATATATATATATATATATGTATATATATATATATATATATATATATATATATATATATATATATATATATATATATATATATATACATATATATATATATATATATATATATATATATACATTACATATACACATATGTATAGATACACATACATATAATACACTATATTATACACACACACACACACATATATATAGAGAGAGGAGGAGAAACAGAAAGAAAGAGTGTATACATATGTATATATATGTAAAAGTCAGCATTTATGTTTAAACACATTGTAGAAAATCAAATAGTAGTCAGTAGCCTCTGTGTATATATGTATGCATACACGTGAGCGTGTGTGTATATAAGTAGGCCTATGTCTGTATATGTCTATATATATATATATAGACATAGGTTTCTCTCTCTCTCTATATATATATATATAATATACATATATAATATATATATATATATATATTGTTATACTTTGGGAGGGTCATGTTGCCAATAAGAATCTTGCTAAACAAATTCAGAAACGAAATATATATATATATAATGACACACGACCGTGACTTCTGGCGTCACGCAGTAATACAGGGTACCCGACCTCCCATGGGTACATGCTGAAGCATATAAACAATATGCCCCCCCCCCCCCACCGCAAGGTGGCCGTGGAGGTGCCACGGCAAAAAAGCACCCAGCCCACACTGTAAAGTGGACGTGTAGGCGCCACGAAAAAGCACCCAGCACTCACTGTAAATGAGGTTGGTGTTAGGAAGGGCATCCAGCTGTAGAAATCAAGCCAGATCAGTTCCTGTATGAGCAAGGCATGGTCAGCCGACCAGACACTGCCCACAACAGGACAACCCGTCTAACCCATGCTAGCGTGGAAGAACGGACGTAAAACGGTGATGATGATGATGATGATAAAGAGGGAGAGATAGATGTAAATTCCCGACCGCGGTGCCAAGGGTGTAATGTGTGTGTGTATATATATATATACTACACCCTGAATAAGCGTGTGTGGATATGCATACGTATGTATGAGTATAATTATTTGTGTGTATGATGTGTGTGTGATTAATTCTTATTTGAAAGTGGAAAACAGGATCAATGTCGCGACACCTGGCCAGCATAGTCAAGTGTGTTTAAACACACATTGCAGAATGTTGAGTGTATACTGAAGTGTATATATATATATATATATATATATATATATATATATATATATATATATATATATAGAGAGAGAGAGAGAGAAACCACAGTTTAAAAAGGTACTCAATACGTTAAAAGAGTGTAGGCATACTCTAGTCTTATAGAAGTCATTTCTATAATAGAATAAATAAATACACACACACACACATATATATATATATATACGCACACAAACATATATATATATATATATATACACACCACACATATATATATACAGACACACACACACGACACACATATATATACACACACCACGTATATATATATATACACACACACACACCACACACATATATATATATATATATATATATATATACACACACACATTTATATATATACATATATATATATATATATATAAAGTAATTCCGTCGGAAAGGTCCAGGAAAAACTATATATATATATATATATATATTACCGCTATGTTTACATATCACGGGCTAATTCTTTCGTAATACAAAATCCCACTCTCTCTCGTACCCCCTCTCTCTCTCTCTCTCTATATATATATATATATAGAGAGAGAGAGAGAGAGGGGGGGAGCACTTAAGAACAAAACTCCTGGCCCTCGAGTAGCTCCCAACTATAATAAAAAAATTTATATATATAGATATATATTATTGTCGCCTAAAAATCGCATCGAGCAAGACACACACACATACGTATTTACATACACACACAAACACTCACGTACTCACACACACAGACACATACATACACATAAACTTAATCACATACACACAAACACGAGCACACACCCGCGTACGTACTCACACACACACGTATTCATATAACACAAATACACAAACACCAATACACACCACACGTACTCACATACACAGACAC
>OZ024743.1:328798330-328818330 GCA_964016885.1 Eledone cirrhosa
TAGTGGTGGTGGTTGTTGTAGTGGTAGTGGTGGTGGTTGTTGTAGTGGTTGTGGCTGTGGTGGTGGTTGTTGTAGTTGTGGCGGTGGTTGTTATTGTGGATGTTGTTGGTGGTGGTGGTTGTAGTTGTGGTGGTGGTGGTTGTAGTTGTGGTGGTGGTGGTGGTTGTTGTAGTTGTGGTAGTGGTGGTTGTAGTTGTGGTAGTGGTGGTGGTTGTTGTAGTGGTAGTGGTGGTGGTTGTTGTAGTGGTTGTGGCTGTGGTGGTGGTTGTTGTAGTTGTGGCGGTGGTTGTTATTGTGGATGTTGTTGGTGGTGGTGGTTGTAGTTGTGGTGGTGGTGGTTGTAGTTGTGGTGGTGGTGGTGGTGGTTGTTGTAGTTGTGGTAGTGGTGGTTGTAGTTGTGGTAGTGGTGGTGGTTGTTGTAGTGGTAGTGGTGGTGGTTGTTGTAGTGGTTGTGGCTGTGGTGGTGGTTGTTGTAGTTGTGGCGGTGGTTGCTATTGTGGATGTTGTTGGTGGTGGCGGTTGTAGTTGTGGTGGTGGTGGTTGTAGTTGTGGTAGTGGTGGTGGTTGTTGTAGTGGTAGTGGTGGTGGTTGTTGTAGTGGTTGTGGCTGTGGTGGTGGTTGTTGTAGTTGTGGTAGTGGTTGTCATTGTGGATGTTGTTGGTGGTGGCGGTTGTAGTTGTGGTGGTTGTAGTTGTGGTAGTGGTGGTGGTTGTTGTAGTGGTAGTGGTGGTGGTTGTTGTAGTGGTTGTGGCTGTGGTGGTGGATGTTGTAGTTGTGGTAGTGGTTGTTATTGTGGATGTTGTTGGTGGTGGTGGTTGTAGTTGTGGTGGTGGTGGTTGTTGTAGTGGTTGTGGTGGTGGTTGTTGTAGTGGTTGTGGTGGTGGTTGTTGTAGTGGTTGTGGCTGTGGTGGTGGTTGTTGTAGTTGTGGCGGTGGTTGTTATTGTGGATGTTGTTGGTGGTGGCGGTTGTAGTTGTGGTGGTGGTGGTTGTAGTTGTGGTAGTGGTGGTGGTTGTTGTAGTGGTAGTGGTGGTGGTTGTTGTAGTGGTTGTGGCTGTGGTGGTGGTTGTTGTAGTTGTGGTAGTGGTTGTTATTGTGGATGTTGTTGGTGGTGGTGGTTGTAGTTGTGGTGGTGGTGGTTGTTGTAGTGGTTGTGGTGGTGGTTGTTGTAGTGGTAGTGGTGGTGGTTGTTGTAGTGGTTGTGGCTGTGGTGGTGGTTGTTGTAGTTGTGGCGGTGGTTGTTATTGTGGATGTTGTTGGTGGTGGCGGTTGTAGTTGTGGTGGTGGTGGTTGTAGTTGTGGTAGTGGTGGGGGTTGTAGTTGTGGTGGTGGTGGTTGTTGTAGTGGTTGTGGTGGTGGTTGTTGTAGTGGTAGTGGTGGTGGTTGTTGTAGTGGTTGTGGCTGTGGTGGTGGTTGTTGTAGTTGTGGCGGTGGTTGTTATTGTGGATGTTGTTGGTGGTGGCGGTTGTAGTTGTGGTGGTGGTGGTTGTAGTTGTGGTAGTGGTGGGGGTTGTAGTTGTGGTAGTGGTGGTTGTTGTAGTGGTAGTGGTGGTGGTTATTGTAGTTGTGGTGGGGTGGTGGTTATTGTAGTTGTGGTAGTGGTGGTTGTTGTAGTGGTAGTGGTGGTGGTTATTGTAGTTGTGGTGTAGTTGTAGTTGTAGTCGTTCTTATTTTTGTAGTTGCTGTTGTAATAGCAGATGTTGTAGTTGTGGTTGTAGTATTTGTTGTAGTTGTAGCAATAGTAGTTGTTGTTATAGTTACAGTTGTGGCTGTTGTGGGTATAGTAGTAGTAGTAGTAGTTGTGGTTGTTGTTGTAGTAGTTGTTGTTGTTGTAGTTGTGGTAGCAGTTGTAGTAGTTGTAGTAGTAGTAGTAGTTGTTGTAGTTGTGGTAGTAGTTGTAGTAGTTGTTGTAGTAGTAGTAGTAATCATAGTAGTTGTTGTAGTTGTGGTAGTAGTTGTAGTAGTTGTTGTAGTAGTAGTAGTAGTTGTAGTAGTTGTTGTAGTTGTAGTAGTAGTTGTAGTAGTTGTAGTAGTAGTAGTAGTAGTAGTTGCAGTTGTAGTTGTAGTAGTTGTTGTAGTAGTTGTAGTTGTAGTAGTAGTTGTAGTAGTAGTCGTTGTTGTAGTTGTAGTTGTAGTTGTGGTAGTAGTTGTAGTAGTTGTGGTAGTAGTTGTTGTGGTAGTAGTTGTAGTAGTTGTTGTAGTTGTAGTAGCAGTTGTAGTAGTTGTTGTAGTTGTGGTAGTAGTAGTTGTAGTTGTGGTAGTAGTTGTAGTAGTTGTGGTAGTAGTTGTAGTTGTGGTAGTAGTTGTAGTAGTTGTTGTAGTAGTAGTTGTAGTAGTTGTTGTAGTTGTGGTAGTAGTAGTTGTTGTAGTTGTGGTAGTAGTCGTTGTTGTAGTTGTAGTAGTTGTTGTAGTTGTGGTAGTAGTTGTCGTAGTTGTAGTAGTTGTTGTAGTTGTAGTAGTTGTTGTAGTTGTAGTAGTAGTTGTAGTAGTTGTTGTAGTAGTAGTAGTTGTAGTAGTTGTTATAGTTGTAGTAGTAGTTGTAGTAGTTGTAGTTGTAGTAGTAGTTGTACTAGTAGTTGTAGTTGTAGTAGTAGTCGTTGTTGTAGTTGTAGTAGTAGTTGTAGTAGTTGTTGTAGTAGTTGTTGTAGTAGTAGTTGTAGTTGTTGAAGTTGTGGTAGTAGTTGTTGTAGTTGTAGTAGCAGCTGTAGTAGTTGTAGTTGTGGTAGTAGTTGTAGTAGTTGTTGTAGTAGTTGTAGTAGTTGTAGTAGTTGTTGTAGTAGTTGTTGTAGTAGTTGTAGTAGTAGTTGTAGTAGTTGTAGTAGTTGTTGTAGTTGTGGTAGTAGTTGTAGTAGTTGTTGTAGTTGTGGTTGTAGTTGTTGTAGTAGCAGTTGTAGTTGTTGTAGTTGTTGTAATTGTGGTAGTAGTTCTAGTAATAGTAGTAGTAGTTGTAGTAGTAGTAGTAGTAGTAGTTGTAGTAGTTGTTGTAGTAGTAGTTGTAGTTGTAGTAGTAGTAGTAGTAGTTGTAGTAGTAGTTGTAGTAGTTGTTGTAGTAGTAGTTGTAGTTGTGATAGTAGTTGTAGTAGTTGTTGTAGTAGTAGTTGTAGTAGTTGTAGTTGTGGTAGTAGTTGTAGTAGTTGTTGTAGTAGTAGTTGTAGTTGTTGTAGTTGTGGTAGTAGTTGTTGTAGTTGTTGTAGTAGTTGTTGTAGTAGTTGTTGTAGTAGTAGTAGTTGTTGTAGTAGTTGTAGCAGCTGTAGTAGTTGTAGTAGCAGCTGTAGTAGTTGTGGTAGTAGTTGTTGTAGTTGTAGTAGTTGTTGTAGTTGTGGTAGTAGTTGTAGTAGTAGTTGTAGTTGTAGTAGCAGTTGTAGTTGTTGTAGTAGTTGTTGTAGTAGTAGTTGTAGTTGTAGTAGTAGTTGTAGTAGTTGTGGTAGTAGTTGTAGTTGTGGTAGTAGTTGTAGTAGTTGTTGTAGTTGTAGTAGCAGTTGTAGTTGTTGTAGTAGTAGTTGTAGTTGTGGTAGTAGTTGTAGTAGTTGTGGTAGTAGTTGTAGTTGTGGTAGTAGTTGTAGTAGTTGTAGTAGTTGTTGTAGTAGTTGTTGTAGTTGTTGTTGTAGTTGTTGTTGTAGTTGTGGTAGTAGTTGTAGCAGCAGTAGTAGTTGTTGTAGTTGTGGTAGTAGTTGTTGTAGTTGTAGTAGCAACAGTAGTAGTTGTTGTAGTTGTGGTAGTAGTTGTAGTAGTAGTTGTAGTTGTTGCTCTTGTTGTTGTTGCTATTGTTGTTGCTGCTGTTGTTGTTGTTGTTGTTGTTGTTGTTGTTGTTGTTGTTGTACTTGTTTGTCTTTTTTGTTTTTTTCTACCAGGGTTATTAATCGTCCAGCTGTTACAGAAACGTGGGAGGTGGGATGGTGAACTCGGTGGAGCGACGGAGTAAATATTCTACATTATGTAGTCAGGTTTCATTACGGCCGTGGTCGATAAAGTACTAGTAATCTACTGGGTCGACAGCAACTATTACTAGTGTGCCTTATTAGTATAGTAGGAACATATTTCTTAATATATTATAACTCCACATAGTTGGAGACACATTTTAAGGCCCGCTTCGGTCATGACCCCAAACTAGCTTCACTTAGTTGAGGACAGTAATAGGAACATGACCCTTAATATTCCATAGTTACTTTCAGTTGAAGACATTAATAGGGACATAGGCCCTAATGTATTATAGTTCCACTTAGTTGAGGACAATTGTAGGGACATGACCACTAATATATCATAGTTCCACTTTGTTGAGGGCACTAGTGGAGTTTTTGGCATAGTTGAGGATACCAGAGGTGTCTTTGGTATAATTGAGGGTACCAGTGTTGCCTTTGGTACAGTTAAGGGTACCAGAGGTGTGTATGGTATAATTGAGGGTACCAGAGGTGTCTATGGTACAGTTAAGGGTACCAGTGGTGTCTATGGTACAGTTAAGGGTACAATAGGTGTCTTTGGTACAGTTAAGGGTACCAGTGGTGTCTTTGGTATAGTTGAGGGTACCAGTGGTGTCTTTGGTACAGTTAAAGGTACCAGTGGTGTCTTTGGCACAGTTAAGGGTACCAGTGGTGTCTTTGGTACTGTTGAGGGTACCAGTGGTGTCTTTGGTATAGTTGAGGGTACCAGTGGTGTCTTTGGTATAGTTGAGGGTACCAGTGGTGTCTTTGGTACAGTTAAGGGTACCAGTGGTGTCTTTGGTACAGTTAAGGGTACCAGTGGTGTCTTTGGTACAGTTGAGGGTACCAGAGGTATCTATGGTACAGTTGAGGGTACCAGAGGTGTCTATGGTACAGTTGAGGGTACCAGAGGTATCTATTGTACAGTTGAGGGTACCAGAGGTATCTATTGTACAGTTGAGGGTACCAGAGGTGTCTATGGTACAGTTGAGGGTACCAGAGGTGTCTATGGTACAGTTGAGGGTACCAGAGGTGTCTATTGTACAGTTGAGGGTACCAGAGGTGTCTATGGTACAGTTGAGGGTACCAGAGGTGTCTATTGTACAGTTGAGGGTACCAGAGGTGTCTATGGTACAGTTAAGGGTACCAGAGGTGTCTTTGGTATAGTTGGGGTCACCAGTGTACCTGTATTAAATACATCCTACCTCTACATAGTTGGGGTCACCAGTGTACCTGTATTAAATACATCCTACCTCTACATAGTTGGGGGTCACCAGTGTACCTGTATTAAATACATCCTACCTCTACATAGTTGGGGGTCACCAGTGTACCTGTATTAAATACATCCTACCTCTACATAGTTGGGGGTCACCAGTGTACCTGTATTAAATACATCCTACCTCTACATAGTTGGGGGTCACCAGTGTACCTGTATTAAATACATCCTACCTCTACATAGTTGGGGTCACCAGTGTACCTGTATTAAATACATCCTACCTCTACATAGTTGGGGGTCACCAGTGTACCTGTATTAAATACATCCTACCTCTACATAGTTGGGGGTCACCAGTGTACCTGTATTAAATACATCCTACCTCTACATAGTTGGGGGTCACCAGTGTACCTGTATTAAATACATCCTACCTCTACATAGTTGGGGGTCACCAGTGTACCTGTATTAAATACATCCTACCTCTCTGTGATCAAAGATGTTCTCTTTGTCTCGTTGACATTATTGTTGTTGTTGGTGTAGTTGTTGTTATTGTTGTTGTTGTAGTTACAGTTGTCATTGTTGCTGTTGTTGTTACTGCCGTTGGTGTTGTCGTTGTTGCTGCTGTTGTTGTAACTGTCGTTGGCGTTGGTACGGTTGTTGTTGTTGTTGTTAGTGTCGTTGTTGTTGTTGTTAGTGTCGTCGTCGTCGTCGTCGTCGTTGTTGTTGTTGTTGCAGCTGTAGGTATTGTTTATGGTTGCCTGTTGTCAATTATGTGACCCGGATTCAATTGTGGGTCGGAAACAATGGACTTCACTGACGTCACCAATATTGTGGTGGTGGTGGTGGTGGTGGTGGTTAATGTGGTTGTGGTAGAGGTGGTGGTGGTGCTGATTGGTATTTGTGGTTGTGGTGGTGGTGGTGGTAGTGGTTGTGGTAGAGGTGGTGGTGGTGCTGATTGGTGTTTGTGGTTGTGGCGATGGTGGTGGTAGTGGTTGTGGTAGAGGTGGTGGTGGTGGTGGTGGTTAATGTGGTTGTGGTAGAGGTGGTGGTGGTGCTGATTGGTATTTGTGGTTGTGGCGATGGTGGTGGTAGTGGTTGTGGTAGAGGTGGTGGTGGTGCTGATTGGTATTTGTGGTGGTGGTGGTGGTGGTGGTTAATGTGGTTGTGGTAGAGGTGGTGGTGGTGCTGATTGGTATTTGTGGTTGTGGCGATGGTGGTGGTAGTGGTGGTGGTAGTGGTAGTGGTGGTGGTAGAGGTAGTAGTAATAGTGGTGGTGGTGGTGGTTAAGGTGGTTGTGGCAGAGGAGGTGGTGGTGCTGATTGGTGTTTGTGGTTGTGGTGGTGGTAGTCGTAGTGGTGGTAGTCGTGGTGGTGGTGGTGGTGGTGGTGGTAGAGGTGGTGGTAGTAGTGGTGGTGGTGGTAGAGGTGGTGGTAGAGGTGGTGGTAGAGGTGGTGGTAGTAGTGGTGGTGGTGGTAGTGGTGGTGGTAGAGGTGGTGGTAGAGGTGGTGGTAGAGGTGGTGGTAGAGGTGGTAGTAGTGGTGGTGGTGGTAGAGGTGGTAGAGGTGGTGGTAGTAGTGGTGGTGGTAGAGGTGGTGGTAGAGGTGGTGGTGGTAGAGGTGGTGGTAGAGGTGGTGGTGGTAGAGGTGGTAGAGGTGGTGGTATAGGTGGTGGTAGTAGTGGGGGTGGTAGAGGTGGTGGTAGAGGTGGTGGTGGTAGAGGTGGTGGTAGAGGTGGGGGTAGAGATGGTGGTGGGTGGGAATGGAAATATCTACAAATATCCAGATATCACAATAGAACGTTTCTAGGCAAAATAGTGGAACCTCGAAGTGAAGAGGATGTGGGTGGGGATCCATATGTATCGGGCAGAAGAGAATACTAGAGCTACATCCACTACCAACCATGGCCATCGCGTCGACTAAGACTTGAAAGACTGTTCCAATTGCTAGCTCCACAATGAGAGAGAGAGGGATGGAGGTAAAGTGAGAGAGAGAGTGTGAGAGGGAGAGAAAGGGAGAGAGAGAGTGTGAGAGGGAGAGAAAGGGAGAGAGAGAGAGAGGGAGAGAAAGGGAGAGAGAGTGAGAGGGAGAGAAAGGGAGAGAGAGTGAGTGAGAGAGGGAGAGAGGGAGAAAGAGTGAGAGAGTGAGTGAGAGAGTGAGAGCGAGTGAGTGAGTGAGTATGATTGAAAATGATATTGAGAAACAGAGAGAAAAAAGAGGAGGAGAAAAAGAGAGAGTGAAAGAGAGAGTGAGAGAGGGTGAGAAAGAGAGAAAGGGAGAGAGAGAAAGAAAGCGGGAGAGAGAAAGAGAGAGAGGGAGAGAGAGAGAGAAGAGAGAGAGGGAGAGAGTGAGAGAGAGAGAGAGAGAGAGAGAGAGAGAGAGAATGAATGAGGGAGAAAAATAAAGAATGAAAGACGTTTCCTTTCAGATGAAGTGGTCGCCCCGAAACGTTAAATTCCTTTTCTATCAATGATATGAATATTTATCCGAATTAATCAACTTTTCTCAATAATTGTCGCTGGCACAGACATCCCCCATCCCGGCCATCAACAAGACCGCCCCACCACCACCACCACCAACAACAGCACCACCACCGCCATCACCACCACCACCACCGCCATCAACACCACCACCGCCGAAGAGAAAAGTGTCTGTCTTCAGTCCTTTCAACCTCGTCCACCATACAACCTCTTTCGCTACTGCCACCAGACAGAGGAAAATTGCCTGCCCTTCCTGGCCAAAAGAAGGCTGCGGGTCGATCTTCACTATGGACTCGGCCGATAGCCGGATCCGTTCTACACGCGACAACAGCTGTTCAACATAACTCCACAAGTCAGTAATGCACGGACACTGGACGAATGTGTGCAGAACGGTTTCGTCGCTCTGCACGCATCTCGGGCAGGTCCGTCTGACAGCACTTCCGTGCCTGTAGAGTTTATCTCGAACCGGCAGTGCCCCCCGGTAGCACTGCCAAGCGAGGGATTTTTGGAAATAATCCATCGTCCCCGGCTCGAAAATCTTCCGGTACAGACTGGTTAGTTCGACTTCGTTGACTCCCAAAGCCTCTCCGAGTGCGTCGTCGCACTTGCCCACCACTAATCCTCTATAGAACTCGAGAGTGGAAGTTCCACTGACCGCATTGCCCGCCTGGTAGAGGGCAGTGAGTGCCTGGCAACATTCCAGATGCCAGTCACCCAGTCTCGGTCTCTTCTTGACCCAGGACTGCAACTCAGTCAAAGAAACGAGCTGCGGAAAGGCCCGTCTGACAAACGGCGACCACACCTGTTCACCGTTTAGGCAGAATATCTGGAGATGCCGCAGCCTCAGCGCGTGCCTGCGCATCATTAGCCACGGCATGCCCAGCCCTCCACGTAGAGGGTGCTGGCAGCAGATGGACTGCCTCACCAGCGGAACCTGACCCCTCCACAAGAATTTGAAGAGGAGCCGCTCCAAGTTAGCGAGGCGCGAACGGGGGCAAGGGACGACAGTCAAACGGTAGTAGATGAGGACGCGATGTACGCGTTCGCCACCTCCGCCCGACCTTTCAGTGATAGCTTCATCCCAGCCCATTTCTGGGTGAGACTGACTACCCTGCCCGTCACCTCCCAATTCTTATCCACCTGGAGGTCTGGCCCGAACCAAACCCCTAGCAACTTTACCGGTCCGTCCGTCCAGCGCCTAACGACGCTGTTGGACGGCATGGACTTGCCTCTCCAGGTGCCAAGTTGCAAGCCCACTGACTTTTCCGGGTTAAGTTTTGCTCCCGTCAACCTTTCATATTCCTCCAATAAGTTGCCGACCACCTCGATTTCTGAGGTGTCCGACACCATCACGGTGATGTTGTCCGCATAAGCCGACACAGCCTTTCCGCGTCCCGGTTCGAGCGGGATGCCTTGCAACAGCTCCAGCTTGCGCAGTAAAGGCTCGAGAGTCAATACGTACAGAAGGGAAGAGAGAGGGCAACCTTGACGGACCGATCGGGAGACCTGAAACGGTTCCGAGAGGTGGCCATTAATTTTGACCATCGAGCAGGTGCCGCTGTGCATTGCAGCGAACCAGCTTCTGAAGACGGGGCCGAAGCCAGCCGCCTTGAGGACAGCCTCCAGGTACCGATGGTCGACCCTATCGAATGCTTTCGATTGATCTAAATTGATCAGAGCCCCACCGAAGCCAGGTTTACACCCTACCCTCTCTATGATGTATCGCATTAGGTGGAGGTTGTCGTGTATGGACCTGGTTGGGATTGCGCAAGTTTGCGCCTCCCCTACCAAATCCCCGACGACAAGCGCCAACCTCTTCGCTAACACCCTGGCCAAAATCTTAAACTCTGTGTTGAGCAGAGTTATGGGCCTGAAATTGTCTAATGTGCCCCTCTTGTTCTCGTCTTTCCTTATCAGCGTCACTACGCCCCGGCTCACAGAACTGGGAATACTCCCGTGTTGCTGCCAGTTGCAGTAGAGCGCTTCGAGGAGATTGGAGAACAAGTCTGGCATGTTTACGTAAAGCTCGTAGGGCAGACCATCCAAACCGAGTGATTTGCGCCTCATGCAGCCTACATGGGCATCCTGAATCTCGGCTGAAGTAATTGGCCTTTCGCAGCGCCCAGCGTCAGCCGTCGAGAGTTGCGGCAAGCCATCGAAGTAGGGACTGAAGTTCGCCACCATCTCTGACCCGCCATTTCCCTCGAACAACCGAGCAAAATGTTGGCGAAAGGCCTCACACATCCTCTTGGAATCGCTCAGCTCGAGCCCGTCTCGGTCCGTCAAAGACCGAATCGTGGTTTTATTTCCACACTGCGCCTCTGCCACGCGGGCCCATCGAACAGCTTTGGTTCCCTCGTTTCTCAGAGCACGCGCCTTAGCTCTGACAATGCAACCTTCGTGTTTCGCATTGAAGAAATGGTCTAATGCCATTCTCGCCGCTAGCACATCAGTTGCAATGCCACTACCAATAGCCTCGTCTAACTTATATACCAACTCTCCCTCCTTTCTATTTTTCTCTAATGCTACTTCTTTGCTAAACTCTATCGACATTACTCTAATCTCTCTTTTGAGAGCCCTCCACCATCTATTGTTGACGACTCCCCCTGTCAACTTTTTCTTAACTAAATTGTTGACCTGGTCCCTGTAAGCCTTACGTGCCGGAAATGACATGTTTAGCTTCCAGTAACCAGGTCCTAACCTACGCGTCTTATCTAGGTCGACCGTACAGATCACAAACTTGTGATCTGAATAGGCGACCGTTTCAAAACGTGGACAGCTTACACTATTTCTGTCTATTTTCCTAATGAATATCCTGTCTATATACGATCTAGATGACCCTATGCGGTTAGCCCAGGTCCACACTGGCACATTAGGGAAATCTAGTCGGTACCTGTCAGACAGTTGGAACTGGCTGATCAGGTTCTTGAGGCTTTTGCACCCCCGCTCCTATCGGATACTCCCACACAGTCCCAGCGTGCGTCTAAGATGCCGTTCCAGTCCCTCGCTAACAGTAAAGGGCGAGACGTACCCAGAAAGGCTTCCAGGCGTCTAAAGAAGTCCGGCCGTCCTGCCCCTGTAGGAGCATGGACGGCCACCAGTCTAATGGCACCACCTTCATTATTGTTCACGTCCAGGACCACCAACTTCCCGTCCGGGTCCCGGAAGATCGACCTTACCTCGAGATCCAGGCCTTTCCTAAACAGCACTGCCACCCCGCCTCCCATTCCCGGCTGGCTAACAGATGCAAAGATCTGATAGTCGTCGAAAATGGAGGCTACTGCGCACGTGTCGGAAATCCTGGTCTCGCTGACTGCAATTACATCCATTTCTATAGACCTGAGGTCGTTGAGCAGGTGACCCTGCTTCCAGGACGATACCAGGCCTCGAACATGTAAACATCCTACTCTTAATACGGCCATGTTGGCAGGTTAAACAGAGAGAGAGGAAGGTTTACTTACCTTCCGGGCTCTTGTGAAGGTCGGGTTGTTCGACCTCCATAGTTAATGGGGTTTCTTTTGGGAACCCCTTTAAAAGTCTTGAAGTGGGTTTTACATTCGGGGTTCCCACGTCCCGAGGAAAGCTGTCTCGTATTTCTTTGAATATGTCGAGCGACATTCGCACCAGAACCAAATCTTCCGGCACGCGAAATGTGCTCGATTTAAACATTTCCCCCTCTTTTTGTATATTTTCACTTCGTGCTACGAGGGCCATCAGTTCCTTGTTGGCTCTCCTGACGAGCACGAAGTTTTGTATGTTTTGTTGGTGTGATTTTATTTGTTTGCGTGGCTGTGGTGGTGGTGATGGTTTTGGTGGTGTTGTTTTGGTTGTATCTGTGTTTGTTGCGAGTGCGGTGTCTGTGGTTTCAGATGTTTGTGTGTATATTTGTTCTTGCGTCTGTTTCGGTTGCTTGCGTTTGGGGGATTCTGGTGATAGTGATGGTGGTGTTGATGTTGGTGTTATTGGAGAGATGTTTGCGTGGGTGGTGTCTGCGTTTTTATTGTGGGTGCTTTTGTGCTTTGTTGAGTTTTTTTTTTCCTTTTTGTGTTTCCTTTTTTTTTTGTATTTTGGGGGATTTTGGATTTCCCTCATCTTCACTACTGGCAGATGAGGGGTCTGTGTCTGTAAGTGTGTTTGTATGTATGTTTAAGGTTTTATTGGTGTGTGTATTTTTGGGGGGGAGGGGGAATTTGACAGCTTTCCTCGTTTCCCCCCTGGGTGGTCAATGTTGGTGGTGTTTTTTCTATTGGTGTTGTTGTTGGTGGTTTTGCCGGTGTAGGTGTTGGTTGTGGTCCTCGCCCCGGTGTCGGCAGCAGTGGAGCCTTTCGACCCCTTGCCTCTTTCAGCAGTTGAGGGCAGAAGGCTCGCAAATGGGTTTTTTCCCCACAAACAAAACACTGCGGCCTTTTGCCTTCGGTCACAATGTGAATGACAGTCCCATTCTGAAGTCGGATATGGTCTGGGATTGTCTTCACATTCTCGGGCCTGATCTGGAGAAGGATCTCCAGGTCAACCCCGGACCAGTCCTCTCTGGCCGTTCTGGTCACTTCTATAGGGACTGTATCCGTCCCCTCCACAATCACACATCTCAGAAGCCACCATATGTCAAGTCCTGGTGGGATTCTGGGAATGCGGAGACGGGCCGTTCTTTTTCCCATGTGGGAGGGGTACATTATGACCTTGCTGGTTTTGCAAGGAGTCATGGCGTGTTTCATCGCGAGGGCTTCTGACTTGAACAACACCGAAATGGTGCCGTACTGTCTGCCCCTCTCTATGTACTGGGTGTCTTCTCTGATGCACCTCAGCGCGACTTCGATATCTTCTTGTGGGATTAAAGCTGCCCTTTTGGTTTGTGCTGAGATGCATCTATAATGCACCGTTTTGCGCTCCACTGCCTCAATAGCTTCTACCGGGATAGTTAAGTTGACCCAAGTTTGCTCTTGCTTGATGAGCTTCCATGCCTGGGCCAAGTTTTCTCTTTGTTTGAGAGGTCCATGTTGAAGCATGGCCTCTTTTTTGCTGCTGCCGCAGCGAAAGTGGTCTTGTTTTCGTTGGGGGGTGTTGTTGACGTTGTTCTTGTTGGTGTTGTTGTTAGCACTGTCGCTGTTATCATTGTTGTCTTTGTTGCCACCGTTGTTCTCTGTGCCGTTGGTATTGTTGATGCTGGTGGTGTTGTCGCTATTTGTTTTCATGTTAGTGGTGTTGATATTGTTGTTGTATTTGTTATTTTTTTTTTTTGTTATCTGTATTTTCGTTGTCGTTGTTACTGTCATTTTTTTCAAAATTAGAGTTCTCATTGGTATCATTGGTGTCTTTGTTTACCTTGTTTGTGGTGGTGTTTGTGTTATCAATGTGTGTTAATTTCGCTGTAGCACTCCTCTCAACTTCTACGTCGTTGTCGCACGACAGCCGACATATCGCTGGGGGCGTGGCTCAGCCATGTTTTTTTTTCTTCGTAAATTTTTTAACGTAAAAAAAGTTCAAATATTTGGGCCAAAAGGCCCAAATATTATACTTTCCCCTTCACAGCGTAAAGTCTAAGAGCTTATATCCCTTACACAACAAGAAATATTTAACAACAAATAATTTAAACAGGCAAATAAAGCGATACTGTGAGCGAGCAAAATACGTCCGCTTAGACCAATAATAATAATAATAATTGTTTCTACTTTAGGCACAAGGCCAGCAATTATCCCAGTGCATTACTGGTACTTTATTTTATCGACCCCGTAAGGATGAAAGGCAAAGTTAACCTCGACGGGATTTGAACTCAGACTGTAAAGGGACGTAACTATGCTGGAAAACATGGCGTCCAACCCTCTACTGATACTGCCGTAGTCCAAATAATAATGTTGAGGGGGGGGGGAGGTTTGGAAAATCATTAATTTTTCTAGGTTGTTTCTTCTATATACTCCCGGGTTCCAAATAATAGGGGTGTGAAATAAATGGTGGCGCGAGTGTGTGGAATAAGCGGGTGGGGAGATCGGTAATTTTTCTAGGTTGTCTCAGTTGAATATTTTTAAAAAACCAGAATTAGTCGTTTAGTTTACATATTGAGACCCCAACCCATCATATATATTTTATAACGTTTGGGATTTCTAGTAATGTCCTGGTTTTTGTCATGTATAATGTTCTTTAATGTATAAAGAAAATTAATTGCCGCAGGAATGTTACCACATAAAATAAATTTCGCCGGAGATAGATTAGCAAAATTTAATAAAGGGGTGGTGGGGCGGTGTGAAAAACCTTGAAAAATTAATAAGCGGGGCGGGAAGAGTTTGTTCGAGACCCCAGAGTAGTGGAGAGGAATTGATCTCCATCAGTTTGGAAGATGAGTGTTCCAGTTGTTCGATCAACGGAGAAGCCTGCACATGGAATTAACACACATACATACATACATACATACATACATACATACATACATACATACATACATACATACATACATACATACACACACACACACATACACACATTCATACATACACACACACATACATACATACATACATACATACATACATGCATACATATATCTACGGACCATTAATAGGAATTTGCAGATCCAGATCCAAGATACACCTTCAGCTTCATACCCATCATTATTGGAGCTACAGGTTATATACCAACCCGCTTGGACCAAAGTATGACTGAACTTGGATTTGTGGACAAAGAGCGCAGATCCCTAATTCATAGACAACAAATGGCTGCGATAGCTGACACCTTCAAAATTTGCAAAACATTCTTGTGATTCAAGGAATGACAATTTCTTTTCTTTTACAACCTTACTACCAGGAAGGTGGCCGGTCAAAATGTACTCGAAATTAAGAGAAAGAGAAACATACATACATACATACATGATGGCTATCCCCTCGTTATCGAGTATGGCCATTGCACGATATACCATTATTAATAATTATTAATTAATTCTATCTTGCAATGCCTGTGCGTGATGATGTTTATCAAAGTGAGGAAAGACTGTGCACTACATACATACATATTTGTAGCCACCCCGTGATGGAGTATAGCTATCAAACGACATCATCTTGAGTCCTGTCGGTATTGCGAACGGATTCAGCCAATTGCATCATTCAAAGATCAGACGATATCGAGTGATTCCTGTGAAGTCTTTAGAATATCTAGTGTCAAATAAAAATATACATATATATTAGGTCTGAACATAATGGAATCAAATTCCCATTGTCACTGCCTCCATCTCTCTCGATCTCCCCATCTCGATAGAGCGTCGGACCATATAGAGTTACGGACCATTACGTTCTGAGTTTAAATCTCGCCGAGGCTAACTTGACATTTGTTCAAGATGCCAGTTGGTGGGATCGAACCAAGGACCTAATGAATGCGATGCCAATTCCTTAAACATTCGACCATACTGCGCCCACAATACTAACAATACTGTATTATACATATCAGGTGGGTTGGCAGTATCGGTAGAAGATCTGATTGTGTGAGGTCTGCAGGCAGATCTCACACAATGCAGCCTCGACAGAAGAATACTGCTCGACTATGGCAGACAATAGATATACCCAGGACACCATAGTGAAATATCAATGTATGGGACATTACATTCATGTAACATTCTTTCCTTATTTTAATTTATATTCCCTTTGAAGTTACGATGAGCTGCTCTATTTTTAACCTAAGTTAATTATTTTCAACTGAACCAGATCAATAATGATCTATAATCATTTGATCCAGAAACATTATTTGGAGTAGCGAAACAATTGTAAACGGACATTATTATTATTAATATTATTATTATTATTCTCTACATTCCTTATATCAACTAAAATATGTTGACAATCTTTTAATAATGTCTTACTTGTGAAATTTGTGGTCTTGTTTTGCTTAACTAATGAATATTTCCAGCTCTGTGCACCTAACCTCTGCATGAAGCTGCCTTCCACTGCATATTGCACGTTGAGCACATGCCTTTACGCTTTGGCTTCTAACTAATTCACCAATCTCTCTTATCCTCTCCTATCCCCATCTCTCTCTTTAAGATTGGTTACTCTTGAACTGTATATATATATATATATATATATATATATATATATATATATATAAATATATATGAGATTCTACAGGACTAGAACTGTTTCATTCTTGAGAAATCATCAGGAATCTCATCTATATTAAAACTTTTATACTCTGCTATGTATTGAGTACCTTACATACTGTGGTTACCTCCGATTCAACCCGGAATAACTTATATATATATATATATATATATATATATATATATATATATATATATATATATATATATATATATATATATATATAAATTTTATTGTTCATTTTTTGTCGATTCTATTGAATGATGAAAAGCTCCTGTTTATTTTAACATGTCTATCGAGCACTCTTATTCGATATGTGGTTTCCCACATTACCGAAAATTTTTCGCGGATATAGAGGTTATCTCCCTTGCTGGACTCCATGTGCGTCCCAGCTAAAGTTAGCTTCTTTATTCGTTTGGACATGACCCGTTGATAAAGTGTTCCGGTCCATCCGCTCTCTAGAAGTCTTATATATTTTTATGTGGGCTGATAGGGGGCGACTTAAGGAATTGCAGAAACCCAAGAAGCTAGATTTACCATCTTTCTAGTGGGTCCGGGTAAGTTTTTACATTCATATAGGTTATTGATTTATTGATATTTTATCTGAGTGACCCGAATCTTCCTGGTCGTTATTTTTCGGCTGCATGGGTGATTTTAGGCATAATCTTTGTGTGTTGGTATTTTACGATAGTTATAGCTCTGATTTATCTGAATTATTGAGCCCTCTGCCACTCATGTCGGATTTGTTTATCGTAAACTCGTGAGGTGATTTTCCGATACTCGATTATTCTATTATATATATATATATATATATATATATATATATATATATATAAAATCAAGATATATATATATATATATATATATATATATTTATAAATATATATATATATATATATATATATATATATATATATATATATATATATATAAAATCAAGATATATATATATATATATATAAAATCAAGATATATATATATATATATATATATATATATATATATAAAATCAAGATATATATATATATATATATATATATATATAACAAAGAAGACGTGGTAAGATACTAGGTGGACTATAACTGCAAGCTTAGTTCGGATCTAGCTGTCAAAACGGTCGGAGCTCAGCCGTCGGGATCCTGACTCTTTTGATATACATATATATAGATAGATATACATATATAGATGCATACCCCCCCCCCCACCCCACACAAACATATATATATATATACACATATATATGTATACATATATTCATTCACTCATACATACATAACTACATAGTATAAGAATGTGTGACTTTATTCGTACTAGTTCACAGATGTGTACTTTCCCATTTACATACACATACACAACTACTAACACACAGACGTATAGACAAAGGCGTACACATACAAACATGTACACACACTCTATAACACTATTCTCTCTTCCATTTTCCTCTTATCTCCTCTGTCGTTCTCTTTCTCTCTCGTACACACACACACACACATATATATATATATATATATATATATACACATATATGTATACACACATATATATATATATACACATATATGTATACACATATATATATATATATACACACATATATGTATACACACACACATATATATATACACATATATTTATACACACATATATATATATACACACATATATGTATACACACACACATATATATATACACATATATGTATACACACAAATATATATACGCACATATATGCATACACACATATATATATATACACACACATATGTATACACACATATATATATATATATTTATATAACCACATATATATATATACACACATATATGTAAACCCACATATGCATACACACATATATATATATACACATATATGTATAGACACACACACACATATATATATATATATATATATATACACACATATATATATATATACACACATATATGTAAACCCACATATGCATACACACATATATATATGCACACATATATGTATAGATACACACACACACACATATATATATATATACACACATATATATATATATACACACATATATATATATACGCGCATATATGAATACACACACATATATATATATACACACACACATATATATATATACACATATATATATACACACATATATGTATACACACATATATGCATACACACATATATATATATATATACACACATATATGTATACACACACACACATATTTATATATATATATATATATATATATATATGTGTGTGTGTGTATACATATATGTGTGTATATATATATATGTGTGTATGCATATATGTGTGTATACATATATGTGTGTATATATATATGTGTATATATATATATATATATGTGTGTATACATATATGTGTGTGTGTATATATATATATATATATGTCTGTATACATATATGTGTGTATATATATCTGTGTGTATGTATGTGTGTATATATATATATATGTGTGTGTATATATATATATATATATATATATGTGTGTGTGTGTGTATACATATATATATATATATATGCACACACATATATATATACACACATATATGTATACACACATATATGCATACACACACATATATATATATACACACATATATGTATACACATATATATACATACACACGCACTGTCTTTATTTGTGTGGGTTTATAAGTCTAATATATCTGTGTCTGTATATGTGTTCGTGTGTGTTTATGTCGATGTGTGTGTGTGTGTGTTTGTGTGTTTGTGTGTGTCTATAAATTGTCCGTGTGCATGTGTGTATGTTTGTGTTGGTGCGTTTGTGTGTGTATGTGTCTATAAATTGTCTGTGTGTTTGTGTGTGTATGTAGGTGTGTGTAGGTGTCACTGTGTTTGTTTGTGTGAGAGTGTTTGTGTTTGAGAGTGTATATGTTTGCGTGTGTATGCCTGTGTGTATGTGTGTGTGTTTCTATGAGTATGTGTATGTAGAGGCGTGTAGGTGCCTGTGTTTGTGTGTGCGTGTATAGGTGTCTGTACGTCTGTCTACATGTGTGTGTATAGGTGTGTAGGTGTTTGTATTTGTGAGTGTGTATGTGCCCATGTGTGTCTGTATGTCTGTGTTTGTATGTGTGTATAGGTGTATAAGTGCCTGTGTTTGTGTGAGTATGTTTGTGTGTGTGTGTTTGTGCGTGCTTATATATATCTGTATGTATGTGTTTTTTATGTGTGTGTATAAGTGTGTAGGTGCCTGTGTTTGTGTGTGTATGTTTGTGTTTGTGTGTTTATATATATATATGTGTGTTTGCATGTCTGTGTTTATGTGTGTATATATGTGTATGGGTGAGTAAGTGCCTGTGTTTGTGTGTGTGTGAAGGTGTCTGCATGTCTGTCTCTGTGTGTGATATATATTATCTTTATATATATATGTTATATATATATATATATATATATATATATATATATATATATATATATATATATATATAAATATATATATATTATTATACTAGTAGCAGTACCCAGCGTTGCCTGGGTAGGTAAAATAATATCTGCTTTGATGAAAAGGTGTTGATCTTAGCGACTGCGAGTTTCTTGAAAATCGGTCGTAAGGTGTAGTAAATGGCGAAATGTTGAGTGAAATCGTATGGAATATGTGGGAGGTGGAAAAAATCGTAATTTGAAGAGTTAAACGGCTGCCACGCCGTCCCTGAACAAAAAATGCAAAGTGTAAAGCTACTATAAGATGTGCAATGATAGGTTCTATCGTAGTATAAGAGTTGAACCAAATAAATTGATTTATGTGTGAGGTAGAGCCGAACTTTCGAATTTGAACGAAATCAGTTGAAAAATGTGGGAGCTAGAGCCGAAAAGGCGGAAATTTACGCGAAAAGGTGGTATTTTTCGAATATTTAAGCTGCTGCAACGCCATTTCTGAACAAAAAATCCAAAATCTAAAGCCAGTTTACGACGTGAAATAATCAGATCTAGCATAGTGTAAAATTTGAACAAAGAAGGTTGATTAATGTGGAAATTTGAGCCTAAAAGTGGTATTTTTGAATATTTAAGCGGCTGCCACGCCGTCCCTGAACAACAAGTGCAAAATATAAAGCCATTACACGATGTGCAATGATAAATTCTATTTTGCTTTAAAATTTGAACGAAATCGGTGGCAAAATGTGGGAGCTAGAGCCAAAAATCTTATTTTTCGATACCTAAAAAAAGGTGACACCCCCTATCGATTTTTATCTGCAGAATGACCCCGGAATAAAAAAAAAACGATACGCCGATATATAGAAAACACTCCCGATGACTAATCTATGAACCTGTAAAG
>OZ024743.1:328825830-328828330 GCA_964016885.1 Eledone cirrhosa
GTCTCTACTGCCAAGGGTACGACCGCAAACCTGAGTTTGGGACCCTCAGCCCGACGTGCAGCAGAACCTGGGTCAGTCGCAGACTGCACCAGATTGCGGTTGCAGAAAGTGTCGGTGCAAGTTGCATCCCAGACGAGGGGTTTGCCACCGCGGAACGGGAAGATGGTCAAGCCATCTGGCCTTTTGCCGTCCCCTAGATCCAGCCCCACCGGCTCGAGCTGGGAAGGGAAGCCTGCAGCGTCCAAGCCACGCTTAATGACCTCGTTGAGGGCAGCATGGTGTGGAATGCGGCCGGTACTGTGGCGACAGGAAAGCGGGTGGAGGCCGAAAGAGTCCACGGTGGAACTGCAGCGACATTGGTGTGGCTAGCAGATCCGGAGGCCGAGTCTCAGGGAAACACCGATGCGCAGGCTATGGTTGCCTAGCTGCGTGCTAGTAGAAAAGGAGGGCATGGAGCTAGGTACCATTGTGGGGTTTGGAGGCCGCACGAAAACAAGCAAGTGGCGTGAAGTCCAGCTTCTCAAGATTTGTACTGAGGCAGTTAGTAAAATGTATGTATGTATGTTTGTATGTATGTTCTTCTGGTTTTATAATTTCCTATGTATGCATGTATGTATGTATGTATGTATGTATGTATGTATGTATGTATGTATGTATGTATGTATGTATGTATGTATGGCTGTATGTTCTTCTGGTTTTATAATTTCACAATTTTTTTCCCAATAGAAAGAGGGTCGGTTTCTAACATAGACACAGGACTCTCTCATTGGAACACAACATCAACTAGGTAGATTATGTATGTATGCATGCATGTGTAGATATGGATGTTATTGTATGTGTGGATGTGTATGTTTTGAGTTGTATGTGTGCATGTGTATATGCTTTGTATCTGTACATGTGTATATGCAGTTATTAGATGCAAAATTTTTAGAATGTTTTACATATTTTTACTGTTCCATTAATGGATTGTACTTGTAATTTTCTAACTAGTTGTGTTCTTTCTGTTCCTGTGAAGCCTAGCTTCTCAAGATTTGTATTGAGGCAGTTACTAACATATCCCAGTGCCCCAATAATCACAGGCATAAATCTGAAGGTGTAATGAGGGTGGAGTATCTGCAGATTTCTCATCAGTTCTGCATAAATATTCTTCTTTTCGCTAATCTTTGATATTATATTGACATCTGCTGGGCAGCTAATTTCCACTACTGTGCATGCTTTCTTCTCCCTGTCCCATATCATAATATCTGGTCTGTTATGGCTGCATTTTATTGGGGGTTTTTACTGGAATTTCACCAGTACTCTGTCATATTATGTACATGGAAGTTTTCCACATTGCTGTAGCTTTTAATGAGTTTATTATCGGGGCTATCTTTTTTATGAACTGCATTGTACACTGTTTTGGCCACTACATCATCCCTCATAGGTAGATAGTACCGCGATGACACCTTTGGACAGCTGCTGATGACATGGGTGATATCCTCGATGTTAGTTCTGCAGAGTCTGCACTTGTTATCACATCTAGGTGTTTTGCCTGCATCCCTATCTCTTTTGTGAATCAGGTATTTCGTGTTAATCTCCTGTTCTTGGATTGCAAAAGCGTATCCTTCAAAGTGGGAGCCAATATAGCGGTTGTTGGTCCAAGATAGACTACTTTCCTTATCTATATTACTCTCACTCTGGAGCTTCCTGGCAACATATCCATGCATGATTTTTTGCTGATAAGCATGCAGTTTTTCATCCATGGATTCACTGCGATACTGCTGAGCGACTTTCCTGGGTGTGCGTTTTTGATTATCACACAGGGAATATCTCTCGAGGAGTTCCTTCCCATCTCTCATGATCTGTTTCATGCAGATAGACTTTCTCGAGAAGCGGGCTCCTGCGCTTCGAGGTTCGTAAATGTTGTCGGAGAGATATGATGCGATATTCAAATGCTGTCTGGACTGATGTTAGGCCTCTACCTCCCTGCTTACGTTTCAAGTAAAGGTGGTCTATGTCACTGTTGATGTGGAAGTTTCCGGTGTTGTTTAGTATTTTTCGAGTTCCAACATCAGCTGTTCGGATTTCGTATATCGTCCAATTGAGTATTCAAAATGTTGGTGTTAGGACAGGCACAGTAAACACAATATGAACCACTGTTTTGATTTTGCGCAGAGAGTTCCGATGACTAAATATTTCTTAATAGGGTGTAATAATCCCTGGTTACGGCGTTCCTTATTACAGATACCATTATAGGATATGTTCTCATCTATCCCCAGGTATCTGTTGCAGTCCTCATCAGATATCGGTGAAACAGTTAGGCCATTGATGACAATGTTGCTAGATTGGGTTGTTGTTTTTCCCCGCTTTACAGTCATCTATGAGCATTTATCTTGGTCAAACTCCATTCCTATATCCTTTGAGAACGTTGTAACCAGGTCAATATTTTTCTTCATCCCATCCATGTTCTTGGCATAGAGTTTTAGATCGTCCACAAAAGATTTATGGGTTAGGTTCGTAT
>OZ024743.1:328835830-328838330 GCA_964016885.1 Eledone cirrhosa
TATATCTGTGTCAATTTATCAGTTGTGTTCTATATTAGCCACAACAGATGTTCTATTCAATTACAATTCTGACTAAACCGACAGAAAACGGAATTGAAAAACACAATTAAACGGTCAAAAACAACAAAAACTTTCACAAAAAAAATAACACCAGCAGAAAACAAAGCCAAAAAGATGCAAAAAACCTCCAACAAAAAAACCAGCAAAAAAAAAAAAAAAAAAAAAATCAGCAACAAACATATAACACCCAGAAAAAAAGACGCAAAAAAACAGCCCGAAATCCCCGAAATGCAAACAAGAACGAAATAACAAACAAACACAAACAAGATAGACAAAGAAGAGATACAAAAAACAAGTAAATACATTTCAAAAGATAGTTTTGCTTCCATTGTTTGCTGTCGTCGTTGTTGTTGTTGTTGTTGTTGCCGTTGTTGTTTCATTTATAAATTTTATTTTTGAACTTATATATATATATATATATAAATTATTATTTATTTTTTATATTTTAGAAAATATAGAAACATCTTGAATGCAAGAAGATGGCTGTGAAAAGAGCTTAGAAAATCGGGTAAAATACTCCTATTGGCAGGAAAAAATGGCCACCAGTCTCTACAGTGAATCGTACTTTTGCATATTATTCTACTTGAATTTCTTGGCCATGGCGAAAGAGGTCGTGTAGCTACATGTTTAAAAGGGCTGAAGACAGGCGCTTTTCTCTTCAGTGAAGCCCTGATTAACTTTTTCAGGTTTCATTTGAAGAAGAAAATCAGAGAGGACAGAAAAAAGCTAACTTCCAAGCAGTTTGTTGAAAGATGGGTGAGAAAGGTGGGCATGGCCCCGAGTGAATGACTTGCTGTGAGCGTGTACCTGCAGATTGAGGGAGGACACCTGGGAGAGGGCACTTGCCAAAATTGTTGGCCTTCTGACTATAGTAGAAATGATTATTATTAATATTATTGATTGGCAGTATCGGTAGAGGGTCGGACGCCATGCTTTGACGCATAGAGTTACGGCCCTTTATGGTCTGAGTTCAAATCCCGCCGACATTAACTTTACCTTTCATCCTTACGGGGTCGATAAAATAAAGTACCAGTCACGAACTGGGGTCGATTTAATCGACTTACCCCTCCCCCCAAATTGCTGGCCTTGTGCCTATATAAGAAATCAGTATTATTATTATTCCTTGTGGTATCGATTATATCGATTATATAGGCTCTGTATATTCTGAACTGAAACGTCGCTGAGATCGATAAAATCACGTACCAGTCAAATATTGCTGTTGTTTAATATAACTGTTAACTTTGTGCCTTAATTTAGGTACTACTACTACTATTACTACTACGACTACTACTACTAATACTACTACTGCTGCTACTAAAACTGCTACTGCTACTACTGCTGCTGCTACTACTACTACTACTACTACTACTACTGCTGTTGCTACTACTACTACTGCTACTGCTACTACTGTTACTACTACTACTACTACTACTACTACTACTACTACTACTACTACTACTACTACTACTGCTGCTGCTACCACTACTACTACTACTACTACTACTACTACTACTACTACTACTACTACTACTACTACTAACATATTCGACATCGATACAGTTAACTATAAAATTATTCACTGATTGGTTTATAATATAAACTTTATAAGATCTGCTAGAACACAGGGCCATATTCTAGAGAAAATGTGGGGCCCACGTCTCTTCTCCCAAGAAACTTAATAACAATTAAAATACCTGTGTACAGGTCTATAAAACAATACTGGGATTCTAACATCTAAAACAGTGGCGACACCTTGTGACAGGGTCAGATTGAATCAACTAGAGAGCCTGGTCAAGAGAATATTTCCAGACCCCCACCACCACCTTCTTCTTCTTCGTCCACTTATTTCTGAGAGGGTCGTGGGGGCAGAGTCCTCAAACACTCCTTCCAGCAAGTCCTGTCAGAAGCACCCATGTCTAACTGATCCAGCAGTTCTGAGTCCAGTCGAGCTTATGGATGTTATCCAACCATCTTGCTCGGGGTCTACCCCTGGGTCTCCTGCCGGCTGGCTTTGCCCGTAAAATCAGAGCTGTGATCTACCGTCTACCATGAACCTTAATGAAAATTAAAATATCTCAATGTAGGCCTGCTTCTAGAACAATGCTGAGATTCCACGTCAAACCATGCCGACATCAAACGAAAAAAAATATATTTAATAACTATTAGCAGGCCATAGGCGCTGAGCTGGGCAGCCGCAGGTGTGAGCCCCGCGAGTTGGAGTGGCTCTTCCAGCGCGTCTCCCTTGCTGTCCTCCGTGGAAACCCCTTCTCTGTTCTGTCAGCCGGGGCTGTGGGCAGACAAGCTGATTATATTACCAATTCTGTTGACTAGTCTTAAATACTTCAATAAAGCATATATATATATATATATATATGCACTATTATAATAGCCGTGTTGAATGATGTGTTTTATAGCTCCATATTAATATATATTTTAAAAT
>OZ024743.1:328843330-328883330 GCA_964016885.1 Eledone cirrhosa
ACAACACCACCACCACCACCACCAACACCACCAACACCACCACCAACATCACCACCAACACCACCAACACCACCACCAACACCACCAACACCACCACCAACAACAACACCAGTATCAACAACAATATCACTCCCACACACAATCACCACCACCACCATCAGCACCACCACCATCATCAACAACAACACTAGTCCTCCACCCCCGCAAACAACAACAATAACCACAACAACAAAAGTAGACCCCTCCCCCACCCCCACAACAACAGTAGAGCACACCACCACCACCACCACCATCAACAACACCCCCACAACAACAACAGTAGTCCCCCCCACTCCACCGCATCCCCACAACAGAACCCACCCCCGCATCCCCACAACAACAGTACCCCCACCCTCACTCCACTACCACAACAACAACAACAACAACACCACCAATATTACCACATCCACCATATTTGACGTGTGCAAATGTGCATAAAATGCAACAGAGTATCGATCGTAGCTGCAGATTTGTCATCATATTTCTATAGATGGTGGTGGGTGGTGGTGGTGGTGGTGAGGGTGGTGGTGGTGGTGGTGTGTTAGTCTTTATGATGGTGGGGGAGATAGTCTTTAGTTAGCCATGTAGTTTAGATGGAGAGGGGGAGATGGTCTTTAGTTAGTCATGTAGTCTTGATAGTGGTGGTGGTTGTGGTTGTCGTGGTGGGAGTGATTTAGTCATGTAATCTTGATGACAGCGACGGCGACCTGTGCCAAGTGGAAGCAGCTGGACCATCCCCGGGATTTCTTTATCTTCCTTTCGGATTTCATGCGAGAAAATTCTTAGCGTTTCACATCTGACTGGTAAAATGACAAGTCAGTCAATCATATTGGTGGCCTCCCCACAGCCCCCTGGCGGACAGAATGGAGAAGGCGTTTCTCCGGAGGACGGCAAGGGAGACGCGCTGGAAAAGCCATTCCAGCTCGCGAGGCTCAGACCTGCGGCTGGCTAGCTCAGCGCCTATGGTGATGAGTACGACACGTGACATAACTTTAGTGAAGGTCTTCCTTTCGTATAACTAATTATACGATAGATTTATATTTGTATATATACAATACAGAGTTAACCGAGACTACATTAATGTCTATATAAATAAATACATTGAGTATAGCTGGTTCCAAGAATACGATCGCGAATACAAGTGACCGAAATGGGGTGCCTCTGAAGGGTCTTTGGAGTAACGTTACTTAATAGAGTGCGTAGCTCGGAGATCAGATCAGAGTGTCACTCCAGGTAGAGTCGATAGTTCTCCGAATTGAGTAGTATCGATACTATGGGTATGTGGTTAGAATTTCTCAGGAAAGAATCGCTGGACAGATTTTATGGACAGAACCAACAGGCAAGAGACCCAGAGGTAGACCCTGAGCAAGATGGTTGGATAACATGATCGCGCTTGGGATATCAGCCGGATCAGCCGGAGACGATTGCTTCTGACACGACTCGCTGGAAGGAATGTTTGAGGACTCTGCTTCCACGACCCTCTCAGGAATAAGTGGTCGAAGAAGGAGACCAAGAAGAATTATAGTTGTCGAATTGGCGAATTCTTTAGAACATCCGATCGAACGCTTCTTTGTATTGGCGTCTCTCTCTCCTTTGCGTTCAAATTCCGCCGAGGTCAACTTTACTTTCCATTATATCGAGGGAGGAGGGGGGAGAATTCTTCCTCTACATATTTTTCTCGCTCCTCTCGGCACCCCTTCTCTCTCTCTCACTGGAAGAGGGATGGGCTCCTCTAGGTTTAAAATGTCCAAGACATGCTGTATGTCTGCCTGTCACCAAGACATCCCTACGACTCCATCAGAAGTCAAGCGGCTAGCGACATGGACATTGTATAAACATATTAAAGTTACACATTTCGCTGTAAATTGAAAAAAATAATATCATTAATTGATTTTCGACTATTAATGAGGATTCATTAGGGAATATGTACATTAAACAATCACAGAGAAATTAATATATTTCAGATACTTTATGCCTAACTAATTATATATACAAGTGTATATATATATATATATATTGCAATGTGCATAACTATGTAATTATACACACACGCACATGTGTGTATATATATATATTGATATGTGCATAACTACGTAATTATACACACGCGTACATAAATGGGTATATATATATATATATATATATATATATATATATATTGTTATATGCATAACTACGTAATTATACACACATGCACGTATATGTACAGCAATATATATATATATATATATATATGTATATATATTGCTGTGCTTGGGGATGATTATGTTGCCAATTTTGCCGATAAAATATAGGCAGATGTGTGAAACATTTGAAGACAGGTGATAATTTGTCAAGTAAGTTGTTGAAGAGAGGCGGTAACTGAGTCAGTTGTCGTTGGGGGAGATATCTTGCAGGTGATTAGTTCCAGCTCTGCGTTCTGAGTTCAAATCCAACTGAAGCCAACCTTGCCTTTCATTCTTTCAGAACTAAAGTACCTGGTAGATTAGCAGAATTGTTAGAGTGTCTGATGGGATGTCTTTGGTATTTGTTTCAGCTCATCCTTTTTGCTCTGAGTTCAAATCCCACTGCAACTTACTTGTGTGGTAGATATAACCAGTTACCAGGCGTACCACAACCACCACAATCAGAACCCCCACCCCACCACCACCACTTGTCCCTTAGGTAACTTTAGCAGGTCTACTCTATTGCAAGCATTCGAGTCAGAAGAAACCTGTCCCACTCCCCCCAATCTTAGTTCCCTGAAAAAGCTCAAGAGCATTGTCCCTTCGTCTGTGACTAAACCAGACATGGAAAACCCTTTTCGAGCAGTGGGCAGCATAGGTTGTGGCTGATTATATGGCGGGAAACACTACTTAAACATCCAAGGCAGTTTTGAAATTAGGCGAGACATTCAGAAAGCCAAACGGACCGCATGAGACTCGTGGACTTCTCTCGAAGTTAGAAGGAATACACACTCACATATACACACACGCATATATATATATATATATATATATATATATATATATATATATACACATGTTCTTGCCTGATGACCTGTGAAAAACATGTGTAACAAAACTCAGTATTTACCGTTAATGAATGTACACACACACACCACACCACACACACACACACACACACACACATATATATATATATATATATATATACGTTCATTTTATTAAGGGTAAATACGGTATATATATATATATATACGCAGACACATGTGTCTTGTGTGGGAGTTTTTACCTGCAGATGGCGAATGAGAGAAAGAAGGTGAGAAGGTGGTAGAGGGAGAGAGAGAGTGGGGTGTGTAAATTTGACATACGGTGGTTCTGGTAGTAGTTATATAGGTGGTGGAAGTGGAGGGTAGTAGTAGTAGTAGTAGTAGTAGTAGTAGTAGTTTCAGGTGAGATATTAACTGTGTCACCTGGGCAGCCGTTTTACCTTATTTTCTATATAGTGATATAACCTACCTGTGGTGTTGGCGATGATGGTGTTTTTTGTGGAGGTGATAGAAGGGAGGGCAGGGTGCATTGATTGGGACTAGTAGTAATAGTGGGGATAGGGTGGTTGTGGGGGGAATAAGAGGCAGAGTAGGGGTGGTGATTTGGGGCAATAGTGGTGGTGGTGGTTGTAGTAGTAGTAGTAGCAATAGTCGTAGTAACAGTAGTAGCAGCAGTGGTAGCAGTAGTAGTAGTAGTGATAATAATAATAGTGGTATTAGTAGCAGTAGTAATGGTAGTAGCAGCAGCAGCAGTAGTAGTAGTAGTAGTAGTGGTAGTGGTAGTGGTAGTGGTAGTGATGGTGGTAGTAGTAGCAGCAGTGGTAGTGGTAGCAGTAGTAACTGTAGTAGTAGTGATAGCAGTAGTAGTAATAGTGATAGCTGTAATAAAGGTTTCCCCTTTAAACATTTTGCCTTTTTCAGACGCTTTGATTCTTTGTGGACCCACAGTACCGTCGGTAGGGGTCGAAACTGCCAAAGTCCATCTCAACGGCTGAATACCCTGGAGTTCTGTCTTTCGTTTGTCCTTTTATTAAAAGAAAATGTAAGGTTTTGCTTTTGGTCTGCCTTGTTTTCTGAGGTCTTCTCTTTGCCAATTATCCTAATTTTAAAATTATTAATCTGTGACGAACGTGTTCATTCTTCTCCCACCAATAACTTCAATGGATTACATTTTTTAACACATCTTACTTTCTTCCTTTCCCTCCTATCTTTTTCCAGTCTCGCGAGAGTATCGTCGTTATAAAAAGTACCTTCTCCTGTCATCACATAAAATTCCATGTGTACCTGTTATGGCTTAATTGTTGTAAGTCATTGTTTTGTCTTGTCTTTTACTTCATGGACAGCACTTTGGCTTGTTTGTCAGACGCTGTGACCCTGGGTGGACCAGCAATGCCTTTGGTAGGGGTGGAAACTGCCAAAGCCCATCTGAATGGCTTGGAGTTCTGTGTCTTTCGCTGGCCTTACACGATATCTGTCTTCTTCTTGTCTTTTTCCCTTTCTTTTCTCCCCCCCCCCCCAACACCGTCTCCTAGTTGTCACATAAAATTCTGTCTTGTTTTCTTTTCTTTGTCTTGTTTTCTTCTCTTTGTCAACAACCCTAACTTCACTATCATTATAAATATATATATATGTACATGATATGTTAGTATAACCAACTACCATCGTAGTCACAGGAAAACATGACGAGATTTAGAGCTAAAAGAATATATCTAATAAACTCTTGCTGAAAACATTCTTCCTAATGATCCTTGAATCCTTGATTTTATTTTCCTGAACTTTCCCCCCTGGCCCCAGGCAGTGCCAGATTTCATTTTACATTTTAATACAATAATTTTCTTCCATATTTTGATTTGATTATCAAACATATATAATCCGTTTGTTTGTTCGATCTCTCTCTCTCTCTCTCTCTCTCTCTCTCCCCTCTCTCTCTCTCTCTCTCTCTCTCTATATATATATATATATATATATATAAGTTTATCCTGGGTTCAATCGGAGGTAACCACAGTAAGTAAGGTACTCAATACATAGCAGAGTATAAATATTTAATATAGAAATGGCTTCTACAGGACTAGAACTGTTTCATTCGGGAGAAATCATCATGAAGCTTCCTTATGATTTCCCCCGAATAAAACAGTTCTAGTCTTGTAGATGCCATTTCTATATTATATATATATATATATATATATATATATATATATATATATATATATATATATATATATATATATATACACATATGTATATTTATATATATATATATATATTTATATACATATATATATATATACAATACAAGGGCGAATGGTTACAGCTTCATTACGTTTATTGGTTGGTGACGCGTGTTTCGCTACTGATCAGCTCAAGGTTCGATCTGTATCGATTTGGCCCGACTCTGGCATCAAAAGCTCGTCGGACCTCTGTAGTAGCCGTCGAACTGATCAACAGCGAAACGCGCGTCACCAATCAATAAATGTAATGAAGGAGTAACCACTCGTCCTGGTATTATTATATGGATTGGCAGTATCGGTAGAGGGTTGGATACCATGCTTTGTAGCATAGAGTTACGACCCTTTACAGTCTGAGTTCAAATCCCGTCGGGGTTAACTTTGCCTTTCATCCTTACAGGGTCGATAAAATAAAGTACCAGTAATGCACTGGGATAATTGCTGGTCTTGTGCCAAAAGTAGAAACAATTATAATATTACACTCTGTCTAGCTCTACACCTCTATACTGACGTGAACCTAAACATCGAGTGGTCACCTCTGTGAACCCACAGTTACTCCACGTTACTCTCCTTGTATATATATATATATATATATATATATATATATATATATATATGTGTGTGTGTGTGTAAAAGGTAAACAGAAATAACAACACAATCGGTACAGTATATGGAAAGTTAACGCTTGAAATAGAAGGAAGAGGGTCTTAACGTTTCGGACACTAGGTCCTTCATCAGAAGAAAGAATCAGAAATAAGATAGATTGAAGGGACGGGCGGGTTGGAATTAGAAAAAAATGTCTTTAGATAAAAATAACAGGTCCATTCATGTTGACATCTAGAAAACTATATTATTTTCCTTTGTTAACACTTTGAATTTGCCCGCCAAAAACCGGGGGTTACTTCCCTTGTTGGAAATAACACGTGACAACGAAAGACTGAAGACTGTCTATTGCAGCAGTCGTCATTGAGTTTCACACCGGCTTGAGGCATAGAACGAAATACCTGTCGATGACGTGAATCCTCTGTTGGATCATAGAATACCACAAGCTTACGTGTTACGTAAGTTGGATTGATGGTTTCGGATTCATAGAAACATATCGGACGTATTGAAAAATATCGTTCGATTTGTCCAGGTCTGTTGTCTAACTTGATTAGTTTTTTCGTTGTTTTGGTATTGTATGGCTGGGTTTTGCCTGCCGTAATTTTCAATTTGTCAAGCTATCTAAACGTATGTTATTACTCTGAGGGCCTACCTTATTGAGTGCTTTGCTATTCATTCCTAATTGTAGGTCGATTTTGCTTGGCCGCAGCCAAAGCTTCGATTTTACTAAGCTTCCACTTGTATATATATATATATATATATATATATATATATATATATATATATATATATATATATATATACACATATATATCCAGTGTTAAACTAATATTGTTTATTTTGTCTTTTCCGTTTGCCTTTCGCAGTAAAACCATTTGAAGAAGAGAACATCTCCAAAGTCAAGTCCATGACTGATTTAGAAAAGTCTCGCAGAAACTCCTCTCATATAAAACAACTCTTGAAATAATCACTCGTTAACTTTCGCATGTTTGTCACTGGTTATTTAACTATAGATATGGACAATAAAAATAGACAATCGTTGAAGCAATGCTTCCCAAACATTTTTTTTAAATTCACGGCGTCCTTTAGAACAAATAAAATATTTTGGTGAACTTTGTACCTAACTTCGAATATTTATTTAAATGAAGTATTTATACATTTTGGCAATGTTTTCATTGTTAGTTAAGTTAATCCCCACTTTGACAATTATAGATGAACTTTATTACGATTTTCAAGTTGTAGTTTTCAATATTTTGAATAGGAACTTGCTCTTTTGCAGCACACATGACAACATCTCGTGGGGCACCTAATTACATTTCAAGACATGCCAATGTGCCGTGACACACAGTTTAGGAATAACTACCTTAAAGCAACGGATTAAATAACTCGTGATATTTGATCCGGCTCTCTGCTCTCAGAGTTCAAATCCACCCGTCCCTAGGTCAGCTTTACCTTTCATCCTTTTAAAGTGGTTAAATTTCAATAAAATAACAGTCAAGGAGTGCTGAATGAATGACAAAATGCTTGGCTGTAATTGTTCAGGCACTTCACGTTTCGAGTTCAAATTCCACACGTTGGCCAGCCCGTGCTTGACCAGCGTGGAAAGGCAGGTCGAAACCACCATAGGCGTCTAGGCTTCATCCTACAATGAATTGGAGACTTATAAAGTAACATACAAACAAATGATGTACAGATGTCATACCACATTATTTTCACTTTAATTCTTTCAAAAGAAAAAAGTCTTGTGGCAATGGACAAATGGCAAACCATTCCGACTGAATCAGCTGGAAGTTCAAAATCTTAACCATTTTGATACAAACCCGGCTAAAATCTGATGTAGTTCTATGAAATCAAACCAACCATTTAAAATCTATCATAGTTTTATGTAAAAATATTTGATAAATTACTATTGCGGCGATGATATAATTAATAATTTTAGTAAATCTCCCCAAATTATTCATTAGTTAATTGAAATTGTGTATTTTATTGGCCATGGAAGGGTTAAACGTTAAAGAGCAGGTGGGTGTATAATAATAAACATTAACAGTGGGTATATAATAGTGAATGTCTTTACCCTTTATATATGAGTGTTTATTCATGTATGCGAGAAGTTATATACGTACGTATACATATATTTCTGCTTCTGTTGTTGTATAATCCCAGATCAATTCTGAACAACCAGGTAATATTCTCAAAGGCATTCCAGCCATACCCACCCCGTTTTATTTTCATACATTGTATCTAAGGCCACACTATTCCAGACCTGCCAACCTCTAAATACCCAAACGGGGAGTGCCATGAAAAAAGTG
The DNA here is from genome assembly GCA_964016885.1 of Eledone cirrhosa. Classification (NCBI taxonomy): domain Eukaryota; kingdom Metazoa; phylum Mollusca; class Cephalopoda; order Octopoda; family Eledonidae; genus Eledone; species Eledone cirrhosa. Next base: position 328,851,499 of record OZ024743.1, read on the forward strand.
CCCCAAACCGGGGACCAATAAGGCAAAATGAGAAGATTTTACATAATGAAAGCTATACCCATTTTCACAAGAAAAGACATCTCTCACCCACCCTAAAGAGTGGGGAGGGGAGATCCCCGACGGACGGGGAAAGTTTACCGGTTTGTTGTTCCACATGTTCTTTTTTAATAGATCAGGATACGATTAATCGTTATGTCCCTCAGTTTTTAAATTAGTATTGTATTTAGTTGCTTTTTCTAGCATATCTTACAACCACGTGGTGTTTAAGTAGGAACTCCTCTGACAGCCGCCTTAATTTCATCTTCCTCAACATTTAAACCTCTCATCTCCACCCCGCTGACAAAATCACTAAAAACTTACAGAAAAACATCGGCTCAAGCCTCAAGACCGAAACAGTAATTTAATATCAGGTGCTCTGAACACAAATCTATTTAAAATATTATTAGCAGTATCTGGTTAATTAATGCAGCATAACATTTTAATTAATATTGCTTAATGCAAACACGTGCATAACTATATCTTTTGTTTTGTTTTTTGTTTTTTTAAATTAAAGATTCATTATTTTTCTCAGCACATACGCACTCCCACCGGTTCTTATGCACTTTGCAATCCCACCCCCCGGCACGGAAAAGATTCCTCCCACCATGGTGCACAGCAGAGCATTCTATGCTTTTCATATTGGCCAAACACTTTCAAAAGATTAACATTTTCCGTGACTAGTTAAGTTTTGGTAGCGACAAGAAATTAACAAAACAGTTAAATGACATCAATCACGTGTCTATTCCTCCACCTCCTTCTCCTCCTCATCTTCCTGTAGCTGGTACAGCGTGTTGTTCGGGTGCCACCCTGAATATTCTGGCAATCAGTAGTCGCTGTTGATTCTTGCCCCCCCCCCCCCCCCACATCATACACAGAAGGGTCACAGTGTTGTCACCTCACCAGTCTTTGATGTTGTCACTTGACCAGTCCTTGATATTGTCAGATCAACTCTGGCAGTCAGCAGTCCCCGTTCATCTCTGTTCCACCTCATACATAGAAGGATCGTAGTGATGTCAACTGACCAGCCCTTGATGTTGTCAGATCAACTCTGGCAGTCAGCAGTCCCCGTTCATCTCTGTTCCACCTCATACATAGAAGGATCGTAGTGATGTCAACTGACCAGCCCTTGATGTTGTCAGATCAACTCTGGCAGTCAGCAGTCACCGCTTCCTTCTATCCTCCATCATACACTGAACGGTCGTGGTGTCGTGACCAAGATTTTATTTTATTTTATTTGTTTTTCTTCAACCCATTTCCATTGCACCGTAGAGAATCTCATAAACACTTCCCATTATGTGAGCCCTTAACTTCTGATGAAATCGTAGGGACGTCATCGTAAAATACAGTGTCACGAGCATTTAAACTTAACTGGAACGCAGCTGATTTCTTCCAAAGAAAAAGTTAGAGATAAATAAAGACAGATAGATTATATATATATATATATATATATATATATATATATATATATATATATATATATATATATATATATATATATATATATATATATATATAAATGAAAAGTATAGAAATTGTTGTAGCGAGAAGCTAACAGTATTCCATAACATATATGTGACTATAGCGTCAAAATGGGAAAAATAATTCAGACTCAATTCAAAAGGAATCAGGATATAGATTTATCCAACAGAATTTAGAGAAATCCAGGGAAAAATCAATAGAGCCTTAACTCATGATAAAACAAAGTCTAAATACTCAACCTTCAATTTGGGACAAGTTCAAATGCTCTGTATAGTCTTGAAAAGACTATTTCACGAAAACTTTCAGTGGAGATGGTCACGGTTGGATTTCGTTCGTCAGCAGAGCTCAACATGGTAACCAAGGTCTCACTGGTAATATGCCAAAAAGGGAATTTAAAAGCAGGCTAGTTTAACATCATGCGTGGTTATTAAAATAAACGCACATGTGGAAAAACAGGGCTGGTGACGTCAGAATGAGACAAATGTTTGTTTACATGAAACAACAGTCAAAAACATTCCGAAAGAAAACTCTACAAAAGGAGTTCAGCAAAAAGCAATATCATCGCGGTCTTTTTCCAAAAAAAATACCGGGATTAGTCACAAATAATTTAAGCACTCTAAGAAATAAATCCGAGTATATATATATATAAATGAAAAGTATAGAAATTGTTGTAGCGAGAAGCTAACAGTATTCCATAACATATATGTGACTATAGCGTCAAAATGGGAAAATAGTTAACATAAGATATGGGATATATATATATACATATATGCTTCGGTGTTGTGGCTAGGCTTGCCTGCCACAGTTTTCAAATTGACCTGCTATCTAACGTATGTTATTACGTCCCTTTACGATCTGAGTTCAAATCCCGCCGAGGTTGACTTTGCCTTTCATCCTTACGGGGTCGATAAAATAAAGTACCAGTAATGCACTGGGTAATTGCTGGCCTTGTGCCTAAAGTAGAAACAGTTATTACTCTGAGCACAACCTCATCGAGTGCTTGGCTGCGTAATTCCTGATTGTTTATCGTTAGCTTGGCCACAGCCGAAACTTCGATTTTACTAAACTTCCATTTGTATATATATATATATATATATAACAATCAGCTATCCACGAAATTCTGATTAGTTAGCACCCCAAACACTAAATTGGGAAAATACTTAGGTATATCCTAATGTTGAGTGAGATGGAGTTGATCAGAGTATCGCTTAAGGCTTTCTCTGTTAATGTATTAAATATATATATATATATATATATATATTCATAGAGAGAAAGAGAGAAGGGGTGGGGAGAATGATGTGATCTGATGTGCTGGTATAAATGGTACAGCATGGCCGAGGTATGTTGCCGTGAGATATAATGGGGTGTCATTTAGTGATGCTGTAATGGGCGCCATATGGTTGTATGGTTAAGAAGCTTGATTCATGACTATGAGGTTTTGTGTTCAGATCCACTGCATGACACAGACAAATGGTCTGGACCTTATGAGTCAAATTGAGTAGACAGAAATAATTTGGTGGAATCCTATCAAATGGACAGTATATGTACTCTAGAGTCTTGAATAATCCCTCACCCCGCTTATTTTTTCAGCCCCCCCAGCTTATTTTTTCAGCCACCCCCGCTTATTAAATTTTGCTAATCTATCTCCGGCGAAATTTTATTTTAAGTGGTAGCATTCCTGCGACAATTAATTTTCTTTAGAAATTAATAAAACATTATATATGACAAATGGCGGTGGATTGGCACTATCGGTAGAGGGTCGGACGCCATGCTTTAACGCATAGAGTTACGTCCCTTTTTATGGTCGGAGTTCAAATCCTGCCGAGGTTAACTTTGCCTTTCATCCTTACGGGGTCGATAAAATAAAGTACCAGTAACGCACTGGGGTAATTGCTGGCCTTGTCCCAAAAGTAGAAACAATTATACATGACAAAAAAGTATATTGCAAGACCTCCCATGTTATAAGATAGGATGGGTTGGGGTTCCAATATGGAAACTAAACGCTTAATTCTGTTTTTTTTTTAAATTCAACGAAGACAACCTAGAAAAATTATTAATTTTTCATCACCCCTGCCCCGCTTACCCCCCTCCCCAACCATTTATGCCAACCCCTGTCCCGCTTATTCCCACTCCCTGTTTATTCCACCCTGTCCCCTATTATCTGGGATCCGAGAATAATTGAAAGTGCCAGCTTTGTCACATATCGTGCCTAGCCAAATTTCTCCGAATATTCTCCGTTAAAGGGTACATGTATCCGTGGAATACTCAACCACTTACTCGTTAATTTAATGAGCAGGCAGTTCCGTTGACTGAACAACTGGAACACAAATCGTCGAAAGCGACGGAAATCCATTTCTACTCTGTTTTGTTGTTTTTTAGTCTCTTATCAAAAGTTGAAGATGGAAAGGAGAGGGAGGGGAAGGAAGGGGAGGGGAAGGAGAGGGAGGAGAAGGAGAGGGGGGGGGGAGGGAGATAACAGTTACTGCACAACTTAACATTCTAGTTTTGTCTTCAATACCTATGGCTAGGTTTCTCGCTGTGTCTGTCTGTCTATGTGTGTGTGTGTGTTTGTATGTTTGTGTGTGTTTGTGTGTCTGTATATACGGAACTACCTTAGGAACTTACTCACGGACATACATTCACAAACATTTTTTTCCGAACCACGCCACCTACATCCATAAAACGTATAAACACCAACACACACGTGCGTACCCCCCACATATATACACACTCAGCCTCCGGAATCCTCCCCACCCCTCTGACCCCTCCCCATCCACACGCACACACACCGATCTACACCCCACCCCACACACACACCTTTTCCTGAACATGGAACCTCGTTCTTCCCCCAACTCTCACATACACACACACACGTACACCTACACACATACACCACCTTCAGCCCTCCCCGCTCGGACACCCCGCCTCCCTCTCCCCACTCCACCCGCCACCACCCCTACACGCCCCACATCCTTCCACCACTTGTTTATCTTCATGTTTATTTTTATTTTTATTTTTTTATTTTTTTTATTTTTCTTTGTACCCCCCCCCCCCCTTTCTAAATGTCTCTCCTCCACTCCCCTACACACCCTCGGAACTCTCTTCCCACCCACTTTTCGCCTAAAGAAGGGCTTATGCCCGAAACGCCCCTCCCATTCTCAAGAGCGTGAAACTAATAAACCTTTGTTTGTACTGCCTCTCTCTTTTGTTCCCGTTCCATTTTTCACTATATATATATATATATATATATATATATATATATATATATATATATATATATATATATATTAAGATAAGCAGAACAAGGGTACCCATGGGCATATTAACTTCTTCTATATATATATATATATATATATATATATATATATATTTATTAAAATAACAGATTGCCCTCTTTGGATTTTAGTCTTCAAATTTATTATTATTACTATATATATATATATATATATATATATATATATATATATATATATATATATATATATATATATATATATATATATATATATATATATATATATATATATATATATAAAATATTAAACAAATAATGAATAAAACAATGAAACAGTTCCTTATATTAAACAAAAAAAGTTCATTATTTAACGATCGTTTCTAGGATATATATGTGTTAGAATTGGCATGCATATTCAACAGATCTATGTACAAAATTATACAAAATTATACAAACTATCAAGATTAAATATACATACCAAACACACATATACGCCGTCTTCAGAAATAATCATTTTTATTCAATTAATAATCAATTATTATTTCTGAAGACGGCGTATATGTGTGTTTGGTATGTATATTTAATCTTGATAGTTTGTATAATTTTGTATAATTTTGTACATAGATCTGTTGAATATGCATGCCAATTCTAACACATATATATCCTAGAAACGATCGTTAAATAATGAACTTTTTTTGTTTAATATAAGGAACTGTTTCATTGTTTTATTCATTATTTGTTTAATATTTTATCTTGACTCTGTATACCGTTTATCTTTCACCGAAAGTGATTTTTCATTACATCTCTTCTTTCCATGATATCCGGAATACATTGAGTTCTTCATACGGATTGGACACTACCGTAAACTCTTGGTAGATTTATCTACATATATATATATATATATATATATATATATATATATATATATATATATATAGCGGCGATGAATTAGTTTAGCGAGGTTTTTTATATGAAATCGTGTGTCGAAACAGATATTGTTATATTTGGGGAGGGTCATATTTGCGTAATATTGCCAGAATTAATAACAGAACATCTCACTGTTTGGTTGGTTTTCGCTTCTCGCTGTCTTTTATATCTGCGATCTAACTTACTCGGTCCTCAATGTTGCCATTGACTGACCGGCGGTCAAAAATAATACAGGAACAATATAGACACAAACACATATATATAGTTTACATAATTTACATAAATCTTTCGTTGCACATCTGCAACATCGTCAGTGGTGTTATATTCATTGTTCCTCCTGTTGTGTTGTATGTCTACGCCATTTTTTATTCAGTCTGTCTATATATTTATTTATTTATTTGCTTGTTTGTTTATCTTATTTTATTTTGTCTTTATTTTGCGTGTGTGTATAGTGTTATGTGTGATGTGTGACTAGTGTGTATAGTGTTGTGTCTGCTGGGTGACTAGTGTGTGTTTATGTGCTTGTTGTTATTGTGCTTGTGTATGTATTTATTTATCTTATTTTATTTTATTTTATTTACTTATTTATACTTCTCTTAGGTCAGTGTTGTTTGTTTGGGTGTTGTTGTTGTTCCACTCATTCTTTCTGTTTAGCTTTGTTCTTCTAATTTCTATTTCACTGGCCTCTCTGATTTGCCTATCTGCTGGGTCATTCCTATGTTTAGATATTATTCTAATTTCTATGTTGTCTATGTTACCGTCATGTTGTTGTCTAGCATGTTCGTATAGTACTGACCCGTTTTTTCGTCCTTTTAGTTCCCCCCAGTGTTGGTCTATCCTTTCACCTATGCTACGACCTGTCTCACCTATGTATGTTGTTGTCATGTTTCTGCAAGTACCCTCTGTACATCTTATGCTATAGACTACGTTTCTAGTTTTACAGTTTATCCGGGGGTTCACCTTACATATGATAAATTTCCTATTGGTACAGTGGGTTTTCTTAAAAGGGTAGGTTTTGCTGATCAGGGATTTTATGGTGGTTCCTGGCTTTTCTACCACTTTTATTTTTAAGTGGGTCTTTCTCAGGGCCTTTCTACACTGGTTAGCTAACTTCCCTCCAGGGGTGGCGTCCACAAACATGACACTCTGATATTTCTGGTTGTCGTACCATGATGTGGCCTTCCCTATCTTATGTCTAGCCCTATCTAAGCTATTCCATGATTTGCTCCTGTATAGTGGGCAAATTCCTTTCATGTCCAGTTCTATGAGGGACTTATACTTTTCCATGGCTCCTTCGTATACTCTGACTCTGTCTCTTTGGTTGTAGCCAGAGAACTGCATGCGGTTGATGAAGTGTTGGATGTGTCTTTCCATTTCTGTTGGGTCGCACATGCTGGACACATTCTTCATCACTCGTACCAAATCTGCGATCAGAATATTAAACTTAGCACTACTGGACATTGCTGAGTTTTTGAGTATCAGGTATTTGGAGGCCATGGGTTTAGCATAGTGTGAGTGGAGAATTTGGGCTCTCTCGTCTATAGTGTTAATCCAGAGTTCTGTGTCTAATACAGGTAGTCTATTGTTAGGGTGTTTGGAAGGGAAGTCGATAGTTACAGTTATACTCTGGTGTATGGAATTAGCTATCTGCTGGATGCTTTCCATCGTGCTACGTTCTAAATCAAACTTGTTAGTGCTCTCTAGTGGGGGTGTTCTTATAACTATATTGATATCGTCTACATAACGAGAGTACATGGTGAGGTCTATGGAGCTTTCATTAAGGAGATCTTTAAGTCTCCTTTCCCACCATACCATGAAAAGGTTGGCAACATCACCAGCTATGCTGACGCCGATGGCTGCTCCCTCATTTTGGGTGTAGATTTTCTCATTGAACTTAAATATGTGGCCCTTTAGGGTAGTTTTGATACTAGCCCCTATTGCATGTGCGACCATTTTTCTTACCTGATCAGTGTTTTGGGGGGTCCGTATAGCTTTGGTCCACCCAATCCACCTTCCTATGGGAGTCTTTTTAGCCATTGAGGTTATGGTGGGGGGTCTACCTCTTATAGGTCTACTAGGGCAGAAACATCTAAGGTCATGGCTGTCTAGGTAGTCAGTGTCGTAGGTAAGTCTAAGTAGGAGGCCCAGTTCGTCTGTGTCGACGTCGCAGAACTCCACCTCACTCTCAATGATCATCTCCACACATCTTTTCACAGCAAAATCAATGTTAATGGATGGGTACAGTGACACCACATCCATGCTGCCTATTATGCAGTTGGATAGGCTCCTGTTTTTGTTGCACTCACTGATTCTGCTGAGGAGGTCCTCTGTACTTTCACATACATCTGGGGACATCTTGATTATGGGACGTATAACCATTGAGAGGAAGTAGGAGATCCTGTAGTTGCTAGCTATATTAGCTCCGCATACGGGTCTTGTTGGTGGTCCTGTTGTCGGGTCGTCGACTGTCTTGTGGTCTTTGCGGAGCCCATACAAGGGTGGTATGCCATTGTTAGACGCCTGGAAGTTGTTGGCAGTGCGTCTGCTTGGCTTTAGGATGTCAGTCCACATCATCATGTGAGCGTTGAGGATTTTTTCTCTCCCATCGTGTGTTAGTTGTGCAACTTCGCTCGTGTTGGTGATGTGGGTTGCATTGCCTCGATGTAGTTCGGCATGCTATCTATTGACATCCTACCAGACTTATCTGTGGGTAGACACACTACCTCACCATCCCTTGTGCGCTGCTTGAGGCTAACCAAGCCTTCTACAGGTTTTCTCCCAAGTTGTTGGGCCTCTGGTCTGCTCTGTCTCATAGTATACCTGTCTACTACTTGTCTAATCTTATTTCTAGCTATGGTGAACTGTGCCTCCGTCTCGTCATCTATTTGCTGTGGTATGCAAACTCTTTTATTAAAGGGTAACCTCGTAGGATAGATATTACCCATCTTATATGTTTTGTCAGCTGGGTTGAAAAATAGTTTCTCTAAGGGGTTGTCGTTATTTCTATCGTCATAGTTGTGTGTGTTGCTATTATTGTTATCATGGTGGTTGTTGTTGTTTCTATCATTAGCATTATTATTATTGTTATGATTGCTAGATGTATTGTTGTTTACTTCACCGTTATTGTTGTTGTTGTTACTGTTATTTCTACCATTGTGGTTGTTACTATTATTATGTTTCTTGTTTTTGTTGATGTTGCTACATGTACTATTTCCATTATTACCATTGTGGTTATTGTTGTTGTTGTTCGTATTGTTACCGTTATTACTACTGTGGTCACTGTTGCTGTGTCTGTGGTTAACGTTTCTATTATTATTATTATTGTGGTTGTTGTTGTTCCGTCTATCGCTAGTATTATTGCCATTATCACTATTTCTCACTTTCCTGCCATTGTTATGGTTATGGCTGTTATTTCTATACCCAGAGTTATTGTTTATATTACTACTACCGTTATTATTGTTGTTGTTGTTTACCTTTGCATTCCAACGTATTTTTGTGAAACACTTTTCCAGCTCCGTTTTGTATTCCATAGGGTTAATCTTTTTGTAGATGGCAAAATAAAAAATGGCGTAGACATACAACACAACAGGAGGAACAATGAATATAACACCACTGACGATGTTGCAGATGTGCAACGAAAGATTTATGTAAATTATGTAAACTATATATATGTGTTTGTGTCTATATTGTATCTGTATTATTTTTGACCGCCGGTCAGTCAATGGCAACATTGAGGACCGAGTAAGTTAGATCGCAGATATAAAAGACAGCGAGAAGCGAAAACCAACCAAACAGTGAGTGTGTTCTGTTATTAATTCTGGCAATATTACGCAAATATGACCCTCTCCAAATATAACAATATATATATATATATATATATATATATATATATATATATATATATATATATATATATATATATATATATATATATATATATATATATATATATATATATATACATATATATACCACAGGCTCTGTCTCTCTCTCACTATATATATATATATACCACAGGCTCTCTCTCTGTATATATATATATATATATATATATACCACAGGCTCTCTCTCTCTCTCTATATATATATATATATATATACCACAGGCTCTGTCTCTCTCTCTCTCTCTCTATATATATATATATATATACCACAGGCTCTGTCTCTCTCTCTCTATATATATATACCACAGGCTCTGTCTCTCTCTCTCTCTCTCTCTCTCTCTCTCTATATATATATATACACATATACATACACACACATACATATATGTGTGCGCGAGTGTGTATCTGTATCGTATCGTATATATATATATATATATATATATATATATATATATTTCGTTTCTGAATTTGTTTAGCAAGATTCTTTATCTGAAATCGTGTGTTGAAACCGATATTGTGTGACGAAAGAACTATGACTATCTATAAACAACTATCTGGTTATGGAACCAACCAACCAACCAGAAATTTATAAATTTATAAATTTATAAATTTATAAATATATAATAAATTGAAGTGAAAGCAACTGGTGCGTGTGTTTCTTATTGGCAACATGACCCTCCCAAAGTATAACAATATATATATATATATATATATATATATATATATATATATATATATATAATGGAAAAATTTGAACAGGGACAAAGCAGAGAGGCAGTACAACAAATGTTTATTAATTTCACGCTCTGGAGAGTGGGGTGTTGGTGGGGGACGACGTTTCGGGCATAAGCCCTTCCTCAGGTGGGAAGTGTGTGGGAACAGAGTTCAAAGGGTGTGTAGGGGAGTGGTGGAGAGACATATAGCGAAAGGAAACGGTATATATATATATATAGTGAAGGCGTGTGGCTGAGTGGTTAGAGAATTGGATTCACAATCTTGAGGTTGTGAGTTCGATTCCTGGACCGGGCGATGCGTTATGTCCTTGAGCAAGACACTTTATTTCACGTTGCTCCTTCTACCTGGAGTTGCGACCGATAGATAGTACTAGCAACTGGAAAGACCGACGAAAACATTGTTTCCTCGGTCCGATTTGACGAAAGTCGATCGATCCTCAAATATATATATATATATATATATATATATATATATATATATATATATATATATATATATATATATATATATATATAGTAAAAAATTGAACGGGAACAAAACAGAGAGGCAGTACGAACAAAGGTTTATTAGTTTCACGCTCTTGAGAGTGGGGTGGTGGTGGGGAACGACGTTTCGGGCATAAGCCCTTCGTCAGGTGAAAAGTGTGTGGGAAGAGAGTTCCAAGGGTGTGTAGGGGAGTGGTGGAGAGACATATAGAAAAAAGGGGGTGAGAGGAAACGGTACAAATGGAATTAAATATAAAGGCATGATCAAAATAAAATTAAAAATACACATGGAGGGTGTATGTGTGCATGCAACCCCGTGCATGCAACATCAATACTACTACCACCACCATCATCACTACAAACATCGATACCACCACCACCATCATCACTACAAACATCAATACTACTACCATCACCACCATCACTACAAACATCGATACCACCACCATCACTACAAACATCACTACAAACATCAATACTACTACTACCACCACTACCACCACCACCACCACCATCACTACAAACATCAATACCACCACCACCACCACCACCATCACTATAAACATCAATACTACTACTACCACCACTACCACCACCACCACCACCACCACCACCATCACTACAAACATCGATACCACCACCACCACCACCACCATCACTACAAACATCAATACTACTACTACCACCACTACCACCACCACCACCATCACTACAAACATCAATACCACGACTACCACCACCACCACCACCACCACCACCACCATCACTACAAACATCGACACCACCACTAACACCACTACCACCACCACTACCACCACATTAAGCTACATTATCTAGAGACTGATTATATTGGTGAGGTCACTACATTGGTGAGGCTACTATATTGGTGAGGTCACTACATTGGTGAGGCCACTACATTGGTGAGGCCACTACATGGGTGAGGCCACTACATGGGTGAGGCCACTACATTGGTGAGGTCACTACATGGGTGAGGCTACTATATTGGTGAGACCACTACATTGGTGAGGCCACTACATTGGTGAGGTCACTACATTGGTGAGACCACTACATTGGTGAGACCACTACATTGGTGAGGCCACTACATTGGTGAGGCCACTACATTGGTGAGGCCACTACATGGGTGAGGCCACTACATTGGTGAGGTCACTACATGGGTGAGGCTACTATATTGGTGAGACCACTACATTGGTGAGGCCACTACATTGGTGAGGTCACTACATTGGTGAGACCACTACATTGGTGAGGCCACTACATTGGTGAGGTCACTACATTGGTGAGACCACTACATTGGTGAGGCCACTACATTGGTGAGGCCACTACATGGGTGAGGCCACTACATGGGTGAGGCCACTACATTGGTGAGGTCACTACATGGGTGAGGCTACTATATTGGTGAGACCACTACATTGGTGAGGCCACTACATTGGTGAGGTCACTACATTGGTGAGACCACTACATTGGTGAGACCACTACATTGGTAAGGCCACTACATTGGTGAGGCCACTACATTGGTGAGGCCACTACATGGGTGAGGCCACTACATGGTTGAGGCCACTACATTGGTGAGGTCACTACATGGGTGAGGCTACTATATTGGTGAGACCACTACATTGGTGAGGCCACTACATTGGTGAGGTCACTACATTGGTGAGACCACAACATTGGTGAGACCACTACATTGGTGAGGCCACTACATTGGTGAGGCCACTACATTGGTGAGGCCACTACATGGGTGAGGCCACTACATTGGTGAGGTCACTACATGGGTGAGGCTACTATATTGGTGAGACCACTACATTGGTGAGGCCACTACATTGGTGAGGTCACTACATTGGTGAGACCACTACATTGGTGAGGCCACTACATTGGTGAGGTCACTACATTGGTGAGACCACTACATTGGTGAGGCTACTACATTGGTGAGGTCACTACATTGGTGAGACCACTACGTTGGTGAGGCCACTACATTGGTGAGGCCACTACATGGGTGAGGCCACTACATGGGTGAGGCCACTACATTGGTGAGGTCACTACATGGGTGAGGCTACTATATTGGTGAGACCACTACATTGGTGAGGCCACTACATTGGTGAGGTCACTACATTGGTGAGACCACTACATTGGTGAGACCACTACATTGGTAAGGCCACTACATTGGTGAGGCCACTACATTGGTGAGGCCACTACATTGGTGAGGCCACTACATGGGTGAGGCCACTACATTGGTGAGGTCACTACATGGGTGAGGCTACTATATTGGTGAGACCACTACATTGGTGAGGCCACTACATTGGTGAGGTCACTACATTGGTGAGACCACTACATTGGTGAGACCACTACATTGGTGAGGCCACTACATTGGTGAGGCCACTACATTGGTGAGGCCACTACATGGGTGAGGCTACTACATTGGTGAGGTCACTACATGGGTGAGGCTACTATATTGGTGAGACCACTACATTGGTGAGGCCACTACATTGGTGAGGTCACTACATTGGTGAGACCACTACATTGGTGAGGCCACTACATTGGTGAGGTCACTACATTGGTGAGACCACTACATTGGTGAGGCCACTACATTGGTGAGGTCACTACATGGGTGAGGCTACTATATTGGTGAGACCACTACATTGGTGAGGCCACTACATTGGTGAGGTCACTACATTGGTGAGACCACTACATTGGTGAGGCCACTACATTGGTGAGGTCACTACATTGGTGAGACCACTACATTGGTGAGGCCACTACATTGGTGAGGTCACTACATGGGTGAGGCCACTACATTGGTGAGGTCACTACATGGGTGAGGCTACTATATTGGTGAGGTCACTACATTGGTGAGGTCACTACATGGGTGAGGCCACTACATTGGTGATGTCACTACATGGGTGAGGCTACTATATTGGTGAGACCACTACATTGGTGAGGCCACTACATTGGTGAGGTCACTACATTGGTGAGACCACTACATTGGTGAGGCCACTACATTGGTGAGACCACTACATTGGTGAGACCACTACATTGGTGAGGTCACTACATTGGTGAGGCCACTACATTGGTGAGGTCACTACATTGGTGAGACCACTACATTGGTGAGGCCACTGCATTGGTGAGGTCACTACATGGGTGAGGCCACTACATTGGTGAGGTCACTACATGGGTGAGGCTACTATATTGGTGAGGTCACTACATTGGTGAGGTCACTACATTGGTGAGACCACTACATTGGTGAGGTCACTACATTGGTGAGGTCACTACATTGGTGAGACCACTACATTGGTGAGGTCACTACATTGGTGAGGTCACTACATTGGTGAGGTCACTACATTGGTGAGACCACTACATTGGTGAGACCACTATATTGGTGAGGCCACTACATTGGTGAGACCACTACATTGGTGAGGTCACTACATTGGTGAGGCCACTACATTGTTGAGGTCACTACATTGGTGAGACCACTACATTGGTGAGGTCACTACATTGGTGAGGCCACTACATTGGTGAGGTCACTACATTGGTGAGGCCACTACATTGGTGAGACCACTACATTGGTGAGACCACTATATTGGTGAGGCCACTACATTGGTGAGGTCACTACATTGGTGAGACCACTACATTGGTGAGACCACTATATTGGTGAGGCCACTACATTGGTGAGACCACTACATTGGTGAGGTCACTACATTGGTGAGGCCACTACATTGGTGAGGTCACTACATTGGTGAGACCACTACATTGGTGAGGCCACTACATTGGTGAGGTCACTACATTGGTGAGACCACTACATTGGTGAGGCCACTACATTGGTGAGGTCACTACATGGGTGAGGCCACTACATTGGTGAGGTCACTACATGGGTGAGGCTACTATATTGGTGAGGTCACTACATTGGTGAGGTCACTACATGGGTGAGGCCACTACATTGGTGATGTCACTACATGGGTGAGGCTACTATATTGGTGAGACCACTACATTGGTGAGGCCACTACATTGGTGAGGTCACTACATTGGTGAGACCACTACATTGGTGAGGCCACTACATTGGTGAGGTCACTACATTGGTGAGACCACTACATTGGTGAGGCCACTGCATTGGTGAGGTCACTACATGGGTGAGGCCACTACATTGGTGAGGTCACTACATGGGTGAGGCTACTATATTGGTGAGGTCACTACATTGGTGAGGTCACTACATTGGTGAGACCACTACATTGGTGAGGTCACTACATTGGTGAGGTCACTACATTGGTGAGACCACTACATTGGTGAGACCACTACATTGGTGAGGTCACTACATTGGTGAGGTCACTACATTGGTGAGACCACTACATTGGTGAGGCCACTACATTGGTGAGACCACTACATTGGTGAGACCACTATATTGGTGAGGCCACTACATTGGTGAGGTCACTACATTGGTGAGACCACTACATTGGTGAGACCACTATATTGGTGAGGCCACTACATTGGTGAGACCACTACATTGGTGAGGTCACTACATTGGTGAGGCCACTACATTGGTGAGGTCACTACATTGGTGAGACCACTACATTGGTGAGGTCACTACATTGGTGAGGCCACTACATTGGTGAGGTCACTACATTGGTGAGACCACTACATTGGTGAGACCACTATATTGGTGAGGCCACTACATTGGTGAGGTCACTACATTGGTGAGACCACTACATTGGTGAGACCACTATATTGGTGAGGCCACTACATTGGTGAGACCACTACATTGGTGAGGTCACTACATTGGTGAGACCACTACATTGGTGAGACCACTACATTGGTGAGGTCACTACATTGGTGAGACCACTACATTGGTGAGGTCACTACATTGGTGAGACCACTACATTGGTGAGGTCACTACATTGGTGAGACCACTACATTGGTGAGGCCACTATATTGGTGAGGCCACTACATTGGTGAGACCACTACATTGGTGAGGTCACTACATTGGTGAGACCACTACATTGGTGAGGCCACTACATTGGTGAGGCCACTACATTGGTGAGGTCACTACATTGGTGAGACCACTACATTGGTGAGGTCACTACATTGGTGAGACCACTACATTGGTGAGGCCACTATATTGGTGAGGTCACTACATTGGTGAGGTCACTACATTGGTGAGGCCACTACATTGGTGAGGTCACTACATTGGTGAGACCACTACATTGGTGAGGCCACTATATTGGTGAGGCCACTACATTGGTGAGACCACTACATTGGTGAGGTCACTACATTGGTGAGACCACTACATTGGTGAGGCCACTATATTGGTGAGGCCACTATATTGGTGAGACCACTACATTGGTGAGGCTACTACATTGGTGAGGTCACTACATTGGTGAAGCCACTACATTGGTGAGGCCACTACATTGGGGAGGTCACTACATTGGTGAGGCCACTACATTGGTGAGGCCACTACATTGGGGAGGTCACTACATTGGTGAGGTCACTACATTGGTGAGACCACTACATTGGTGAGGCCACTACATTGGTGAGACCACTACATTGGTGAGGCTACTACATTGGTGAGGTCACTACATTGGTGAGGCCACTACATTGGTGAGGCCACTACATTGGGGAGGCCACTACATTGGTGAGGTCACTACATTGGTGAGGCCACTACATCGGTGAGGCCACTACATTGGTGAGGCCACTACATCGGTGAGGCCACTACATTGGTGAGGCCACTACATCGTTGAGGCCACTACATTGGTGAGGCCACTACATTGGTGAGGTCACTACATTGGTGAGGTCACTACATTGGTGAGGTCACTACATTGGTGAGACCACTACATTGGTGAGGACACTACATTGGTGAGGTCACTACATTGGTGAGGCCACTACATTGGTGAAACCACTACATTTGTGAGGCACTATATTGGTGAGGCCACTACATTGGTGAGGCCACTACATTGGTGAGGCCACTATATTGGTGAGGCCACTACATTGGTGAGGCCACTATATTGGTGAGGACACTACATTGGTGAGGTCACTACATTGGTGAGGCCACTACATTGGTGAGGCCACTACATTGGTGAGGCCACTACATGGGTGAGACCACTACATTGGTGAGGTCACTACATTGGTGAGGCCACTACATTTGTGATCAGACATTGCAATGTTTCAATGTCAACTGTTTTAAACGAACACATCACGTTGTTAGGGAGGGACATTAGGAAAGTGCTTTGTGGTAGTTGTGACATTACATTATTAGGGAAGGACATTAGGAAAGTGCCTTGTGGTAGTTGTAACATTATATTATTAGGGAGGGTCATTAGGAAAGTGCCTTGTGGTAGTTGTGACATTACATTATTAGGGAGGGACGTTGGAAAAGTACCTTGCGGTACTTGTGACATCACATTATTAGAGAGGGACGTTAGCAGAATCATTAGTATTTCTTCCGGCTTTCTCCGTTCTGAGTTCAAACCCTGGCGCTATCATCTTTACTTTTCTTAATTTTGGGGCTGCTTTTGTTGTTGTGGGATGAGAGTTTCGCAGATAATTCCTCGAGATGGAGACGAAGAGATTTGTTTCTTGTGTATCAAAAGTTACACCGGGTGCCGCCTTAGAAGAAGCAACATTCTTGGTTTGTTCCTTTCCTCCTTTTAAACATCTGAACAGGAAACCCTGTTTAGCAGTTGTACCTTCTGCCCTGCATGGTCAGCCGGAGAGCTTACTTCTCAGGGGTCACAAGTTATAATTCTCTCATAGTATTGTGCTTTTGTAATATCATGATAACTTGTATGTCCATGCTGACCATACCAGACCACAAATCAAGCGAATGTTGTTTTGGTTCTGTCCTACTGCTAATAATACTGTAACACGAATGTGACTACAAAAGCATGGGCCTGAATCGTGACCGATGCCCTTGATGCTGATGTCCTTGTTACAGAGTGACAAATATTGTGATGCTGGTTTATGACCAGAGGTGTCTTGTATCTGTTACATGTTACTGTCACAAATATTGTGATGCTGGTTTATAACCAGGTATGTCTCGCTGTATCAAGGATTACACTACTCAGTCGGCATTCACAGTTTTAAAAATGACACATATCGTGACATATCCTTTACTTCTCCCACTGAAAGTTATTTCATTCTATATGGATGAGAAAGCTATCTCAAAACTGTTCCTTGGTTAGAACATGTTGACTTAGCATCGCTGAATCGTTGAAAAGTTCTCTTCGAAAGGCTTAGACCACGGCTTCGATATTACTGCGCGGCACATGTCACTTGCTATGGGGTACCTGCAACTTTACATGCAATTCTGTGCGGCCTTTTGAAAGAGTAAGAAATTTCCAAGAAATTTTAAATTTTTATTATGTTTTTGTCTATTTCTTATTATTTCAATATCGGTAGAGGGTCGGACATGCTTTCCAGCATAGTTACGTCCCTTTACGATCTCAGTTCAAATCCCGCCGAGGTTAACTTTGCCTTTCATCTTTCGGCGTCGATAAAATAAAGTACCAGTAATGTACTGGGTAATTGCTGGCCTTGTGCCAAAAGTAGAAACAATTATTTCAATTTAAACCATAAGATGAACGTATTTTAAATACTAAAGAGCGTAAGGATGAAAGGAAAGCTAACTTCGACAGGATTTGAACTCACAACGTAAAGGCACGTAACCATATGCCGTAAAGCATGTTGTCCGACGCTCTATCAACAACTACCCATCCACAATAACAATACTACGAATAATAATTGTTTCTACTTTTCGCACAAGGCGAGCAATTATCCCAGTGTACTTTATTTTATCGATCTTGTAAGGATGAAAGGCTGAGTTAACCTCGGCGGGATTTGAACTCAGATCATAAAGGGACGTAACTCTATACTGCAAAGCATGGCGTTCGACCCTCTACCGATATTAATCCTTGACAAGCCAAATTATTCGTAGGAAAGAACCAAATTTTAGACTGTAAAATATTCGATATAGTAAATAATGAAGTTATTTATTCAAAACATGAGAGTCGTTATTGATTATAAACAATAAACATGTTATGTGAATGAGAGGGGGCGGAGGTGAGGGGGTTGATGAAGATACCCCCTAACCCTACATCTAACTTGTTATAACAAGCCTTTCATTTTTTTTTGCAGATTAAAACTTAAATATTTTTATTTCACAAAGTTACATTCTCACCACTTATACACATACACATATAGCTGTATACACATATGTGTATGCACACACACACACACACACACACACACACACATATATATATATACAATTATATATGCGTATATATATAATTATATATATACGCATATATAATTGTGTGTGTATATATATATATGTGCAATCACATATGTGTATTATATATATATATATAATTATATATATATACTTTCACATGTATATATAAACACACACACATATATATATTTATATATATTTATACATACAACACATGTATGAATATATGTATATCAGCCAGAATATATTTAACTGTTTTGTAAAGACGCCATTATCTAACAACATAATACATACCAAATGTTATACATATTTTTTTTACTATAATTTCCGAAAATATATGCAAATTCCTTTCTAGTTTACCGTTCATATTTTATTTTGCATTAAAAAAAATCTACTATCTGTCTATCTGTCGGTCTGTCTGTGTATCTATCTATCTACCTACGTACCTCCCCCTCCCTATATGTATGTCTATCTATCTATCTTGATAGAGTAAGACACGCTTCACATCGGCTCCGCTATTCCATCGGGATTTACCCTTACTATAGTAAGTACCAGATAAATTTTTCAGTGCAACACATTTGGAACACCAACCCTTGTTATTTAGGGAAACATTTTTGCATTTACCCCCTTTTTAGGGGGTAAAATAAATATCTATTTTTTGCCGAAAAATTTCTTTCTTGGCAGCATGGCGGAAAAGATGGCAGACATGTCTGCCATTAGCTCTGCCACGCCCCCCCCCCCCCCAAGTCTGAAGAACAAAAAATAATTACAACAAAATTAGACAACGAAACAAACAAGGAAAATGAAAAAACAAATGTTAAGGAAAATGAGCAAACGGAAAACAAACAAACAGAAAATAATACAAATAACAACAGGGCAACTTTCGCCCAGAAAACAAAACAGTCCATAACATATACACCAATTGACTTAACTGCCGCCAGAGAAAAACTGGCCGAAGCGAAAAAACAAATAGTCTTGGGGGAGAACGGAATGTTTTCCATTAACCCCCCCCCCCCCCCCAGAATTCAAGAAAGCGAGAACAGAGAGCACAGTTCTCTTCAGAACTATATTGAACCAAACAAGAAAGCCAGCACAGCCCAGCCAAATGGAAATAGAGTTGGTCCTAAAAGACTATATGAAGAATATTCTCTTCATACGAAAGGACCGACTCTATGGCAGCATTTCGGTCTTAACAAAAGACAAGGAAACGGCGGAGAAGCTTTCCCTAAGCTCACTCTCATCGACAACATACAGCTTCTATCCCTCCTACATGGGTAGAAGAACACAGAGAGTAAAAGTAAAAACAATGCTGCCCACAATGGACTACTGGTGGGCTATTGCTGGCTTCATAGACATGGGCGAAGACACAATGCTGTCAATGGGGAAGGCAACTGGAGATGCGTTCCTGGGAATGGGCCTCGACATACTAGTCCAAATGAGGCCCGAAAGAATAGCACAAATCCCGGATCGCATCTGGCTGGATGACCTCACCCCAATAGATATAATTGTAGAGGGGAGAAGACCAGCATGCTATTTATGCACGGAAAGGGGACACGTTAAGGCTAACTGCCCGAAACGTATCCCCCAAAAAGGACTATTGCCCACACCCACCACAAACAGTACACCAACACCACCCACCTCCAAAAATACACTAATACCACACACAGCAAACAAAATACAGACACCACCAACCACAAACACAACACAAACATCACCACCACCAGCACCAAACACAAGCACGACACAAAAATCACCACCACCATCACCAACCACAAGCACGACACAAACATTACCACCACCACCACCACCACAAAACCCATTCCAAACAAATAATAAAAAAAACAGTAACAAATCTACCCCTCCCGCAAAAAAAAAACAACCACACAACACGTCCCTCCCACCTAACGCTGAAGAGTTTCCCCCAACTTCTGAAGAAGGAGGAGAAGCCTTCAGGCAAGTTAAAAGAAAAAAAAGAAAACACACACCCAGCACACCACAAATAACCCACACACAAACACCAACTCCAATCAAAAACACCCCACCCTCAACAAACAAAAATAAATCTGCGCCTCCCCTCTCCGAAACATTGACAGCATCACAAAAAAAGACGTTGCAATACACATATATAAATAAAGAAAACAAAAAACTGGTTAAATTAATAAACAATAACCCTATGGTGCAGACCGAAGGGCCAAACTTTATCTCAACAGAGAACTTCACTCATTTAAAAATGATAAAGGTCCCTCTGGACCTTTATCGTTCCTTAAAAGAACAATTTAGACAGGACGTGAGCCCCCCCCCCCTGTTTAAAACCGTTAAATCGCGTCCTCTTGAAAGATTTCCCCATAACCGCCCCTCTCCCTGACACAACTCCAAATACCCCAACCCACCACACACGGGTACCCCACACCACCACAAAACATCCCTCCACCCAACACACCTGATGCCATGGAAATTACACAACCCGGAGAGGTAGGTGCTTTTCTTTCTTCACTTTCAACACCAAAATAGATCAATTGAGAGTTGGCTGTTTGAACGCGCGTGGCCTGGGCTCAGCTTGGAAGCAAGCAAAGCTTCTAAGTGACCTCAGGTCACAAAGTATAGATGTGATGGTTGTTTGCGAGAGTCGGATCAGCAGCGTGAGACAGCTGGCGCCCGCCTTCGATGACTTTGAGATGCACGCATCTCTCTGTCAACCCGGAGGCGGGGGGGGGGGGAGTTGCCGTACTGCTGGATAAACGTCTGGCTCTCGACGTACAGATTGTTCACTCGGACCGGGGGGGGGGGGGGGGGGGGGGTCGATTACTGGTGCTGGACGTCGGGGGCGATGAAGGCGGGGCTTTCAGACTGGTCGGTCTTTATGCCCCCTTCGGGGCGGAAAGAGCCGACTTCTTCCAGCGTCTGGAGACTTTTCTAGGAACGTCGCGCCCCCTGCTTTTAGTGGGGGACTGGAATGGAATCCTAGATGCGCGTTGGGACTATGCAGGGGTATGTCCCGATAGAGGGGGGTGTAGCAGCCTCAAGGGGTTACTCGATCGATTCGACCTGGTCGATAGATTTCGACTAGATTGTCCAACTGCACCAACCTGGACCTGGGCAAACCGCAGTGGACAATCTAGATCGTACCTAGATAGGTTTTTGGTTAGGAGTAAGGATAGGGACGTATTTAGTTGTCCAGAACTGATCATGGTTGGCTATTCAGATCACAAATTAGTGACCTGCGTGGTCAACCTTGATAGAACGCATAGACAGGGTCCCGGTTACTGGAAGATGAACTTGTCCTTGCCGGCAAAGAAAGATTACAGGAACCGGATTAGTAGCTTAGTTAAGATGCGGTTGACGGGAGCGATCGTCAACAGCAGGTGGTGGGTATCTCTAAAGAGAGAGATTAGAGTAAGTTCGATAGGTTACAGTAAGGAACTAGCGGCAAATAGAAATAGGAAGGAAAGGGAGTTAACAGATAAACTAGAAGAGGCGATTAGGAGCGGAGACGTGGCCAGAGTGTTAGCGGCGAGAACGGCGTTGAGCCAGTTCTTTGACGCGAAGCACAAAGGCTGCGTTGTCCGAAGTAAAATACGTGCTTTAGGAAACGAGGGGACCAAAGCTGTTAGCTGGGCCCGCGTGACAGAAGCCAAGAGTGGGATTAAATCCACCATTCGGTCTTTGCGAGACCAGGATGGACGGGTGATCCTTGAACCTGAGCGGATGTGCGAGGCCTTTCAAAGGCACTTTGTTCGACTGTTCGGAGGGGGCGGGGGGCCGGACGGGGATGTGGACTTCGGTCCATACCTCGACGGTCTACCGCGTCTTTCGAGAGGCGAAGCGGAGTGCTGCGAAAGGCCAATCACAGCCACTGAAATCGGGGAAGCACTCAGCCAATGCAGCAGACGCAAATCTCCGGGTCTCGATGGTCTACCATACGAATTTTATTTAGCTATGCCGGTCTTGTTCTCCGAACTCCTCGAGGCTGTCTATTGCAACTGGCAACAGAACGGGAGAATTCCCTGTTCTGTGACCAAGGGCGTGGTCACGCTAGTGAGGAAGGACGAGAGCAAAGGGGACGACTTAAGTAACTTTAGGCCCATAACTCTGCTAAATGCAGAGTTACAGATTTTGGCCAAGGTGTTGGCGAAGAGGTTGGCGCTTGTGGTGGGTGGTTTGGTGGGAGACGCGCAGACATGCGCTATCCCGTCCAGGTCCATTCACGACAACCTCCACCTCATGCGACACATCGTAGAGAGGGTTGGCAACGAACCCGGCTTTGGTGGGGCCCTGATCAACTTGGATCAATCTAAGGCGTTCGATAGGGTCGACCATGGTTACCTGGATGCGGTGCTAGCGGCGGCGGGCTTCGGACCCGTTTTCAGGGGCTGGATTTCTGCCATGCACAGTGACAACATTTACTCTAGGATTAAAGTAAACGGCTACCTCTCGGAGCCGTTTCAAATCACCCGGTCCATCAGACAGGGGTGCCCCTCTCCTCCCTTCTGTACGTATTGACTCTCGAGCCACTGCTGCGGAAGTTGGAGTTGCTGCGGGGCATACCCCTGGAACCGGGATTGCACAAAGCGGTCTCGGCCTATGCCGACGACGTAACAGTAATGGTGGCGGACGCCTCGGAAATCGGGGCGATCGCCACCCTACTGGAGGAATACGAAAGGCTGACGGGGGCTAGGCTGAACCGGGACAAGTCAGTCGGTTTGCAACTCGGAACGTGGAGGGGCAAACCGATGCCGTTAGACGGTGTCGTCGGGCGGTGGACGGAGGGCCCGGTGAAGCTGCTCGGGGTCTGGTTCGGACCGGACCTCCAGGTGGAGAAGAATTGGGGCGAGGTGACGAGCAGGGTGTTTGCGCTGACCCAGAAGTGGGCCAAGTGCAAACTATCACTGAAAGGTCGGGCGGAGGTGACGAACGCTTACATAGCGTCCGTCATCTGCTACCGCCTGACCGTCGTGCCTTGCCCCAAGGAAAAGCTCACCATCATGGAACGCATGCTCTTCCAGTTCCTCTGGAAGAAGCGGCCTCCCATGGTGAGGAGATCCATCTGCTGCCAGCACCCTTCGAAAGGAGGGCTGGGTATGCCGTGGCTGTTGATGCGTAGGCACGCATTGAGGCTACGGCATCTACAGGTATTCCTCACCGGTCAGCCGGTGTGGGCCCCGTTTGTGAGGCGAGCCTTCCCACAGCTCGTCTCGCTCACCGAGCTGCAATCCTGGGTGAAGCAAAGACCGAGAAAACTGGGCAACTGGCACACCGAGTGTGCCCAGGCGCTCACGGCTATCTGGCAAGCGGACCCGACTGTCAGTGGAGAATCCACCTCGACATTCTATAGAGGGCTGGTGGCTAGCAGGGGCGACGACACCCTTGGAGAGTCGCTAGACATGGAGGAGGACGAACTGGCCAGCCTGTTCGGTAGAACTTTCGGCTCGGGACCCATGGACAACTTCCAGAGGTCCCTAGCCTGGCAGTGTTACCGGGGGGCTCTGCCCGTTCGAGAAAAGCTCTACAGACACGGGCGCCCGGGCAGGGATCCAGCGAAAAAGATCTGTCCCAGATGCGTGCGCGACGAGGAAACCGTTGCGCATGCACTGGTACACTACCCGGGCGTTGCCGATCTGTGGGGCTACGTCGAACGACTGCTGTCGCGTGTGGCGCCGATTCGATTAACCGCCGAGTCTGTGGTGAACATCAAGCCGCCGCCTCCCTTCAGAAACGAAGGAGAGGCGGTCTTTCTGTGCGTAATAGCCATGATGAAAGAGGTTGTGTGGTGGACGCGCCTGAAAGGTCTGAGGTCGGGTGACTTTCTCTCCAGCCATCACCTGGTTTACTTCTTCCGATACCACTTCGGAAGAAGGATCAGGATGGAGAGAGAAGTGCTTGGCCCCAGACAGTTTTATGAAAGGTGGGTGAAAGAAGCGAGAATGGCTCGTGTAAATGGGCCTTCTCTCTACATTGTTCTGTAGGTGAAGAAGTGAAGAGGAAAGGGGGAGCGCCTCCTCTCTGGGCTTCCCCCGCGAAAAGGGTTGCACACTTTTCGGGGGTATGTGCAATCCCGAACACGCCCCCTCCCTTTTGAGGACTTTTTATTATTATATTATTATTGTTATTCCTTTTTCTTACTCGATTTATGTAAACTCCCCCACTGTGTATTTGTCCCCTTCTTTTGTGCCCTCGTGGCAAATAAATAGAAATTTATCTATCTATCTATCTATCTATCTATCTTGATAGAGTAAGACACGCTTCGCATCGGCTCCGCTATTCCATCGGGATTTACCCTTACTATTGTAAGTACCGGATAAATTTTTTAGTGCAACACATTTGGAACACTAACCCCTGTTATTTAGGGAAACATTTTTGCATTTACCCCCTTTTTAGGGGGTAAAATAAATATCTATTTTTGCCGAAAAATTTCTTTCTTGGCAGCATGGCGGAAAAGATGGCAGACATGTCTGCCATTAGCTCTGCCACGCCCCCCAAGTCTGAAGAACAAAAAATAATTACAACAAAATTAGACATTGAAACAAACAAACAAAATGAAAAAACAAATGTTAAGGAAAATGAGCAAACAGAAAACAAACAAACAGAAAATAATACAAATAACGACAGGGCAACTTTCGCCCAGAAAACAAAGCAATCCATTACATACACACCAATTGACCTAACTGCCGCCAGAGAAAAACTGGCCGAAGCAAAGAAACATATTGTTTTGGGGGAGAACGGAATGTTTTCCATTAACTCCCCCCCAGAATTCAAGAAAGCCAGAGCAGAAAACACAGTTATATACAGAACTATACTAAACCAGTCAAGAAAGCCAGCACAGCCCAGCCAAATGGAAATAGAGTTAGTCCTAAAAGACTATATGAAGAATATTCTCTTCATACGAAAGGACCGACTCTATGGCAGCATTTCGGTCCTAACAAGAGACAAAGAAACGGCGGTTCAGCTTTCCCTAAGCCCACTCTCGTCGACAACATATAGCTTCTATCCCTCCTACATGGGTAGAAGAACACAGAGAATAAAAGTAAAAACAATGCTGCCCACAATGGACTTCTGGTGGGCTATTGCTGGCTTCATTGATATGGGCGAAGACACTATGCTGTCAATGGGGAAGGCAACTGGAGATGCGTTCCTGGGAATGGGCCTCGACATACTAGTCCAAATGAGGCCCGAAAGAATAGCACAAATCCCGGATCGCATCTGGCTGGATGACCTTACCCCAATAGACATAATTGTAGAGGGGAGAAGACCAGCATGCTATTTATGCATGGAAAGGGGACACGTTAAGGCTAACTGCCCGAAACGTATCCCCCAAAAAGGACTATTGCCCACACCCACCACAAACAGTACACCAGCACCACCCACCTCCAAAAATACACTAATACCACACACAGCAAACAAAATACAGACACCACCAACCACAAACACAACACAAACATCACCACCACCAGCACCAAACACAAGCACGACACAAAAATCACCACCACCAACCACAACACAAACATCACCACCACTATTACCAACCACAAGCACGACACAAACATTACCACCACCACCACCACCACAAAACCCATTCCAAACAAATAATAAAAAAAACAGTAACAAATCTACCCCTCCCGCAAAAAAAAAACAACCACACAACACGTCCCTCCCACCTAGCGCTGAAGAGTTTCCCCCAACTTCTGAAGAAGAAGGAGGAGAAGCCTTCAGACAAGTTAAAAGAAAAAAAAGAAAACACACACCCAGCACACCACAAATAACCCACACACAAACACCAACTCCAATCAAAAACACCCCACCCTCAACAAACAAAAATAAATCTGCGCCTCCCCTCTCCGAAACATTGACAGCATCACAAAAAAAGACGTTGCAATACACATATATAAATAAAGAAAACAAAAAACTGGTTAAATTAATAAACAATAACCCTATGGTGCAGACCGAAGGGCCAAACTTTATCTCAACAGAGAACTTCACCCATTTAAAAATGATAAAGGTCCCTCTGGACCTTTATCGTTCCTTAAAAGAACAATTTAGACGGGACGTGAGCCCCCCCTGTTTAAAACCGTTGAATCGCGTCCTCTTGAAAGATTTCCCCATAACCGCCCCTCTCCCTGACACAACTCCAAATACCCCAACCCCACCACACACGTGTACCCCCACACCACCACAAAACATCCCTCCACCCAACACACCTGATGCCATGGAAATTACGCAACCCGGAGAGGTAAGTGCTTTTCTTTCTTCACTTTCAACACCAAAATAGATCAATTGAGAGTTGGCTGTTTGAACGCGCGTGGCCTGAGCTCAGCTTGGAAGCAAGCAAAGCTTCTAAGTGACCTCAGGTCACAAAGTATAGATGTGATGGTTGTTTGCGAGAGTCGGATCAGCAGCGTGAGACAGCTGGCGCCCGCCTTCGATGACTTTGAGATGCACGCATCTCTCTGTCAACCCGGAGGCGGGGGGGGGGGAGTTGCCGTACTGCTGGATAAACGTCTGACTCTCGACGTACAGATTGTTCACTCGGACCCGGGGGGTCGATTACTGGTGCTGGACGTCGGAGGTGGTGAAGGCGGGGCTTTCAGACTGGTCGGTCTTTATGCTCCCTTCGGGGCGGAGAGAGCCGACTTCTTCCAACGTCTGGAGACTTTTCTAGGAACGTCGCGTTCCCTGCTTTTAGTGGGGGACTGGAATGGAATCCTAGATGCGCGTTGGGACTATGCAGGGGCATGTCCCGATAGAGGGGGGTGTAGCAGCCTCAAGGGGTTACTCGATCGATTCGACCTGGTCGATAGATTTCGACTAGATTGTCCAACTGCGCCAACCTGGACCTGGGCAAACCGCAGTGGACAATCTAGATCGTACCTAGATAGGTTTTTGGTTAGGAGTAAGGATAGGGACGTATTTAGTTGTCCAGAACTGATCATGGTTGGCTATTCAGATCACAAATTAGTGACCTGCGTGGTCAACCTTGATAGAACGCATAGACAGGGTCCCGGTTACTGGAAGATGAACTTGTCCTTACCGACAAAGAAAGATTACAGAAACCGGATTAGTAGCTTAGTTAAGATGCGGTTGACGGGAGCGATCGTCAACAGTAGGTGGTGGATATCTCTAAAGAGAGAGATTAGAGTAAGTTCGATAGGTTACAGTAAGGAACTAGCGGCGAATAGAAATAGGAGGGAAAGGGAGTTAACAGATAAACTAGAAGAGGCGATTAGGAGCGGAGACGTAGCCAGAGTGTTAGCGACGAGAACGGCATTGAGCCAGTTCTTTGACGCGAAGCACGAAGGCTGCGTTGTCCGAAGTAAAATACGTGCTTTAGGAAACGAGGGGACCAAAGCTGTTAGCTGGGCCCGCGTGACAGAAGCCAAGAGTGGGATTAAATCCACCATTCGGTCTTTGCGAGACCAGGATGGACGGGTGATCCTTGAACCTGAGCGAATGTGCGAGACCTTTCAAAGGCACTTTGCTCGACTGTTCGGAGGTGGCGGGGGGCCGGACGGGGATGTGGACTTCGGTCCATACCTCGACGGTCTACCGCGTCTTTCGAGCGGCGAAGCGGAGTGCTGCGAAGGGCCAATCACAGCCACTGAAATCGGGGAAGCGCTCAGCCAATGCAGCAGACGCAAATCCCCGGGTCTCGATGGTCTACCATACGAACTTTATTTAGCTATGCCGGTCTTGTTCTCCGAACTCCTCGAGGCTGTCTATTGCAACTGGCAACAGAACGGGAGAATTCCCTGTTCTGTGACCAAGGGCGTGGTCACGCTAGTGAGGAAGGACGAGAGCAAGGGGGACGACTTAAGTAACTTTAGGCCCATAACTCTGCTGAATGCAGAGTTACAGATTTTGGCCAAGGTGTTGGCGAAGAGGTTGGCGCTTGTGGTGGGTGGTTTGGTGGGAGACGCGCAGACATGCGCTATCCCGTCCAGGTCCATTCACGACAACCTCCACCTCATGCGATACATCATAGAGAGGGTTGGCTACGAACCCGGCTTTGGTGGGGCCCTGATCAACTTGGATCAATCTAAGGCGTTTGATAGGGTCGACCATGGTTACCTGGATGCGGTGCCAGCGGCGGCGGGCTTCGGACCCGTTTTCAGGGGCTGGATTTCTGCCATGCACAGTGGCAACATCTACTCTAGGATTAAAGTAAACGGCTACCTCTCGGAGCCGTTTCAAATCACCCGATCCATCAGACAGGGGTGCCCCCTCTCCTCCCTTCTGTACGTATTGACTCTTGAGCCACTGCTGCGGAAGTTGGAGTTGCTGCGGGGCATACCCCTGGAACCGGGATTGCACAAAGCGGTCTCGGCCTATGCCGACGACGTAACAGTAATGGTGGCGGACGCCTCGGAAATCGGGGCGATCGCCACCCTACTGGAGGAATACGAAAGGCTGACGGGGGCTAAGCTGAACCAGGACAAGTCAGTCGGTTTGCAACTCGGAACGTGGAGGGGCAAACCGATGCCGTTAGACGGTGTCGTCGGGCGGTGGACGGAGGGCCCGGTGAAGCTGCTCGGGGTCTGGTTCGGACCGGACCTCCAGGTGGAGAAGAATTGGGGCGAGGTGACGAGCAGGGTGTTTGCGCTGACCCAGAAGTGGGCCAAGTGCAAACTATCACTGAAAGGTCGGGCGGAGGTGACGAACGCTTACATAGCGTCCGTCATCTACTACCGCCTGACCGTCGTGCCTTGCCCCAAGGAAAAGCTCACCATCATGGAACGCATGCTCTTCCAGTTCCTCTGGAAGAAGCGGCCTCCCATGGTGAGGAGATCCATCTGCTGCCAGCACCCTTCGAAAGGAGGGCTGGGTATGCCGTGGCTGTTGATGCGTAGGCACGCATTGAGGCTACGGCATCTACAGGTATTCCTCAACGGTCAGCCGGTGTGGGCCCCGTTTGTGAGGCGAGCCTTCCCACAGCTCGTCTCGCTCACCGAACTGCAATCCTGGGTGAAGCAAAGACCGAGAAAACTGGGCAACTGGCACACTGAGTGTGCCCAGGCGCTCACGGCTATCTGGCAAGCGGACCCGACTGTCAGTGGAGAATCCACCTCGACATTCTATAGAGGGTTGCTGGCTAGCAGGGGCGACGACACCCTTGGAGAGTCGCTAGGCATGGAGGAGGACGAACTGGCCAGCCTGTTCGGTAGAACTTTCGGCCCGGGACCCATGGACAACTTCCAGAGGTCCCTAGCCTGGCAGTGTTACCGGGGGGCTCTGCCCGTTCGAGAAAAGCTCTACAGACACGGGCGCCCGGGCAGGGATCCCGCGAAAAAGATCTGTCCCAGATGCGTGCGCGACGAGGAAACCGTTGCGCATGCACTGGTACACTGCCCGGGCGTTGCCGATCTGTGGGGCTACGTCGAACGACTGCTGTCGCGTGTGGCGCCGATTCGATTAACCGCCGAGTCTGTGGTGAACATCAAGCCGCCTCCTCCCTTCAGAAATGAAGCAGGGGCGGTCTTTCTGTGCGTAATAGCCATGATGAAAGAGGTTGTGTGGTGGACGCGCCTGAAAGGTCTGAGGTCGGGTGACTTTCTCTCCGGCCATCACCTGGTTTACTTCTTCCGATACCACTTCGGAAGAAGAATCAGGATGGAGAGAGAAGTGCTTGGTCCCAGACAGTTTTATGAAAGGTGGGTGAAAGAAGCGAGAATGGCCCGTGTAAATGGGCCTTCTCTCTACATTGTTCTGTAGGTGAAGAAGTGAAGAGGAAAGGGGGAGCGCCTCCTCTCTGGGCTTCCCCCGCGAAAAGAGTTGCACACTTTTCGGGGGTATGTGCAATCCCCAACACGCCCCCTCCCTTTTGAGGACTTTTTATTGTTATATTATTATTGTTATTCCTTTTTTCTTTACTCGATTTATGTAAACTCCCCCACTGTGTAAATGTCCCCTTCTTTTGTGCCCTCGTGGCAAATAAATAGAAATTTATCTATCTATCTATCTATCTATCTATCTATCTATCTATCTACGTCCTTCCCTCTCTATCTGTCTATCTACTACCTCCCTATCTATTTACTACCTACCTACCTATCTACCCACCTACCTGCCTGTCTGTCTGTCCGCCCGTCCGTTCTTGTCTTTCTCTTAATTTTGAGTTTATTTTGTGATATTAAACTGGGTAACATACAAAGTCTAACACCCAAAGACCCGGGTGTGATATTAAACTGGGTAACAGATTAAGTCTAACACCCAAAGACCCGGGTGTGATATCAAACTGGGTAACAGATTAAGTCTAACACCCAAAGACCCAGGTGTGATATCAAACTGGGTAACAGATTAAGTCTAACACCCAAAGACCCGGGTGTGATATTAAACTGGGTAACAGATTAAGTCTAACACCCAAAGACCCGGGTGTGATATCAAACTGGGTAACAGATTAAGTCTAACACCCATAGACCCGGGTGTGATATCAAACTGGGTAACAGATTAAGTCTAACACCCAAAGACCCGGGTGTGATATTAAACTGGGTAACAGATTAAGTCTAACACCCAAAGACCTGGGTGTGATATCAAACTGGGTAACAGATTAAGTCTAACACCCAAAGACCCGGGTGTGATATTAAACTGGGTAACATATTAAGTCTAACACCCATAGACCCGGGTGTGATATCAAACTGGGTAACAGATTAAGTCTAACACCCAAAGACCCGGGTGTGATATCAAACTGGGTAACAGATTAAGTCTAACACCCAAAGACCCGGGTGTGATATCAAACTGGGTAACAGATTAAGTCTAACACCCATAGACCCGGGTGTGATATCAAACTGGGTAACAGATTAAGTCTAACACCCAAAGACCCAGGTGTGATATCAAACT
>OZ024743.1:328885830-328950830 GCA_964016885.1 Eledone cirrhosa
GGGAGTTTACATATATTTCAAAGGACGTGTAAAAACATATAACAAATCAAATTCAACAATCGAAGTCCTCAATAGGGAGGGGGCGTTGACGTGGGTCGCACACACCCCCTAAAAAATGTGCAACCCTCCTCCTCAGGAGCACAAAGAGCGGGTGCTCCCTTCCTCTCCTCCTTCTCCTCTCACCTACAGGCTGATATAGAGAGAAGGCCCATTCACTCGGGCCATTCTCGCCACTTTCACCCACCTTTCATAAAACTTGCTGGGGTACAGCACCTCTCTCTCCATCCTGATCCTTCTTCTAAAATGGTACTTGAAAAAAAGGACCAGTTGTTGGCCGGAGAAAAAAGTGTCTGACCTCAGCCCTTTCAACCTCGTCCACCATACAACCTCTTTCGCCATAACTATCACACAGAGGAAAACCGCCTCTCCTTCGTTTTTGAAGGAGGGAGGCGGTTTGATCGTGACAATGTACTCGGTGGTCAACCGGATTGGTCCCACCCGCGACAGTAGTCGTTCCACATAGCCCCACAGCTCGGTAACGCCCAGGCAGTGTACGAATGCGTGCGTGACGGTTTCTTCGTCACGCACGCATCTCGGACAGATCTTCTTCGAGGGGTCCCTACCCGGGCGCCAGTGTCTGTAGAGTTTGTCCCGAACGGGTAGAGCTCCTCGGTAACACTGCCAAGCCAGGGACTTTTGGAAGTTGTCCATCGGTCCCGGGCCAAACGTCCTACCGAACTGACTGGATAGCTCGTCTTCCTCCATGCTCAGAGCCTCTCCGAGAGCGTCGTCGCACTTGATGCGCACCAACCCTCTATAGAATGTTGAGGTTGAGTCTCTACTGATTGCCGGATCCGCTTGCAAGAGGGCCGTGAGCGCCTGGGCACATTCGATGTGCCAGTCGCCCACTTTTCTCGGTCTTTGCTTTTCCCAGGATTGCAGGAGTGCCAAATAGATAGATTTCTATTTATTTGCCACTAGGGCACAAGAGAAAGGGACAAATACACAGGGGGGAGTTTACATAAATACGAGTAAAGAAAAAGGCATAACAATGAGAATAACATAATAATAAAAAGTCCTCAAAAGGGAGGGGGCATGTTGGGGATTGCACATACCCCCGAAAAGTGTGCAACTCTTTTCGCGGGGGAAGCCCAGAGAGGAGGCGCTCCCCCTTTCCTCTTCACTTCTTCACCTACAGAACAATGTAGAGAGAAGGCCCATTTACACGAGCCATTCTCGCTTCTTTCACCCACCTTTCATAAAACTGTCTGGGGCCAAGCACTTCTCTCTCCATCCTGATCCTTCTTCCGAAGTGGTATCGGAAGAAGTAAACCAGGTGATGGCCGGAGAGAAAGTCACCCGACCTCAGACGTTTCAGGCGAGTCCACCACACAACCTCTTTCATCATGGCTATTACGCACAGAAAGACCGCCTCTGCTTCATTTCTGAAGGGAGGAGGCGGCTTGATGTTCACCACAGACTCGGCGGTCAATCGAATCGGCGCCACACGCGACAGCAGTCGTTCGACGTAGCCCCACAGATCGGCAACGCCCGGGCAGTGTACCAGTGCATGCGCAACGGTTTCCTCGTCGCGCACGCATCTGGGACAGATCTTTTTCGCGGGATCCCTACCCGGGCGCCCGTGTCTGTAGAGCTTTTCTCGAACGGGCAGAGCCTCCCGGTAACACTGCCAGGCTAGGGACCTCTGGAAGTTGTCCATGGGTCCCAGGCCGAAAGTTCTACCGAACAGGCTGGCCAGTTCGTCCTCCTCCATGCCTAGCGACTCTCCAAGGGTGTCGTCGCCCCTGCTAGCCACCAGCTCTCTATAGAATGTCGAGGTGGACTCTCCACTGACAGTCGGGTCCGCTTGCCAGAGAGCCGTGAGCGCCTGGGCACACTGGGTGTGCCAGTTGCCTAGTTTTCTCGGTCTTTGCTTCACCCAGGATTGCAGGAGTGCCAAATAGATAGACATACAGACAGACACAGACACACAGATCATCGGCATTACGATCACAGTCAAAGACAAACTTTCTCCACAATTCACAATTTTCCATTGCTCCTGGTAACAGCTCCTTACTGAGGTTTGTATGATCTGAGAGTTGATCGATGAAGGTTCGAACAGTTCTTCTACTGCGTCTCCCATAAATTGGTTCCCACAATAGTAACTTGTGTATAACATCCTGAGTTGGTTCCCACAATAGTAACTTGTGTATAACATAATGAGTTGGTTCCCACAATAGTAACTTGTGTATAACTTCCTGAGTTGGTTCCCACAATAGTAACTTGTATATAACCTACTGAGTTGGTTCCCACAATAATAGCTTGTATATAATCTGCTGAGTTGGTTCCCACATCAGTAGCTTGTGTATAACTTCTTGAGTTGGTTCCCACAATAGTAGCTTGTATATAACCAGCTGAGTTGGTTCCCACAATAGTAACTTGTGTATAACCTATGGAGTTGGTTCCCACAACAGTAGCTTGTGTATAACTTCCTGCTTACTTCTCCAGCAATGTCCTGCTAATCATAACTGTCTTTGAGCAATTGTAGTTGTTATCTTGGGCAAGTCTCTGTATGAAGTTTCATTTGTAATCAGTTGACGCCAGGTAATGTTTTGTACAACCTTAGCATTTTAGTGTGTCACCATCTAGTTTCTTCTCAAGTGCCTGTGTCAGGGTCCATGTACCTGATCCATACAACAATACTGACTCAAGTGTCTTTGTCAGGATTCGTGTACCTAATCCATACAACAATACTGACTCAAGTGCCTGTGTCAGGGTCCATGTATCTGATCCATACAACAATACTGACTCAAGTACCTGTGTCAGGTTCCATGTACCTAATCCATACAACAATACTGACTCAAGTGCCTGTGTCAGGGTCCATGTATCTGATCCATACAACAATACTGACTCAAGTACCTGTGTCAGGTTCCATGTACCTAATCCATACAACAATACTGACTCAAGTGCCTGTGTCAGGGTCCATGTATCTGATCCATACAACAATACTGACTCAAGTACCTGTGTCAGGTTCCATGTACCTAATCCATACAACAATACTGACTCAAGTGCCTGTGTCAGCCTCCATGTACCTGATCCATACAACAATACTGACTCAAGTGGCTGTGTCAGGGTCCATGTACCTGATCCATACAACAATACTGACTCAAGTGCCTGTGTCAGGGTCCATGTACCTGATCCATACAACAATACTGACTCAAGTACCTGTGTCAGGGTCCATGTACCTGATCCATACAACAATACTGACTCAAGTGACTGTGTCAGGGTCCATGTACCTGATCCATACAACAATACTGACTCAAGTGCCTGTGTCAGGATTCATGTACCTGATCCATACAACAATACTGACTCAAGTGACTGTGTTAGGGTCCATGTACCTGATCCATACAATACTACTGACTCAAGTGCCTGTGTCAGGGTCCATGTACCTGATCCATACAACAATACTGACTCAAGTGCCTGTGTCAGGGTCCATGTACCTGATCCATACAATACTACTGACTCAAGTGCCTGTGTCAGGGTCCATGTACCTGATCCATACAACAATACTGACTCAAGTGCCTGTGTCAGGGTCCATGTACCTGATCCATACAACAATACTGACTCAAGTGCCTGTGTCAGGGTCCATGTACCTGATCCATACAATACTACTGACTCAAGTGCCTGTGTCAGGGTCCATGTACCTGATCCATACAACAATACTGACTCAAGTGCCTGTGTCAGGGTCCATGTACCTGATCCATACAACAATACTGACTCAAGTACCTGTGTCAGGGTCCATGTACCTGATCCATACAATACTACTGACTCAAGTGCCTGTGTCAGGGTCCATGTACCTGATCCATACAACAATACTGACTCAAGTACCTGTATCAGGTTCCATGTACCTGATCCATACAACAATACTGACTCAAGTGGCTGTGTCAGGGTACATGTACCTGATCCATACAACAATACTGACTCAAGTGGCTGTGTCAGGGTACATGTACCTGATCCATACAATAATACTGACTCAACAGATGTCCTGAAGAATAATATTTTGATTTTTCTGGGTAGATCTGACTTCCATATCCTTTCCATTTGTTCACTGCAGCCCAGACTTTGGAATTTCTAATGTCAATGCCCTTTTTTGATGAACTCATCCAGCTGCCAAAATATAGAAAATCATCAATTCAATTTAGTCGTCCGCCATCCAATGTGATTAGATTTCCATTTTCTTGGTTTAGTGACATGTACTATGTCCTGGTAACATTTATTTGTAGACCAATTTATGAACAAAGTCTTGAGCTTGATCAATGGTATTTGATAGAAGAGTTATGTCATTAGCAACATCTGTATCACATATAACAGTTGATGGGTTTCGCTTACTTCTCCTTTGTGTTAATGTAAAGCCGAGACATTGTTAATTAACAATGGCTTCTCTCATTAGAAAAAGAACATATAGATAGATATGTTTCTTTTATTTGCCACTAGGGCATCAAAAGTGGGACAAGTACAAAGGGGGGAGTTTACACAAAAAGGCGTCCTCAATAAGGAGGAGGCAATAACAAAATATAAAAATAAAATAAGATATAACAAAAAATAAAATTTATAACAAAATCCTCAATAGAGAGGAGGCGCCTTGTGGGGTCGCACACACCCCCGAAAAAAGTGTGCAACCTTTTTCCTCAGGAGCACAGAGAGGGGGTGCTCCCTCGTTCCTTCCTCTTTTCCACCTACAGGCTTATGTAAAGAGAAGGCCCATTCACACGGGCCATTCTCGCCACTTTCACCCACCTTTCATAAAAACGACTGGGGTGCAGCACCTCTCTCTCCATCCTGATCCTTCTTCCGAAATGATATCGGAAGAAACGGACCAGTTGTTGGCCGGAGAGAAAGGTGCTTGACCTCAGTCCTTTCAGACGCGTCCACCATACAACCTCTTTCGCCATGGCTATTACGCACAGAAACACCGCCTCTGCTTCATCTTTGAAGGGGGGAGGCGGCTTGATCATTACAATAGACTCGGTGGTCAACCGGATCGGTCCCACCCTTGACAGCAGTTGTTCGACATAGCCCCACAGATCGGCTACGCCCGAGCAGTGTACCAATGCGTGTGCAACGGTTTCCTCGTCGCACACGCATCTGGGACAGATCTTTTTGGCGGGGTCCCTACCCGGGCGCCCGTGTCTGTAGAGCCTTTCTCGAACGGGTAAAGCCCTTCGGAAGCACTGCCAGGCCAGGGACTTCTGGAAGTTGTCCATAGGTCCCGGGCTGAATGTCCTACCGAACAGGCTGGCCACTTCGTCCTCCTCCATGTCTAGGGCTTCTCCGAGGGCGTCGTCGCACCTGCTGCGTACCAGCCCTCTATAGAATGTTGCGGTGGAGTCTCCACTGATAACCGGATCCGCCTGCCAGAGGGCGCTGAGCGCCTGGGCACACTCAGTGTGCCAGGCGCCCAGTTTTCTCGGTCTTTGCTTGACCCAGGATTGCAGCTCGGTGAGTGAGACGAGTCTGGGAAAGGTTCGTCTCACAAACGAGGCCCACACCGGTTGTCCGGTGAGGAATACGTAGAGGTGCCGTAGCCTTAATGCGTGTTTACGCATCATTAGCCACGGCATCCCCAGCCCTCCTTTCGAAGGGTGTTGACAGCAGATGGATCTCCTCACCATAGGAGCCCGCCTCTTCCAAAGGAATTGGAAGAGCGCGCGCTCCATCTTGGTGAGGGTTTCCCTTGGGCAGGGCACTACGGTCAGGCGGTAGTAGATGACGGACGCTATATAAGTGTTCGCCACCTCCGCCCGACCTTTCAGGGATAGTTTGCAACTGGCCCACTTCTGGGTCAGTGCAAACACCCTGTTCGTAACCTCCGCCCAGTTTTTCTCCACATGGAGGTCCGGTCCGAACCAGACCCCGAGCAACTTCACCGGGCCCTCCGTCCAGCGTCCGACGACGCCATCGGAGGGCATCGGTCTGCCCCTCCACGTGCCGAGTTGCAAAACGATCGACTTGTCCCGGTTCAGCTTAGCCCCTGTGAACTTTTCGTATTCCTCCAGTAAGGTGCCGACCGCCTCGATTTCGGAGGCCGTCGACACCATTACTGTCACGTCATCGGCGTAGGCTGACACCGCTTTCCGCAATCCCGGTTCCAAAGGGATGCCCTGCAACAACTCCAACTTCCGCAGTAGTGGCTCGAGAGTCAACACATACAGAAGGGAGGAGAGAGGGCACCCTTGTCGGATGGACCGCGCGATTTTGAACGGCTCCGAGATGTAGCCGTTCACCTTGACCCTAGAGCAGATGCGGCTGCTGTGCATAGCAGTGATCCAGCCCCTGAAAACGGGTCCGAAGCCTGCCGCCGCTAGCACCGCATCCAGGTAACCATGGTCGACCCTATCGAACGCCTTAGATTGATCCAAGTTGATCAGAGCCCCACCAAAGCCGGGTTCGTTCCCAACCCTCTCTTTGATGTATCGCATGAGGTGGAGGTTGTCATGGATGGACCTGGACGGGATAGCGCATGTCTGCGCATCTCCCACCAGGTTGCCCACGACAAGCGCCAACCTCTTTGCTAGCACCTTGGCCAAAATCTGTAACTCTGTATTTAGCAGAGTTATGGGCCTGAAGTTACTTAT
This sequence comes from Eledone cirrhosa, assembly GCA_964016885.1. Taxonomy (NCBI): domain Eukaryota; kingdom Metazoa; phylum Mollusca; class Cephalopoda; order Octopoda; family Eledonidae; genus Eledone; species Eledone cirrhosa. The sequence goes on from OZ024743.1 coordinate 328,892,466, forward strand.
TTCGTCCCCCTTGTTCTCGTCCTTCCTCACTAGCGTGACTACGCCCTTGGTCACAGTACAGGGAATTCTCCCGTTCTGTTGCCAGTTGCAGTAGACCGCCTCGAGGAGATCGGGGAACAAGTCCGGCATAGCTAGATATAATTCGTAAGGAAGACCATCGAGACCCGGGGATTTGCGTTTGCCGCATTGGCTCAGCACGTCCTCTATCTCAGCGGCCGAAATCGGCTCCTCGCAGGACCTCGCCTCCCTGTCCGAGAGGCGCGGCAGGCCGTCGAGGTATGGACCGAAGTCCACGTTCCCAACCGGCTCCCCGCCCCTCCCGAACAGTCGGGCAAAGTGCCTTTGAAAGGCCTCACACATCTGCTTAGGCTCAAGAATCGCCCGTCCATCCAGGTCTCGCAAAGACCGGATGGTGGATTTAGTTCCACTGTTGGCCTCTGTCACGCGGGCCCAGCTAACAGCTTTGGTCCCCTCGTTCCCTAGAGCACGTATTTTATTTCGGACAACGCAGCCTTCGTGCTTCGCGTCGAAAAACTGGCTCAAAGCCGTTCTCGACGCTAGCACTCTGGCCACGTCGCCGCTTCTAATTGCCTCTTCTACTCTATCTATTAGCTCCCTTTCCTTCCTATTCCTATCCGCAGCTAGAACCTTACTAAATTCTATCGAGACTACTCTAATCTCTCTCTTTAGAGATACCCACCACCTGCTGTTGACGATCGCTCCAGTCAACCGTTCCTTAACTAACGTACTAATCCGATTCCTGTAGGCTCTACTTGCCGGCAAGGACAAGTTGAGCTTCCAGTAACCGGGGCCCTGTCTATGCGTTCTATCAAGGTTGACCATGCAGGTCACCAACTTGTGGTCTGAATAGCCAACCATGAGCATTTCTGGACAACTTAAAAAGTCCCTGTCCTTATTTCTAACTAAAAATCTATCTAGGTACGATCTAGATGATCCGCTGCGATTTGACCAAGACCAGGTTGGCACCGTCGGAAAATCTAGTCGAAATCTATCGGCCAGGTCAAATCGGCCGAGTAACCCCTTGAGGCTGTTGCACCCCTCTCTATCGGGACATGCCCCTGCATAGTCCCAACGTGCATCCAGGATACCATTCCAATCCCCCACTAAAAGCAGGGAACGGGACGTCCCTAGAAAAGACTCCAGACGCTGGAAAAAGTCGGGCCGCTCTGTCCCAAAAGGGGCATATGCGGCTATCAGCCTAAGAGCTCTACCTTCACCACTGCCAAGGTCCAGCACCACCAGTCGACCCCCTGGGTCCAAGTGAACTATCTGTGTTGCAAGGCCCATATGTTTTTGCAGCAGAACGACAACCCCACCCCCACCTCCGGGCTGACAGAGAGATGCGTGCATCTCAAAGTCGTCAAAGGTGGGGGCTAGCTGTCGCATGCTGCTGATCCGGGCCTCGCAGATAACCATCACATTTATAGATTGTGACCTGAGGTCATTTAGAAGCATTGCTTGCTTCCAAGACGAGCCCAGGCCACGCGCATTTAGACACCCTACTCTTAGCACAGCCATGTTGGTGGTAAAGAGAAAAGGCACTTACCTCTCTGCGTCCCGGGAAACGGGCCGCTCAATTTCCATGCTGGTTGGGGATGGGTTGTTGGGTGGGGTGGTGGTTTGTGGAAGTGAAGGGGCATCGGTGTGTTGTGGGGTTGGGGTGTTTGTCGTTGAGTGGGTGTCTGGGTGGGGTGGGGGGGTGAAATTTTTTAGGAGGACGCGGTTGATTGGTTTGGCGCAGGGGGGGCCCACGTCCTCCGTGAAATTTATTTTCAGTGTTTTGTACAAGTGCATTGGGACTTTTATCATTTTCAAATGAGGTAGTCCCACAGCAGTTATAAAGTTTGGCCCTTCAGTTTGGACCGAAGGGTTTGCTGAAATTGTTTTCCGTAATTCTTTGTTGTCTGTGTTCATGTATGTGTATTGTAAGGTCTTTTTTTGTGTAGCAGTTAGTGTTGTGTGACAGGGAGGGGTGGTTTGTGTGTAGTTTGTGTTCTCTTGGGGGGGGGGGGGGTTAAAGTTAACATGTGTGTCTGTGGTGCGTCTCCTCTTCTTTCTTTTTACTTGTTGGAAGGGATCTTTTTCGTCTTGCGACGAAAGAGGTTCGTCTTCCTTGTTGGGTGGGAGGGGTATGTTTTCTGGTAGTGTTTGCGGTGTGCGTGTTTTTGTATTTGTTTTGGGTGGGGAGGGATTGGGTGGGACAGTATTCTGTGTTATTTTTTCACGTGTTTGTTGTTGTTGTTGTTGTTGTGGTGGTGGTGGTGGGGTTGTTGGTTTTTGTTGTTGTTGTGGTTGTTTTTGTTGTTGTAGTTGGGGTGGTGTTGGTGTTGGTAGCAGTGTTTTTTTCTGTGTGAGCTGGGGACAGGCAGCCCTCAGGTGACCTCTATTGCCACAGAGGTAACAGGAGGGACGCCTACCCTCCACAATAATGTTGAGGTGGGTACGGTCATCCAGCATGACGCGCTCAGGGATTTGGGCGATGCGTTCTGGCCTTATTTGGGTCAGAACTTCGAGGCTCGTTCCACTGAACGCGTCGCCGGATGCCTTCCCTATTGAGATGAGGCTGTCCTCGTCTAAATTGAGGAAACCGGTTAGTAACCACCAGTAGTTTATGTTTGGGGTGATGGTGGTTATCCATATCCTCTGGGTTTTTTTACCCATGTAGGTGGGGAAGAAGGTGTAGTGTGTGGACCGAATTGGCGACACAGAGTATTTTTTTGCCGCCAATTCGTCTTTCATCAATATGGATAAACTCCCATAGAGTTTATCCTTTTGTATGAAAGTGATGTCTCTCATCGCGTCTTTCAAGACTAACTGAGTTTCCGTTTGAGATGGTTGCGCTGGTTTCTTTGTTTTATTTAAAATTGTTCGGAATACGACAGTTCGTAATTCCGTCTGTCTTTTTAGCTCCGGAGGTGAATGTATAGAAAACGATCCGTTTTCGCCAAAAGACACATATTTCTTGGCTTTTTCCAGCATTTCTTTTGCTTTTGAAATATCTTCCAGCACATAAGCGACTGATAATTTAGCCGTTTGTGCAAAAGATATTTTGTTTTCGTTTTGGATATTAGTATTGTTTTGTTTCTCGTCGTTTGCGTTGTTTTCATCTTTGTTGTTGTTGTTGTCTTTCTCGTTTCGTGTGTGGATACTTGTGACGTTTGTGTTGTTGTTGTTTTTGTTGTCTTTATTGTTGCTGTTGTTGTCGTTGTTGTTGTTGTTGTTGTTGTTGTTTTCAAATTCTTGTGTAGTTGTGGCTACATCTAGTGGTCGGTCAACAGGTGAAGACAATTCTTCCTCTCTCTGACCTCTGCCTTTGGCATCTGCTGCTGTGACAGTGGCAGGGGGAAGCTGTGAGTATGACTTCCCTTTTCTTTCTTTGATTGATGGTGAAGATGCTTCAGCCATTTTTCTCAAAATAGGGTTTTTCGAAGTTTTTCGAAAGATAAAATGTTCACAATACTATTTCGCCCAAAGGCGCAGAATATTTTGAGAGACCGACCAGATCAAAATTTGACCTGGCAGTCCCTCTACAAAATGATACAAAAATGAAAGTTTACAGTTTACAATTTCCGTATGAATTTAAACAAAAACTTACCGAGCGAGCTCAGCACATGTGTCCATCGTAGAGAGATAGATAGATATCCAAACAGATAGATAGTTAGACAGACAGACAGATAGATAGTTAGACAGACAAACAGATAGATAGTTAGACAGACAAACAGATAGATAGTTAGACAGACAGACAGATAGATAGTTAGACAGACAAACAGATAGATAGTTAGACAGACAAACAGATAGATAGTTAGACAGACAGACAGATAGATAGTTAGACAGACAAACAGATAGATAGTTAGACAGACAAACAGATAGATAGTTAGACAGACAGATAGATAGTTAGACAGACAAACAGATAGATCGACAAACTCCGACGGAAAATATTGAACTATAAAATAAATCTTGCTCAAATATAGTTACTCATTGCTGGCAACATATATGTATATAATGATTGTTTCTACTTTAGGCACAAGGCCAGTAATTTACCAGTGCATTACTGGTACTACAATTAACAAATAATATTTATATGAAAAAAAAAAGAAAAGGGAGAAGAAAAAGAAAAGAAGAGAATAAAGCAACAAGAGAGGGAGAGAGAAAGAGGGAGGGGCACAGACTCTACATCCCAGTTTGAGCTGACAAAATGGTGAAGGTATTGCCACGGAGAATGGCCAGCGACACCTGCTGCAACGGCCACCTTTCTTTCTCTTTCTGTTCTTTTTGTTTCATTTAAATATAATATAACTATTTTTAAAAGGAGAAATTAAGAATTTTTTGTTATGGTTAGTTATATTTTTATTTGGTTAAACATACAGAAAAAAGAGAGCAGCATTGGAAAGGACTATAAATGCCATAACTAAGAGGAAAAGGAGGGGAAAAACAAGGACTACTAGATAAAGGAAGAAAGAAACCGGCCTGTGTCAGAGAGAAGATAAATTGTGTCATTATTATTGGCAGTATCGGTAGAGGATCGGACGCCATGCTTTGCAGCATAGAGTTACGGCCCTTTATGACGTGAGTTCAAATCACGCCGACGTTAACTTTGCCTTTTATCCTTACGGGGTCGATAAAATAAAGTACCAGTAATGTACTGAGGTAATTGCTGGCCTTGTGCCAAAAGTAGAAACAATTATTAGCATTGTGGTATCACCGAAGACTGTGGCTTTGGATTAAAATGTAACTGATTTTTCCCTTCTCACAAATTGCTGGCCTCGTGCTTATGTTAGAAGCGATTATTTGCACTATAGTATCACCGAAGACTGTGCCTTTGGATTAGATTCGTTACATTTTTGACAAATACATACTTTTAATCCTCACCTTTCTCCCGGGGGTCTTCAATCATTGTAGTGGATCATATCGATACAACTACTTCAGCCTGGCACTTATTTTTTTCTAAAGCTTAAATATTTCATTTAGTCCTGCACTTTATCGTCTGTACTACTCCGCCATCTTGCTGGGTTGTAACAATGGCTGACATCTTTCTCTCGCAATGATTGCAGCCAGTTAACAGAATATAGGAACAGAATAATAATAGAATAAATCACTTGTGAATGCTAAAGAAATAGCTGTTGTTCTACCATACTCACACGTATTCTAACACTATCTTTTACAGACGACGGTGTAGTAATACGTTAACGAACACAGCTTTTCATGTAGAACTATTTCCATATTAACAACAATTGATGCTTCAACATTGCTGGAAGAGAATATTTCTCAATAGTTTGACGAACGAGGAATAGTTCGACATGACTTAACGCAGACATTTACAATGAATCACCAGAGACCATAACAAATCAGCAACGATCTAAACTAGAGATGTCAGCTTTATATCTAAATGATGTCTACTATATATATATATATATATATATATATATATATATATATATATATATATATATATATATATATATATATGTACGCATATACACACAAACACCTATATACATACATATGCATATATAGATACACACATATGCACATACACATACCTATATATATATATACACATACACACACACACACATATATATATAGAGAGAGAGACTCCAGACAATATATATATATATATATATATATATATATATATATATATATATATATATATATATATATATATATATATATATATATATAGAGAGAGAGAGAGAGACTGACTGCAGACTATATATATACTATAGACATTCCAGACAATACGGACAATATAGACGGAGACAAGACATGTGTAAAGTGTGAGATACTATAGAGTATATCAACTCTAGCTAGCCGGTCTCAACGAATGCTATTATTGTAACACATTTATTGGATTTCGTAGAAGTCATTTTAAAAACTGTTAAAAATATAAAAAGTAAAATACTGAAAATGGAATGGAATAAAAAAAAAAAAAAAGATGCAGCTCCGTCAGTTTCGACGATGAATATTCCAGCTATTTGATAAACGGAATAGCATATGCGTTAAATTAACGTCTAAGTGGCTGAGCATTCAACGAATACGTGCATCCTTAACGTAATTCTCAGGGAGATTCAGCGTGACACAGTATGTGACAGAGCTGGTCGATAAAATTATAGGTATAGTATATCCGATGGGCTTCCAAATAGTTACCGTCTACGAATTTTACTCATAAGTCATGAGTCGACCAAAGGCTATGGTAAATGACATTTGTTCAAGGCGCCAGTTGGTGGGATCGAACCAAGGACCTAATGAATGCGATGCCAATTCCTTACTGCGCCCACAATGCTAACAATACTGTATTGTACATATCAGGTTAGCTTTCCCTTTCATCCTTACAGGGGTCGATAAAATAAAGTACCAGTAATGTACTGATGTCGATTTGATCGATTTTCCCCTCCACAAAAAATTCCTGGCCTTGTATCGAAATCAGAAACCATTATCTATATCATAGGGCGGTGGATTGGCAGGATCGGTAGAGGGTCGGACACCTAGGTTTGCACCGTGGAGTTATGGCCCTTTACGTTCTGAGTTCAAATCCCACCAAGGTTAGCTTTACCTTTCATCCTTACGAGGTTAATAAAATAAAGCGCCAGTTATGCACTGGTGTCGATTTAATCAACTTTCCCCTCCCCCAAAATTGGTTGCCCTGTGCCTATAGTAGGAATCATTTTCTATATCAAGCATGGACAACCATGTTCAAGTAGTGGGCCGCATGGGATGTGACTCTACATAAGGCCGGCTACACTACTGAAACATTCAAGACAGTTTTGAAATTAGGCGCTTCAGAAAGTCAAACGGGCCTTACTTGATGTTGTTTTATGTCAGGAGGGAAGCGAATAGGGACTGGATTAATCTGGAGAATGGCGAGGGAGGTGTGTTGATAGCGGCAGTCACAGGCTCGTTCTTTCACCCTAATGGGAGTAAGTAGGGAGGTGGTTTAAGGAGCCAGATGTTTCCACCACACATGGACATCTCCACTCTGATCACAGTAAATAAGGACCTGGTTTAGGGACCCTTCTTATTCGCCCACTTATTCCTGAGAAGGTCATAGGGGAAGAGTCCTCACACACTCCTTCCAGCGGGTCCTGACAGAAACAACCACCTTAAATTGACCCAGCAGGATCCCCAAGTTTAACCACCCAAGCTTATAGATGTTATCCAACCATCTTGCTCGGGGTCAACCCCTGTGCCTCCTGCTGGTTGGTTTTGCCTGTAAAATCTGTCCAGTGATTCTTTCCTGAGACATTCTAACCACATGTCCATTGTATCGGAGCTGTGACCCCTCAATGCTTCGTACGTTAACCAATGTTTCTTTAATGTTTAATAATTTAGTTGTGGTGGTGGAGGTGGAGGTGGTAGGGGTAATGCAGGGGACACTACTCAGAGTGAAAGAGGTTGGTGAGAGGAAGGGAGAGAAGGCATTGTTTAACAGGAAATCTGGGCCGAGAGCAACAATACGGTGTCTACTATTTCCTTTTTCTTCTTACTCTTGTCTATCTTTCTATTTCTTCTGTTATCACCGGTTCTATCTTCCGATGAAAGGCTAACGTACGACACGTTAACATCTATATCAAGCGTTAAACTAATTTATATCCCCATTTGTATTGTTCTCCGACGTCGTTTTTCCTGGTTGGCTTTTCTCATACATACATACATACATGATGGCTGCCCCCTCGTTATCGAGTATGGCCATTGCACAATATAATATTATTAATAATTGTTTCTACTTTAGGCACAAGGCCAGCAAGTATCCAGTGCATTACTGGTACTTTATTTTATCGACCCCGTAAGGATGAAAGGCAAAGTCAACATCGGCGGGATTTGAACTCAGATCGTAAAGGGACGTAACTATGCTGGGAAGTATGGCGTCTAATAATGATCAATTAATTCTCTCGTGCAATGCCTGTGCGTGAAGATTTTTTTAAAGCGAGGAAGACTGTGCACTGAGCCAATCCCACTCTCTGAGCGACAGTAGCTATAACCCGAAAAGAAGAAAAGATCAACATCATCGGTAACTACTGAGCCGCAGGCTTTATGTCGGTGTTATCCCAGTTTCCTGAGTTGCATTCTCCTAGAAGAACGCCCATACATACATACGCACAGACACACATACACATACACACACATTGGATTCTACATAGTTTCCGTCAACCAATTTACATCCACAAGGCATTGGTCATTTTGAGGCTCTAGTTGAAAACACTAAACCAAAGTGCCACGCAGTGTGGCGGAAGCCTAGACCACGTGGTTTGCGAATGAAATTCCTTAACTACACACACAGGCATTCAGTCATATGTGGTCATTCATGGTTAACCTAGGGCTAAATAACAATCAGAACACCCCCGCCCCCGCCCACAATTTTTATTTTATTTTGAATTTATATTTTTTATAAATTGAAACATTCTCATCCTCAACTATTTCTTCCACTAAGGTCAACATTTTCGGAGTGTCACGCCACCAACACCACTACCCCTACCACCACTACCGCTACCACTATCACTACCCCTACCACCAACACCACAACTACCGATACCACCACCACTACTATCACAACTACATTACCGTCACTACCACCACCACCACTACCACTACCATCACCACCACCTCTACCACCACCACCACCACTACGACCACCATAACTACCACCACTACCACCACCACCACCACTACGACCACCATAACTACCACCACCACCACCACTACCACTACTAACACCACTACCACCACTACTACTACTACCACTACTACCGAAACCACCACCACCACCACCACCACCACAACTACCACCACCACTGCTACCACCACCACCACCACAATTACCGCTACCTCTAACACTACCACCACAACTACCACCACCACCACCACTACCACCACAACTACCTCCACTACCATCACAACTACCACCACCACCACAACTACCACTACCACCACCACCACTACTACAACTACCACCACTACTATCACTACCACCACAACTACCACGACCACTACAACTACCACTACCACTACCACCACCACTAACACCACCACGACCACAACTACCACTACCACCAGAACTACTACTACCACCGCAACTACCACTACCATCACCACCACTACCACCACAACTACCACCACCACTACAACTACCACCACCACTACAACTACCACTACCACCACCACTACCACCACAACTACCACCATAACTACCACCACAACTACCACTATCACCACCACAACCACTACCACCACCACAACCACTATCACCACCACCACCATCATCACCATCACTGCCGCCACCACCACCAGTACTAAATACCACCACCCCTCACTACCACCACCACCACCGCCACCACAATCACCACCACACCGCCACCACAATCACCACCACCACCGCCACCACCATCACCATCACCCTCTATTACCACCACCACCACAACCACCACCACCACCGCCACCACCATCACCACCACCAGTACTAAGTACCAGCACCACAATTGCTGCCACCACCATCAACGCCACCTGTTGTGTCATCACTGTGATGACATCATAATCTTCCTTGACCTTCATACATCTCCTTCCCTCACCCCTTTCACCCACCTACCACCTTTCCACTCCTCCGACCTCTACCCACAACCCACCTACTTCTCCCAGTCCTCACCTATACACCCCTCACCACCATCGCCACTACCCCCCACTACCACAACCACCACCGCCACCACCACGACCACCACCACCACCCCATCCACCCTCCATCGCCACCACCACCACTACCACCACCACAGTACCACCACCATTACCATCATCATCACCACCACCACCGCCACCACCATCACCATCACCCTCTATTACCACCACCACCACCAACACTACCACCATCACCACCTTCACCATCACCACCACCACCACCACAACCACCACCACATCCACCCTCCACCGCCACCACCACTACCACCACCACATCCACCCTCCACCGCCACCACCACTACCACCACCACCACCACCACATCCACCCTCCACCGCCACCACCACCACCACCACCAGCACTACCACCATCACCACCTTCACCATCACCACCACCACCACCACAACCACCACCACATCCACCCTCCACCGCCACCACCACCACCACCACCACCACCACCACCACCACCACATCCACCCTCCACCGCCACCACCACTACCACCACCACCACCACCACCACCACCACCACATCCACCCTCCACCGCCACCACCACTACCACCACCACCACCACCACCACCACCACCACATCCACCCTCCACCGCCACCACCACTACCACCACCACATCCACCCTCCACCGCCACCACCACCACCACATCCACCCGCTACCACCACATCCACCACCACCACCACCACATCCACCCTCCACCGCCACCACCACTACCACCACCACCACACCACCACCACCAACACACTACAGTCCGTCCCTTCTCTCACTCTCCCCAACGTCTCTCCCCCTATTTACTGTTACTGTGTGACGTCATTATGAACGCTGTCTGTAATTGTTGCTTTGGAAACACACACACATGCATATACACACTGACATACACATACATATATGCATCCTTACATGGATACACTGGCATACACACATACACAGAAAAACACACAAAAGACACACACACACACGCATATATATATATATATAACATATACATACACAGCTATGCACACATAAACATAGACATACATGACGACTGACACTAACGAACACAGATTCAAATACACACATAGACGCTCACACATATACACTCATACTCAATCAGCAACACAGATCCATGCACAAGCGCACTCAGTTACACACACACAGTCACATACATAAATATGCACACGTATACAGCCACGCAGGCACATATCATATATATAATACAGAACTATGCATATATATGGTATAGGAACTGTACCCACGCATGCATACATGTATACACACATACACACAAACTCGGTAAGTTAGACATGGCCTGAGCGAATACTACCCGAAACCTATCAAGTTATCGTATATATATACGATATTGGATTGGCAGTATTGGTAGAGGGTCGGACGCCATGCATTGCCTCAGAGTTACGTCCCTTTACGGACTGAGTTCAAATCCCTTACGGGGTTGATAAAATAAAGTACCAGTAATGTACTGGGTAATTGCTGGCCTTGTGCCAAAAGTAGAAACGATTATATATATATACATCGTAATATATATTATTACTATATATATATTATTACTATATATAATATATATATATATATATATATATATTCATTACCACTAACAGGTTCTGACGAGCCACGGATTAGAGTCGGGCTAGATCGATACAGATCGTACTTTGAGCTGATCGGTGGCGAAACGCGCGTCACCAACCAATAAACGTAATGAAGGAGTAACCACTCGTCGTTGTTTTATTTATATATATATATATATATATATATATATATATATATATATATATATATATATATATATAAATTGCCATGCTAAAATATTATAATGGATGTCACCCGGCTGTGCATCGATATATACATATGTTTCTGTATGTCTCTTCTGTTGGAAAGGAAGTCAAGTATGTAAACAATCATTGAAAAATTGCTCCGAAGACTTCAAACCTCGGTTTGGACGAAACAGTTGTAAGCTAATAAATGGTTTGAACAGAACTTTGATTCATGTAATTTCTATATAACTGCTCTCTGTAGAACACCTGATGTTATTACATTGAGCTATTTATCTTACTGGTAATAAGGTAGTAATAAATTACTGTCCTTCACTGTTTAGGGTTTAAAATATATATAACTATAAAAAGTTTTAGTATATACATAACCATAAATAGTATCCTTAATACAATATATATATATATATATATATATATATATATATATATATATATATATATATATATATATATATATATATATACAAGTGGAAGCTTAGTAAAATCGAAGCTTTGGCTGTGGCCAAGCTAACGACCTACAATTAGGAATGAGTAGCAAAGCACTCAATAAGGGTAGGCCTTAGAGTAATAACAAACGTTTAGACAGTTTGACAAATTGAAATATATATATATATATAAGAAACAGAGCTTAGCGTTGTTTTTGAAAATTAACTTTGTTATCAGACCAGGATGTGCTTTGAAGGATGGTCTTAGACAGGGTGTCGTCACAGGGTACGTGACCATACCAGGCAAGATTCTGTCTTTTCGCCACTGCAAGAAGTAATTCCTGTTTGCCGTTTGCCGTATTTGTTGACATGCTGCCTCACAAAGCTGTTTGTTTTGTGCTCCGTGTATGGGATATGTAGCAGCCTTCTGAGGCACTCGTGTTCGAATGCCTGTATTCTACGTTCCAAGTAAGAATCCAACTCTGATATTCATACAGAAGGATCGAAGTCAACAATGACTGAAAAAGTTGCTTCTCGATACGACGTTCAGTGTAGTCACAGCAGAAGAGGTGGGAGCTTGTGAGTATCTCTTTTGAGATCTGTCGTCTTTGGCCAGAGTGGACCCTAGGTACTTGAGAGTGTCCACTACTTCAAGTCTTCTTCCGTTCTTTACTGAGCCGATCTTCATTCAATATGGTCCTGATACTTTTTCCTGCCTGGTGGTGATCTCTTGGAGGTTTGAAGCACTGCTTCTTAATAGATCAGTATCATCAGCAAAGTGTAGGTAGGACATGGCTGGTTTTCTATGGAAACAAGAATGTGTCTTGCATAATGTTCTCCAGGAAGATCTTGAAAAGCACTGCTAACCGAGAAACATCTACACTACTAATCTGACCTCTATCATAACTTCATCAACTTCAACGGTGTGTGGTACGAGGTTTTGTGGCAGGAGATGAAACATTACAATTCGCCAGCAACCATATTTAAATAATCCAAACACTATGAAACTTCAAACAATGCAATTTTCCTGCATAACATCGGAGAATTATTCAATACTAGCTGGACTCGTGAAAAAATTAACGGATAATCCCCTCTCTCTATATTATGACCCCCTCTCTCTATATAATAAACCCCTTCTCTCTATATATTATAACCATCCCTTTCTCTATATTATAAACCACTCTCTTTAAATATAGTATAACCCCTCTCTCTATATTATAAACCACTCTCTTTATATATATTATAACCCCTCTCTCTCTGTATCTAAACTATAATAAAGTAAGGAGCGCGGGACTGCCTGCGGTTTATAATTTTTTTTTATCCCATTAGTAAAATAAGTTGGATTACTTTGAATAAATAATGAATGAATATTACATAATTTATCTACTAAATTTCGTGGCTGTTGGTTAAATATATATTGTTTATTTAAAGATTCACTTCTTTAAAATTTCTGAAATATTAACACTTCCGGTTGGCCATCGCTAATTTTCTGTCACTAATTTTCTCCTAATGCAGTTTATATATAATATCGTCTTTTTTAATGTATCATGGATTAGGTTACTGATTAAATAAGACAGTATAACGCAGTCTTCGTTCAATTTCTATGTATTATATATTGTCAATTACGATTTTATTTGACGTATCATATCTACATCCATATATACCTGCGTATAATATCAGTATACACACTACACATGCTAACAGAAAACCAACCGAGGGGTGGTTTTCTGCTAGTATATATAATACCCCATCCTTTTCTCTATATTATAACCCCCTTTCTCTAAATATATTATAATCCCCCTCTCTCTCCTTTCCAAACGTTGCAACGCTCTTTATTTTCTTTGGCCGTAGATTGTCGTAGATTGTTTACCACTCCACTTCCATTGCTTTACTGAAAGCGTGACACACACGGCTGGACGTACGTACGGTACGTAGGTATAAGCGTATTAATATATAGATGTATATAAGACCAGATGCTGAAATATTCCTGGCTTTAAGGGTATTACTAAAGGTTAGAGCTGTTACCTTTACAGGGGAAGTAGGACTGCTGCAATAAGTGTGTGAATCTGAGAGGGGAATATGTTGAATAAAATCATAATTAACTGATCCTCCTGTATTTTCTTTTACCCAAAGACAGGAACTTTTCAGCACACCCTCGTATATATATATATATATATATACAAATAAAGATTCAGCGAGAATCGCATTTCGGCGGGCAGGAAATGTGAAGCGAAACGCAAAAATCAGAAATGATACTGGTAAAGTGCTCAATAGTTAAAAACCAGAGCTAAACAATGTGTTAAGAAGCCAAACAAAACTGAAAAGGTGGTCAAGAAGACATTAACCACCCAAGCCAAAAACCAAATCAAGCTAAACAGGTCAAAACAAAATAAATGATAAAAAATAAATGATAACCAATAAATATATATATATATATAATAAGGGTTGACGGAGCCAGCATATTTATCAATGCCACTACCGGTTGTATCTCAGCGCACTCAATGGGCAATGTAAGATACATTACCAGAGTATACACATAGTTATTTGCCTCAACACAACACACGTAAAACAGGTGCCTATAAGGTTCCCGGACTCGAGTTTCTGCAACACTAATACAGCAGTAAGGTGCACTGCACCATCTGTCTGCATATATTATGCAACAATGCACAATCGGCTTATGCTGCTTCATCAGCGGGTATCGCCTAATCAATAACCAATCGATCGACATAATCCAAACACCGGCCCGCGCCGGTCATCACTGTTTGTGATAACCGACACGGTAACGCGATTAGCAACTGGCAACCGATAGGACTCTATCTCTCAACTAGCCACTGATTTATAAATTTTACGTGGGGACGGGAAGCTAAAAAGAATCAATCTATTAGTTCCTGTCAGAAGCCCTCAGCCAACGTGTCTCACACAAATTATCAAGGGGTGAAAAGATAGCTATTAGAAATAGCAGTTCACATTGATATAAAATAGAATGGTAGCATTCGGTTCATGTCTCCAAGCCCCATGGCTAGAGGAAAGCGATGGTAACAATGGTAGTGCCAAGAACCTTTAATGGACATTAAATGCGATCATCCATTATATACCAATATATAAGGGCGGTGGATTGGCAGTATCGATAGAGAGTCGGACACCATGCTTTGAAGCGTAGAGATACGTCCCTTTATGGTCTGAGTTCAAATCCCGCCGAGGTTAACTTTGCCTTTCATCCTTACGAGGTCGATAAAATAAAGTACCAGTAATGTAGTGAGTAATTGGTGGCCTTGTGCCTAAAATAGAAACAATTATATACCAATATAGTAGCGAGCTGAAATGTGTCAGCCACGTGCGTAGATAACCAGTCTAATTCACTATATATATATATATATATATATATATATGTGTGTGTGTGTATACATATATGTATATATATATATATAAGTATGTTTTGAAACAGTGAGCAGGTTTGAAATAGAATAGCTTTTACCGTATTTTTTACTAAAGAATTTTTATTCTGATAATGGGGTTTAGAACCCTCAGATAAATGGAAAAAGATGAGTATTGATGTACTATATATATATATATATATATATATATATATATATATATGAAAAATATGGGTGAGAAGAATACTGCTGGTTGCACATGGATAACATGTTATAAAATGAGTCCTTCATCAGTGATTTACCAAACGATCATGGGTATTTCATCACATTAAAAATCATATACCTCACGTTGGAGCGATAATAACTAAAATAAGTTATTAGGACAATAGAAACGCGTAAAACGAGTGAGACAAGTAAACAACACAGGGGGAAGCTAACCGAAGATGGAAATAAACACAAGCAACATAGTTATTCTTTCAGCATAAGCTGTGTGAATATATGAGCGAGTCAGAAAACAGACCTTTCGCTAGTGAATCCGGTGTTAGAAAGAAGGAAGGAAAACCGTTTTCACAGCGAACGGGAGGAAGAAAGAAGGGGAGAAACAGGGACTGAGTGAGTAGGAGTGCGAGGAAGAGGTCAGTAGAGAGAAAGTGTTAACTGACATGGCAGAGGGGACGAAAGAAAGTAAGAGAAACAGAGAGAACGAGGGAGCAGTAAGAGAGAAAGAGAGAAACAGAATATATATATATATATATATATATGCGTATATATATGTAAATATATATATATATATATATGTATATATATATATATATATATACACACACACACACACACACACACACACACACACACACACACACACACATACACACACACACACACACACACACACATATATATATATATATATATATATATATATATATATATATATATATATATATATATGTGTGTCTGTGTATGTATATATATATATATAGTACAAATAAAGTTTCATAAACTAAACATTTGTGTGCGACCATAAGATTCGGGGTCTACTGATGGCCACCCCTGTATAGTTAAGCAGGCTCTTCCAGCCTGGACCCTCATCAGGTACGCAGACGCATTTTTGTCTGCGTGCCCGATAAGGGGCCAGGCTGGAAGAGCTTGCTCCACTATACAGTGGTGGCCATCAGTAGACCCCAAATCTAATGGTCGCACATAAATGTTAAGTGTATGAAACTTTATTGATATTAAATAAGCTCTCATGCAATAGATTGAGCATTGTTTTACTTAACCTGTTATCTACGGATATACTCCACACACACACCTCTCTCTCTCTCTCTCTCTCTCTCTCTCTCTCTCTCTCTCTCTCTCTCTCCCCTCTCTCTCTCACTCCCTCTCTCTCTCTCTCTCTCTCTCTCTCTCTCTCTCTCTCTCTCTTCTCTCTCTCTATATATATATATCAAAATAAAGATCCGAAGGCATGGTATAAAATTCCAATCATTTAAATCCCGACACATGTTTCAATAAGAGATAGATCGATCGTGTGGCCATGATCGATTATCACTGATCTCGTCAGAGGTGAAAATGAATTGTCTTCAAATCCTTGATATGAGGGAGAAAATTTAACGATGTTCACTCACAGAGTTTTGTCCCCCATATGAAGATTAAGCAGCCAAAACACGGCGACTGTGTGACCTTTTGTGACCTACATGACGGTTGCTTGCACGCACAGATTTGGGGACTCAGATTCTCAATGGGACAACGGCACATACAGAGTTCGATATGAGCTGACTACTTGCTCTTCACATGGATGTGTATATACCAAAACATACACTATTTAAAATTCAATCGATACACGTATAGCAGAACATTGAACTAAATTTACTTGCGTGTGTATAGTGTTGCGGTTGACCCAATTTTTCCAATTTACATCGTCAAATTGAGATTTGACCAATATAACATTTGTTGTTTTGTAAACTAACTTTCGGTGAATACTATGTTGGTATATATTTTTTTTTCTTCGACCTCGCATCGGTGTGTGTGTGTGAGTGTGTACTCACTCACACTAACTGTGACCGACTGTAATTCTACAGATTTGATGTTGAGATTAGACCCGTCCAGCGTCTTTTACAGCTATTGAGAGATAGAGACTTGATAGTTTTATAACCCTAACTGAAGACGATAGCAGTCGGCGTGTTTTGGCTGCTTGATCTTCATATGAGGGACAAAACTCTGTGAGTGAACATCGTTAAATTTTCTCCCTCATATCAAGGATTTGAAGACAATTCATTTTCACCTGACGAGACAGTGATAATCGATCATGGCCACACGATCGATCTATCTCTTATTGAAACATATGTCGTAATTAAAATGATTGGAATTTTATGCCATGCCTTCGGATTTTTATTTTGATACAAATACTCCGTTTAACATCATCTAGCTGTTCCCATAAATGGAATTGGAGATAGACAAAAGCGTGGAGAATTTAATATTGGTAACAAAAATTTATTGGACCGTATGACACAACCAATAATACACCTTACTATATAACAACTATATATATATATATATATATATATATATATATATATATATATATATAGTATAAAGAAACGAAAAATCAGTGATGCATCTGGACTCAATTTATTGCGTGTTACAATTGTTTGGCCGGCATGTAGCTCGAGACATGTCCCTGTGTGGATCTGACTGATTCTACGGCTGCAGGTTCCTTCAGACACGGGTAGTTCGTTCGGAGCAAACTTTATCACTTTATCACTGGGGTGTTATCATAAAAAAACACCCTCAAAAAACCTCTTCCACTCTTGTCATGCCATTGGCTGTTGCTACTCCACGTCATCTTAATTTCTGGTCACTATTTACCGCCACACGGGTCATCAGCCATTTTCCGTCCGACACACTTCAATGGAGTCATGCTGGGTTCAGTATCTCACACGTCTGTTCACACTCCAGAGCAAGCACCCACACACACATATACACACAGGCAGAAACAGACACATGCGTACATATACACACGCACACATGCGTAGACCCCCCCCCCCCCATATATATATATTGCTCTATCTATCATATAATTATTTCTACTTTTGGCACAAGGCCAGCAATTATCTCAGTACATTACTGGTACTTCATTTTATCGACCCCGTAAGGATGAAAGGCAAAGATAACCTCGGCGGGAATTGAACTCAAACCATAAAGGGCCGTAACTCTTTGCTGCAAAGCATGGCGTCCGACCCTCTACCGATACTGCCAATCCACCGCCCTCTATCATATAATTGTAACCCCATCTATGTTATATTCTCAGCCTTATTCTTAAAGTAGTTTATCTCCTTCCTACTGATATAGTTCAGTCATTGAAACTTTGTAGTCACTTAACCTTTATTTTAATTATAGATATATTTATTACTGTTTTATGCTTCCATAAATTTTAGCGCCCATTTAGTATATTCTAATATTTTTATAACTTCATTTACTGAGTTATAATAGACATCATAATTTCCCATTAGTATAAATGTAGCTCTATTTTAGTGTGTTATCTATCAGAAAGATATATTATAGTCTGTCACACACACACACGCACGCACACACACACACGCACGCACACACACACACGCACGCACACACACACACACACACACACACACACACACACACACACACACACACACACACACACACACACACACACACACACACACACACACACACACACACACACATAAAATATATATATATATATATACACACACACACACGCGCGCGCGCACACACTCACACACACACACACACACACACACACACACACACACACACACACATATATATATATATTTATATACTGAACATAAATACTTCATCGTGTAAGTAATTTTAGCCTTCCATAATTTTAATGTTTTTTCCCTATAATATTTAAACATAATTATTCACACCGGTTTATTTTTCTTCCACCGGGACTTTAAAACATGTAGGGTAAATTATTTATATCTAATTGAATCTGATGAGCTGTTAAATGCTTCAATAATAATTCTTGTATAAACTTTCGTTTTACTTCCACCAAGCGTGAATCTAATATAACTTTGTACAATTGGCTCCTGTGTTTTGTTTGTTACGCCAGCACCAACAGTTTTGCAAAAGATTTTAACATGAATGGACGTGTTATTTTTATCTAAAGACATTTTTTCCGATTCCAATACGCCCGGTCCTTCAATCTATCTTATTTCTCATTCTTTCTTCTGATGAAGGACTAGCGTCCGAAACGTTAAGACTCTCTTCCTGCGATATCAAGCGTTAACCTAATATATCCCTTCCATATACTGTACCGATTGTGTTGTTATTTCTGTTTACCTATTTCTACAAGTACATAGTGCCTGTTGAAGTATTCATCCACTTTTATAATATATATATAAGTATATATATATATATATATATATATATATATATATATATATATGTGTGTGTGTGTGTGTGTGTGTGTGTGTGTGTGTGTGTGTAAAAGGTAACCAAAAATAACAAAAAAAAAAGAGAAACGGCACATGAAAGAACTATATTAGTTTAACGCCTAAAATAGCAGGAAGAGAGTCTTAACATTTCGAACACTAGTCCTTCATCAGAAGATGGAGTTAGAAATAGAAGATAAATAGGAAGTAAAGGGTGATAAGAGGAAGGAACGGGCAAAAATGAGAAAAAAAATTAGGGAGAAAAACGCCACAGGTGCAGTTTGCTTCTTAAAGAAGATGACGTCACATTTATTCCCCTTTGGTGGTTATAATCTAAGCCAGAGGGATCTGATGTCATCAGATATTGTCCAACGTCCATTGGTTGTTTCAATCCTTAACCGAAACACCCTCTCATTGGTGGGTCAGCAATGGTGGACAAATAGCTGCTTATCTTCTCTTCGTTTCCTACTTATCTCTTCTCTCCTGCTCACCAACAAGAGGCTCTATCTACTGCCTCCCCAATCCCGTGAGCTGCTACCTTCTTCTAACTCCCTGTTAATCCAATCGCAGTGAACCTCCTCCATACCGATTAAGTCAGAAATCGCCTTAAGTCTATTTCAACTAGAAATAGCCATGCCTGCCATTCGTTCTCCCTGTAACTATAGTGCAACTTCTGGCTACTTTTTTACTCAATGACATGGACGCATTATTCTTGACTTTCATCCTTAAGGGGTCGATAAAATAAAGTACCAGTAATGTACTGGGTAATTGGTGGCCTTGTGCCAAAAGTAGAAACAATTAGTCTTCTCATAAGAGTGCTAGTTCAATCAGGATTATCTCCTTTACCTCGTTAGATGACAGAATAACTTCTGCATCAGAACCGCATTTGGCTTAGAGCCGCATCTGCCCTGGAACCACATCTGGCTTAGAACTACATCTGGCCTAGAAACACATCTGGCTGAAAACCACATCTGGCCTAGAACCACATCTAGCCTAGAACCACATCTGGCTTAGAACCACATCTGGCTTAGAACCGGATCTAGCCTAGAACCACATCTAGCCTAGAACCACATCTGGCTTGGAACCACATCTGGCTTAGAACCGGATCTAGCCTAGAACAACATCTAGCCTAGAACCACATCTGGCTTAGAACAACATCTAGCCTGGAACCACAGCTGGCTTAGAACCACATATGGCTTAGAACCACATCTAGCCTAGAACCACATCTAGCCTAGAACCACATCTAGCCTAGAACCACATCTAGCATAGAACCACATCTGGCCTAGAACCACATCTAACGTATAACCACATCTAGCCTAGAACCACATCTAGCCTAGAACCACATCTGACTCAGATCCACATCTGGTTAGAACCACACCTAGCCTAGAACCACATCTGGCTTAGAACCACATCTAGCCGAGAACCCCATCTAGATTAGAACTACAACTAGCAAAGAACCACATCTGGCTTAGAACCACATCTAGCCTAGAACCACATCTAGCCTAGAACCACGTCTGGCTTAGAACCACATCTGGCTTAGAACCACATCTAGCCGAGAACCCCATCTAGATTAGAACTACAACTAGCAAAGAACCACATCTGGCTTAGAACCACATCTAGCCTAGAACCACATCTAGCCTAGAACCACGTCTGGCTTAGAACCACATCTGGCTTAGAACCACATCTAGCCGAGAACCCCATCTAGATTAGAACTACAACTAGCAAAGAACCACATCTGGCTTAGAACCACATCTAGCCTAGAACCACATCTAGCCTAGAACCACGTCTGGCTTAGAACCACATCTGGCTTAGAACCACATCTAGCCGAGAACCCCATCTAGATTAGAACTACAACTAGCCTAGAACCCCATCTAGATTAGAACCACATCTAGCCGAGAACCCCATCTAGATTAGAACCACATCTAGCCGAGAACCCCATCTAGATTAGAACTACAACTAGCCTAGAACCACATCTGGCTTAGAACCACATCTAGCCTGGAACCACAATCTAGCTTAGAACCACATCTAGCCTAGAACCACATCTAGCCTAGAACCAAATCTAGCCTAGAACCCCATCTAGCTTAGAACCACATATAGCCTAGTACCACATCTGGCCTCGAACCACATCTAGCCTAGAACCTCATCTGGCCTAGGACCACATCTGGCCTAGAACCGCATCTGGTCTAGAACCACATCTAGCCTAGAACCACATCTGGCCTACAATCAAATCTGGCTTAGAACCACATCTAGCCTAGAACCACATCTAGTCTAGAACCACATGTGGATTAGAACCACATCTAGCCTAAAACCACATCTATCCCAGAACCACATCTGGCATAGAACCACATCTAACCTAGAACCACATCTGGCTTAGAACCACATCTGGCTTAGAACCACATTTGGCTTTGAACCACATTTGGATTAGAACCACATCTAGCCTAGAACTACATCTAGCCTAGAACCATATCTGGCCTAGAACCACATCTGGCTCAGAAATTCATCTAGCCTAGGACCACATCTGATTTAGAACAACATCTGACTTAGAACCACATCTAGCCTAGAATCACATGTAGCCTAGAACCACATATAGCCTAGAACCACATCTAGCCTAGAACCACATATAGCCTAGAACCACATCTAGCCTAGAACCACATCTGGCTGAGAACCACATCTAGCCTAGAACTACATCTAGCCTAGAACCACATCTAGCTGAGAACCACATCTAGCCTAGAACCACATCTAGCTTAGAACCACATCTAGCCTAGAACCACATCAGGCTCAAAACCACATTTGGTCTACAAGCACATCGAGCCTAGAACCACATCTGGACTACTAGAACCACATCTAGTCTAGAACCACATCTAGCCTAGAACCACATCTAGCCTAGAAACACATCTAGCTTAGAACCACATCGAGCCTAGAACCACATCTAGCCTAGAAACACATCTAGCTTAGAACCACATCTAGCCTAGAACCACATCTAGCCTAGAGCCATATCTGGCCTAGAACCACATCTGGCTCAGAACCACATCTACCCTAGAACCGCATCTGGCTCAGAACCACATCTACCCTAGAACCGCATCTGGCGTAGAACCACATCTAGCCTAGAACTTAATCTGGCCTAGAACGACATCTGGCCTAGAACGACATCTAGCCTAGAACCACATCCGGTCTCCAACTACATCTGGCCTAGAACCACATCTGGCCTAGGAAGATATCTAGCCGAGAACCACATCTGGCTCAGAACCACATCTAGCCTAGAACCACATCTTGCTCAGAACCACATTTGGCCTAGAACCACATCTGGCCTCGAACCACATCTGGCCTAGAACCCCATTTGGCTCAGAACCACATCTTGCCTAGAACCACATCTGGCCTAGAACCACATCTGGCCTAGAACCACATTTGGCCCAGAACCACATCTAGCCTAGAACCTCATCTGGCCTAGGACCACATCAGGCCTAGAACCGCATCTGGTCTAGAACCACATCTAGCCTAGAACCACATCTGGCCTACAACCAAATCTGGCTTAGAACTACATCTAGCCTAGAACCACATCTAGTCTAGAACCACATGTGGATTAGAACCACATCTAGCCTAAAACCACATCTAGCCCAGAACCACATCTGGCATAGAACCACATCTAACCTAGAACCGCATCTGGCTCAGAACCACATCTGGCTTAGAACCACATTTGGCTTAGAACCACATCTAGCCTAGAACCACATCTAGTCTAGAACCACATCTAGCCTAGAACCACATCTGGCCTAGAACCTCATTTGGCTCAGAACCACATCTTGCCTAGAACCACATCTGGCCTAGAACCACATCTGGCTCAGAACCACATCTAACCTAGAACCGCATCTGGCTCAGAACCACATCTTGCTCAGAACCACATTTGGCTTAGAACCACATTTGGCTTAGAACCACATCTAGCCTAGAACCACATCTAGTCTAGAACCACATCTAGCCTAGAACCACATCTGGCCTAGAACCCCATTTGGCTCAGAACCACATCTTGCCTAGAACCACATCTGGCCTAGAACCACATCTGGCTCAGAACCACATCTAACCTAGAACCACATCTTGCTCAGAACCACATTTGGCTTAGAACCACATCTAGCCTAGAACTTCATCTGGCCTAGAACGACATCTGGCCTAGAACGACATCTAGCCTAGAACCACATCCGGTCTCCAACCACATCTGGCCTAGAACCACATCTGGCCTAGGAAGATATCTAGCCGAGAACCACATCTGGCTCAGAACCACATCTAGCCTAGAACCACATCTTGCTCAGAACCACATTTGGCACAGAACCACATCTTGCCTAGAACCACATCTGGCCTAGAACCACATCTGGCTCAGAACCACATCTAGCTCAGAAACACATCTGGCCTAGAACCACATCTTGCTCAGAACCACATTTGGCCTAGAACCACATCTGGCCTAGAACCACATTTGGCCCAGAACCACATCTAGCCTAGAACCTCATCTGGCCTAGGACCACATCTGGCCTAGAACCGCATCTGGTCTAGAGCCACATCTAGCCTAGAACCACACCTAGCCTAGAACCACATCTGGCTTAGAACCACATCTAGCCGAGAACCCCATCTAGATTAGAACTACAACTAGCAAAGAACCACATCTGGCTTAGAACCACATCTAGCCTAGAACCACATCTAGCCTAGAACCACGTCTGGCTTAGAACCACATCTGGCTTAGAACCACATCTAGCCGAGAACCCCATCTAGATTAGAACTACAACTAGCAAAGAACCACATCTGGCTTAGAACCACATCTAGCCTAGAACCACATCTAGCCTAGAACCACGTCTGGCTTAGAACCACATCTGGCTTAGAACCACATCTAGCCGAGAACCCCATCTAGATTAGAACTACAACTAGCAAAGAACCACATCTGGCTTAGAACCACATCTAGCCTAGAACCACATCTAGCCTAGAACCACGTCTGGCTTAGAACCACATCTGGCTTAGAACCACATCTAGCCGAGAACCCCATCTAGATTAGAACTACAACTAGCCTAGAACCCCATCTAGATTAGAACCACATCTAGCCGAGAACCCCATCTAGATTAGAACCACATCTAGCCGAGAACCCCATCTAGATTAGAACTACAACTAGCCTAGAACCACATCTGGCTTAGAACCACATCTAGCCTGGAACCACAATCTAGCTTAGAACCACATCTAGCCTAGAACCACATCTAGCCTAGAACCAAATCTAGCCTAGAACCCCATCTAGCTTAGAACCACATATAGCCTAGTACCACATCTGGCCTCGAACCACATCTAGCCTAGAACCTCATCTGGCCTAGGACCACATCTGGCCTAGAACCGCATCTGGTCTAGAACCACATCTAGCCTAGAACCACATCTGGCCTACAATCAAATCTGGCTTAGAACCACATCTAGCCTAGAACCACATCTAGTCTAGAACCACATGTGGATTAGAACCACATCTAGCCTAAAACCACATCTATCCCAGAACCACATCTGGCATAGAACCACATCTAACCTAGAACCACATCTGGCTTAGAACCACATCTGGCTTAGAACCACATTTGGCTTTGAACCACATTTGGATTAGAACCACATCTAGCCTAGAACTACATCTAGCCTAGAACCATATCTGGCCTAGAACCACATCTGGCTCAGAAATTCATCTAGCCTAGGACCACATCTGATTTAGAACAACATCTGACTTAGAACCACATCTAGCCTAGAATCACATGTAGCCTAGAACCACATATAGCCTAGAACCACATCTAGCCTAGAACCACATATAGCCTAGAACCACATCTAGCCTAGAACCACATCTGGCTGAGAACCACATCTAGCCTAGAACTACATCTAGCCTAGAACCACATCTAGCTGAGAACCACATCTAGCCTAGAACCACATCTAGCTTAGAACCACATCTAGCCTAGAACCACATCAGGCTCAAAACCACATTTGGTCTACAAGCACATCGAGCCTAGAACCACATCTGGACTACTAGAACCACATCTAGTCTAGAACCACATCTAGCCTAGAACCACATCTAGCCTAGAAACACATCTAGCTTAGAACCACATCGAGCCTAGAACCACATCTAGCCTAGAAACACATCTAGCTTAGAACCACATCTAGCCTAGAACCACATCTAGCCTAGAGCCATATCTGGCCTAGAACCACATCTGGCTCAGAACCACATCTACCCTAGAACCGCATCTGGCTCAGAACCACATCTACCCTAGAACCGCATCTGGCGTAGAACCACATCTAGCCTAGAACTTAATCTGGCCTAGAACGACATCTGGCCTAGAACGACATCTAGCCTAGAACCACATCCGGTCTCCAACTACATCTGGCCTAGAACCACATCTGGCCTAGGAAGATATCTAGCCGAGAACCACATCTGGCTCAGAACCACATCTAGCCTAGAACCACATCTTGCTCAGAACCACATTTGGCCTAGAACCACATCTGGCCTCGAACCACATCTGGCCTAGAACCCCATTTGGCTCAGAACCACATCTTGCCTAGAACCACATCTGGCCTAGAACCACATCTGGCCTAGAACCACATTTGGCCCAGAACCACATCTAGCCTAGAACCTCATCTGGCCTAGGACCACATCAGGCCTAGAACCGCATCTGGTCTAGAACCACGTCTAGCCTAGAACCACATCTGGCCTACAACCAAATCTGGCTTAGAACTACATCTAGCCTAGAACCACATCTAGTCTAGAACCACATGTGGATTAGAACCACATCTAGCCTAAAACCACATCTAGCCCAGAACCACATCTGGCATAGAACCACATCTAACCTAGAACCGCATCTGGCTCAGAACCACATCTGGCTTAGAACCACATTTGGCTTAGAACCACATCTAGCCTAGAACCACATCTAGTCTAGAACCACATCTAGCCTAGAACCACATCTGGCCTAGAACCTCATTTGGCTCAGAACCACATCTTGCCTAGAACCACATCTGGCCTAGAACCACATCTGGCTCAGAACCACATCTAACCTAGAACCGCATCTGGCTCAGAACCACATCTTGCTCAGAACCACATTTGGCTTAGAACCACATTTGGCTTAGAACCACATCTAGCCTAGAACCACATCTAGTCTAGAACCACATCTAGCCTAGAACCACATCTGGCCTAGAACCCCATTTGGCTCAGAACCACATCTTGCCTAGAACCACATCTGGCCTAGAACCACATCTGGCTCAGAACCACATCTAACCTAGAACCACATCTTGCTCAGAACCACATTTGGCTTAGAACCACATCTAGCCTAGAACTTCATCTGGCCTAGAACGACATCTGGCCTAGAACGACATCTAGCCTAGAACCACATCCGGTCTCCAACCACATCTGGCCTAGAACCACATCTGGCCTAGGAAGATATCTAGCCGAGAACCACATCTGGCTCAGAACCACATCTAGCCTAGAACCACATCTTGCTCAGAACCACATTTGGCACAGAACCACATCTTGCCTAGAACCACATCTGGCCTAGAACCACATCTGGCTCAGAACCACATCTAGCTCAGAAACACATCTGGCCTAGAACCACATCTTGCTCAGAACCACATTTGGCCTAGAACCACATCTGGCCTAGAACCACATTTGGCCCAGAACCACATCTAGCCTAGAACCTCATCTGGCCTAGGACCACATCTGGCCTAGAACCGCATCTGGTCTAGAGCCACATCTAGCCTAGAACCACATCTAGTCTAGAACCACATGTGGATTAGAACCACATCTGGCCTACAACCAAATCTGGCTTAGAACCACATCTAGCCTAGAACCACATCTAGTCTAGAACCACATGTGGATTAGAACCACATCTAGCCTAAAACCACATCTAGCCCAGAACCACATCTGGCATAGAACCACATCTAACCTAGAACCGCATCTGGCTCAGAACCACATCTGGCTTAGAACCACATTTGGCTTAGAACCACATCTAGCCTAGAACCACATCTAGTCTAGAACCACATGTGGATTAGAACCACATCTAGCCTAAAACCACATCTAGCCCAGAACCACATCTGGCATAGAACCACATCTAACCTAGAACCACATCTGGCTTAGAACCACATCTGGCTTAGAACCACATTTGGCTTTGAACCACATTTGGATTAGAACCACATCTAGCCTAGAACTACATCTAGCCTAGAACCATATCTGGCCTAGAACCACATCTGGCTCAGAAATTCATCTAGCCTAGGACCACATCTGATTTAGAACAACATCTGACTTAGAACCACATCTAGCCTAGAATCACATGTAGCCTAGAACCACATATAGCCTAGAACCACATCTAGCCTAGAACCACATCTGGCTGAGAACCACATCTAGCCTAGAACTACATCTAGCCTAGAACCACATCTAGCTGAGAACCACATCTAGCCTAGAACCACATCTAGCTTAGAACCACATCTAGCCTAGAACCACATCAGGCTGAAAACCACATTTGGTCTACAAGCACATCGAGCCTAGAACCACATCTGGACTACTAGAACCACATCTAGTCTAGAACCACATCTAGCCTAGAACCACATCTAGCCTAGAAACACATCTAGCTTAGAACCACATCGAGCCTAGAACCACATTTGGCTTAGAACCACATCTAGCCTAGAACCACATCTAGCCCAGAGCCATATCTGGCCTAGAACCACATCTGGCTCAGAACCACATCTACCCTAGAACCGCATCTGGCTCAGAACCACATCTACCCTAGAACCGCATCTGGCGTAGAACCACATCTAGCCTAGAACTTCATCTGGCCTAGAACGACATCTGGCCTAGAACGACATCTAGCCTAGAACCACATCCGGTCTCCAACCACATCTGGCCTAGAACCACATCTGGCCTAGGAAGATATCTAGCCGAGAACCACATCTGGCTCAGAACCACATCTAGCCTAGAACCACATCTTGCTCAGAACCACATTTGGCCTAGAACCACATCTGGCCTCGAACCACATCTGGCCTAGAACCCCATTTGGCTCAGAACCACATCTTGCCTAGAACCACATCTGGCCTAGAACCACATCTGGCTCAGAACCACATCTAGCTCAGAAACACATCTGGCCTAGAACCACATCTTGCTCAGAACCACATTTGGCCTAGAACCACATCTGGCCTAGAACCACATTTGGCCCAGAACCACATCTAGCCTAGAACGACATCTAGCCTAGAACCACTTCCACCCAGAACCGCATCTGGCCTAGAACTGCATCTGGCCTAGAGCCGCATCTGGCCTAGAGCCGCACCTGATCCAGAACCACATCTGGCCTAGAACTGCATCTGGCCTAGAACCGCATCTGGCCTAAACCGCACCTGATCCAGAACCACATCTGGCATAGAACCGTATCTGGGTGACCTGCAGGAGCTGTAATATTTTTTTACATTAAAAAAATTAATAAGTACTTTGTTTCCGGAAGACGATTGCGCCGGATTTTTATTTCTGTTAGGTTTATGGCAAAAGTGTAAAGAAATGTGAATAATGAATAATATATTAAACCGATGTTATTGGCTTTTGTCTTTGTCGTGTTGTATCTATACTATAGCATGTAATGTTCTACAGTAATGTAGGGGGCGACAATTTCTTTACACACAGTCTGTAATCGTTTGTAAAACTTTAAAATATTTACATTCTTTTATAATTCTGTTAGAACTTATGTTAATATATCTGATGACAAAATTATAGTTGATAAGGAATCAGAGACTATTAATGACGAATGTGTGTGTTTGAGTGTGTGTGTGTATATATATATATATATATATATATAAGTTGAAAAAAATGAAAACGAAATTTCATTTCTCACTCTTAGTATGGCACTTACTTAAATGTAAGTATGTATGTATACGTACATACATATATGTATACAGACGTACAGTAGCATGCATATATATATATATATATATATATATATATATATATATATATATATATATATATATATATATATATATATATATATATATACATACAGGTACACATACATATATGCACGCATCAGTTTAGCGGACGCTTATTATAACGCCGCTTTGTTCGTTTGTAAACAAACTGAACAGCCTGAATTTATGCCATACGGTGTTAAGGCAACCACGTCACCTTTTTGTTCAACACTGACACAGGAACGATGTACTAGTTTCAAGCTTGTTAGCTATCATCAGCACCGTATACCCATCTGCCAGATAGTTGAACGTTCGAAAGTATATACTTTCCTAATGAAAATTAACGGCTGAGCAGCCTAATTTGCATATTGAGTGAGTTAAATCGGTCAGGCATACCGAAAACGATAAGTTGAAAAAAATGAAAACAAAATTTCATTTCTCACTCTTAGTATGGCACTTACTTAAATGTAAGTATGCATGTATACGTACATACATATATGTATACAGACGTACAGTAGCATGCATATATATATATATATATATATATATATATATATATATATATATATATATATATATATATATATATATATATATATATACATACAGGTACACATACATATATGCACGCATCAGTTTAGCGGACGCTTATTATAACGCCGCTTTGTTCGTTTGTAAACAAACTGAACAGCCTGAATTTATGCCATACGGTGTTAAGGCAACCACGTCACCTTTTTGTTCAACACTGACACAGGAACGATGTACTAGTTTCAAGCTTGTTAGCTATCATATATATATATTGCGCGGGCACATGGAAATACCGTAAACCGGTTATATTGAATGAATTTCCTCATTGGATTAGAACCACATCTGGCTTACAACCACATCTAGCCTAGAACCACATCTAGCCTAGAACCACATTTTGGCCCAAGAACCACATCTTGCCTAGAACCACATATTGCCTAGAACCACATCTGGCCTAGAACCACATCTGGCTTAGAATCACATCTAGCCTAGAACCACATTTGGCCTAGATCCACATCTGGCTCAGAACCACATCTAGCCTACAACTACATCTGGCTCACAACCACATCTGGCCCAGAACCGCATCTGGCCTAGAACTACAACGTGCCTAGAATCACACCTGTTCTAGAACCATATCTAGCCTAGAACCACATCTTGCCTAGAACCATATCTGGCCTAGAACTACATCTGGCCTAGAACCAACATCTGGCGTAGTACCACATCTGGCCCAGAACCACATATGGCCTAGAACCACATCTGAGCTAGAACCGCATCTGGTCTAGAACTACAACTGGCTAGTACCACATCTGGCCTAGAACCGCATCTGGTCTAGAACCACATCTAGCCTAGAACCACATCTGGCCTAGAACAGCATCTGGCCTAGAGCCGCATTTGGCCTAGAGCCGCACCTGATCCAGAACCACATCTGGCATAGAACCGTATCTGGGTGACCTGCAGGAGCTGTAATATTTTTTTACATTAAAAAAATTAATAAGTACTTTGTTTCCGGAAGACGATTGCGCCGGATTTTTATTTCTGTTAGGTTTATGGCAAAAGTGTAAAGAAATGTGAATAATGAATAATATATTAAACCGATGTTATTGGCTTTTGTCTTTGTCGTGTTGTATCTATACTATAGCATGTAATGTTCTACAGTAATGTAGGGGGCGACAATTTCTTTACACACAGTCTGTAATCGTTTGTAAAACTTTAAAATATTTACATTCTTTTATAATTCTGTTAGAACTTATGTTAATATATCTGATGACAAAATTATAGTTGATAAGGAATCAGAGACTATTAATGACGAATGTGTGTGTTTGAGTGTGTGTGTGTATATATATATATATATATATATATAAGTTGAAAAAAATGAAAACGAAATTTCATTTCTCACTCTTAGTATGGCACTTACTTAAATGTAAGTATGTATGTATACGTACATACATATATGTATACAGACGTACAGTAGCATGCATATATATATATATATATATATATATATATATATATATATATATATATATATATATATATATATATACATACAGGTACACATACATATATGCACGCATCAGTTTAGCGGACGCTTATTATAACGCCGCTTTGTTCGTTTGTAAACAAACTGAACAGCCTGAATTTATGCCATACGGTGTTAAGGCAACCACGTCACCTTTTTGTTCAACACTGACACAGGAACGATGTACTAGTTTCAAGCTTGTTAGCTATCATATATATATATTGCGCGGGCACATGGAAATACCGTAAACCGGTTATATTGAATGAATTTCCTCATTGGATTAGAACCACATCTGGCTTACAACCACATCTAGCCTAGAACCACATCTAGCCTAGAACCACATTTTGGCCCAAGAACCACATCTTGCCTAGAACCACATATTGCCTAGAACCACATCTGGCCTAGAACCACATCTGGCTTAGAATCACATCTAGCCTAGAACCACATTTGGCCTAGATCCACATCTGGCTCAGAACCACATCTAGCCTACAACTACATCTGGCTCACAACCACATCTGGCCCAGAACCGCATCTGGCCTAGAACTACAACGTGCCTAGAATCACACCTGTTCTAGAACCATATCTAGCCTAGAACCACATCTTGCCTAGAACCATATCTGGCCTAGAACTACATCTGGCCTAGAACCAACACCTGGCGTAGTACCACATCTGGCCCAGAACCACATATGGCCTAGAACCACATCTGAGCTAGAACCGCATCTGGTCTAGAACTACAACTGGCTAGTACCACATCTGGCCTAGAACCGCATCTGGTCTAGAACCACATCTAGCCTAGAACCACATCTGGCCTAGAACAGCATCTGGCCTAGAGCCGCATTTGGCCTAGAGCCGCACCTGATCCAGAACCACATCTGGCATAGAACCGTATCTGGGTGACCTGCAGGAGCTGTAATATTTTTTTACATTAAAAAAATTAATAAGTACTTTGTTTCCGGAAGACGATTGCGCCGGATTTTTATTTCTGTTAGGTTTATGGCAAAAGTGTAAAGAAATGTGAATAATGAATAATATATTAAACCGATGTTATTGGCTTTTGTCTTTGTCGTGTTGTATCTATACTATAGCATGTAATGTTCTACAGTAATGTAGGGGGCGACAATTTCTTTACACACAGTCTGTAATCGTTTGTAAAACTTTAAAATATTTACATTCTTTTATAATTCTGTTAGAACTTATGTTAATATATCTGATGACAAAATTATAGTTGATAAGGAATCAGAGACTATTAATGACGAATGTGTGTGTTTGAGAGTGTGTGTATATGTATATATATATATATATATATATATATATATATATATATATATATATATATATATATATATATATATCTATTGCGCGGGCACATGGAAATACCGTAAACCGGTTATATTGAATGAATTTCCTCATTGGATTAGAACCACATCTGGCTTAGAACCACATCTAGCCGAGAACCACATCTCGCTTAGGACCACATCTGGCCTAGAACCACATTTAGCCTAGAACCACATCTGGCTGGGAACCACATCTAGCCTAGAACCACATCTAGCCTAGAACCACATCTAGCCTAGGACCATATCTAGCCTAGAACCACATCTGGATCAGAACCACATCTAGCCGAGAAACACATCTTGCTTAGAACCACATCTGGCTCAGAACCACATCTAGCCTAGAACCACATCTGGCTGAGAACCGCATCTAGCCTAGAACCACATCTAGTCTAGAACTACATCTGGTTTAGAACCACGTCTGGCCTAGAACCACATCGAGCCTAGAACCACATCTGGCTTAGAACCACATCTGGCCTAGAACCACATCTAGCCTAGAATCACATCTAGCCTAGAATCACATGTGGCCTAGAACTACATCTAGCCTAGAACCACATCTAGCCTAGAACCGCATCTGGCGTAGAACCAGATCTAGCCTAGAACCACATCTGGATTAGAACCACATCTGGCTTAGAACCACATCTAGCCTAGAAGCACATCTAGCACAGAATCACATTTGGCTTAGAACCACATCAAGCCGAGAACCACATCTAGCCGGGAACCACATATAGCCTAGAACCACATCTCGCTTAGGACCACATCTGGCCTAGAACCACATTTAGCCTAGAACCACATCTGGCTGGGAACCACATCTAGCCTAGAACCACATCTAGCCTAGAACCACATCTAGCCTAGGACCATATCTAGCCTAGAGCCACATCTGGATCAAAACCACATCTAGCCGAGAACCACATCTTGCTTAGAACCACATCTGGCCCAGAACCACATCTAGCCTAGAACCACATCTGGCTGAGAACCGCATCTAGCCTAGAACCACATCTAGTCTAGAACTACATCTGGTCTAGAACCACGTCTGGCCTAGAACCACATCGAGCCTAGAACAGCATCTGGCTTAGAACTACATCTGGCCTAGAACCACATCTAGCCTAGAACCACATCTAGCCTAGAACCACATGTGGCCTAGAACTACATCTAGCCTAGAACCACATCTAGCCTAGAACCGCATCTGGCGTAGAACCACATCTGGCCTAGAACCACATCGGGCCTAGAACCACATCTGGCCTAGAACCATATCTAGCCTAGAACCACATCTGGTCTCCAACCACATCTGGCCTAGAACCACATCTGGCCTAGAACCACATCTTGCTCAGAACCACATTTGGCCTAGAACCACATCTTGCTCAGAACCACATCTAGCCTAGAAACACATCTGGCCTAGAACCACATCTTGCTCAGAACCACATCTGGCCTAGAACCACATCTTGCTCAGAACTACATCTGGCCTAGGAACACATCTAGCCGAGAACCACATCTGGCTCAGAACCACATCTAGCCTAGAACCACATCTTGCTCAGAACCACATTTGGCCTAGAATCACATCTGGCCTCAAACCACATCTGGCCTAGAACCCCCTTTGGCTGAGAACCACATCTGGCTCAGAACCACATTTGTCTTAGAACCACATCTGGCCTCGAACCACATCTGTCCCAGAACCACATCTGGCCTCGAACCACATCTGTCCTAGAACCACATTTGGCCCAAGAACCACAAATGCCAAGAACCACATCTGGCCTAGAACCACATCTGGCTTAGAACCACATCTAGCCTAGAACCACATTTGGCCTAGATCCACATCTGGCTCAGAACCACATCTAGCCTAGAACTACATCTGGCTCACAACCTCATCTGGCCCAAAACCGCATCTGGCCTAGAACTACAACCTGCCTAGAATCACACCTGTTCTAGAACCATATCTAGCCTAGAACCACATCTGGCCTAGAACTACATCTGGCCTAGAACCAACATCTGGCGTAGTACCATATCTTGTTCAGAACCACATATGGCCTAGAACCACATCTGAGCTAGAACCGCATCTGGTCTAGAACTACAACTGGCTAGTACCACATCTGGCCTCGAACCACATCTGGCCTCGAACCACATCTGGCTTCGAACCACATCTAGCCTAAAACCTCATCTGGCCTAGGACCACATCTGGCCTAGAACCGCATCTGGTCTAGAATCACATCTAGCCTAGAACCACATCTGGCCTAGAACTGCATCTGGCCTAGAACCGCATCTGGCCTAAACCGCACCTGATCCAGAACCACATCTGGCATAGAACCGTATCTGGGTGACCTGCAGGAGCTGTAATATTTTTTTACATTAAAAAAATTAATAAGTACTTTGTTTCCGGAAGACGATTGCGCCGGATTTTTATTTCTGTTAGGTTTATGGCAAAAGTGTAAAGAAATGTGAATAATGAATAATATATTAAACCGATGTTATTGGCTTTTGTCTTTGTCGTGTTGTATCTATACTATAGCATGTAATGTTCTACAGTAATGTAGGGGGCGACAATTTCTTTACACACAATCTGTAATCGTTTGTAAAACTTTAAAATATTTACATTCTTTTATAATTCTGTTAGAACTTATGTTAATATATCTGATGACAAAATTATAGTTGATAAGGAATCAGAGACTATTAATGACGAATGTGTGTGTTTGAGTGTGTGTGTATATATATATATATATATATATATATCAAGCGTTAATCTAATATATCCCCTCCATATACTGTACCAATTGTGTTGTTTTTTCTGTTTACCTTTTACATACATACATGCATGCATATATATATATATATATATATATATATATATATATATATATACACACACATATATATATTGCGCGGGCACATGGAAATACCGTAAACCGGTTACTTTGAATGAGTTTCCTCAATTTTACATCTTCTATGCCCCATAGCTGAATTGTTTGTTGACGGATTTTACTAATATAGAGATAATTCAAAGAAGTCCTATCATATGCAACTTTTGTAAAAAAAATTGTAAAAATACCTTAATTTGTTATATAGTTGTTGATAGTTGTTTAGTCTTCAAGGCAGCCCCACGTCGGTGCTACTTTGAATTCTAAACATAACTATATTTTACCGAGAAAGGTATATGTATAAGATATTTTATTGATATTTTATTGATATTTTATTGATATTTTATTGATATTTTAATTGAAGTATAAATGTCACAGAAATTATGACAAAAACAATATTTAATTATACATACGACTAATGGAGTGATATATATGATTACACTTCAAAACAATTTCCGAGAAGTGTGAAATATGAAGAGAAAATGTTTATTTTATTCACAAATGTCCCACAAATAGTAGTTTTGGCCAAGATCATAGCGAGTGCAAGCCTCATGGTACCAGGTTATGGCCACTACCCCTGAGATCCAGCAAATAAGTGAATTTTTTTGGTTGTAAATAGCAGCCAAAGTGGGCATCGAAATAGACTTTACACACACTAGAAATAGCAAAATTCAGGGTGAAACGTAGACATAGAAGTGGTCTGTAAACGTGTCAGAACTAGCAGCTATGTTCAGGGTGAAAGGTAAAAAAGTGGACATCGAAGTGATCTTTATTCATGCTACAAATAGCAGCAAAATTCAGGATGACAGGAATAGTGGATATTCGGCCATATGTAACTATATAAAAATGTTGCTATATATCACAAATAATTATAATAATAAAAAGAATAAGTAGTATACATGAAACAAATACTAAAACTCGGGACATTTTTAAACATTCAAAGTAGCCCTGATTTTGGCATGATTTGTAAAAAGTCTGAATTACACGGATTTTGTAGCTGAACCATACATCCAATTGAAATGTAATTTACAGAATCAATTAAAAACATATTAAGGATGTATCAAATGTAAACATATATACAAAACACACATTTATTCCTTTTGATCAGACTGAAAGTGTCACCTACATAATTTACATATTTTACGGTGTCACCTACATAATTTACATATTTTACGGAGTTTAAAGTCATTTAAACGAAATACTTTAAAAGAAAGTTTAAATGATAATGAAGGTTTCTATTTATCAATACATCTTTTCTAAAATAATATTTAAGAAACTATGATGGCATAAAGAGTTGTTATTATTTCTTTCAACGTAGCCCCGAACGTTCAAAGTAACCCGGTTTACGGTACTCGGTTTGGTGCCGAGCACACGGTTAGCCCACAGAGAGTGAGAGACCCCTAGTTCTGGTTATGACTTCATTCTAGAAGAAAGAAAACTCTGATGTAAAACCTGCCACTCGATAGCAGTCAATGATGTTGATCTGTCTGTTTGGATAATTATTACCGTTGTTCAGGATTGGTCCAGTGCAAGACCTTTCTTCACTTAAAAAAGCTTCAAGTTCAGGCATCACTTGATCTAATGTC
Organism: Eledone cirrhosa; assembly: GCA_964016885.1. Classification (NCBI taxonomy): domain Eukaryota; kingdom Metazoa; phylum Mollusca; class Cephalopoda; order Octopoda; family Eledonidae; genus Eledone; species Eledone cirrhosa. Next base: position 328,929,898 of record OZ024743.1, read on the forward strand.
GTTAGATTCTAAACGACCTGCACGTGTGTTGCGTGAGCGTGTCCTTTTCTTTTGCTTTCGTTGCAACATATGCAGAAAGGAATCTAAGCCCTGGAAAGGGGTAAAAAGTCATGTTCGCGCCACCTATATATGAGAAGGTCAATGGATAGCAATTCTTAAGACCGAGATGCAGCCATTATATATATATATATAATATAATTGGTAGATTGGCAGTATCGGTAGAGGGTCGGACGCCATGCTTTCCAGCATAGTTACGTCCCTTTACGATCTGAGTTCAAATCCCGCCGAGGTTGACTTTGCCTTTCATCCTTACGGGGTCGATAAAATAAAGTACCAGTAATGCACTGGGTAATTGCTGGCCTTGTGCCTAAAAGTAGAAACAATTATATATATATATAATATTTATATAATTGTTATATATATATATATATATATATATTAGAGTGTGCCATAAAAAGCAAGGTCACATTACTAACGCTCCCTGTATATTTTCCCATTCTAAATGCCCCAATTGGTAAAATAAAACATATTTTGTATTAAATAAATTATTTTGAGTTTTGCTTATATCATGGTGATTATAGTGGAAAATGTGAAACCAAATATAATCATACAAAAATTGTTTATTTTATTAATCCATTATATTTAGTAAACCAGCTTTGAATATAAAGGCGTACAAGGAAGAAACAAGTTCAGTTAAGTTAACTCCAGTCATATATTTTTCAGAGTTTCTTTTTTGAAATCCGGGACCTTGTGACGATGAGCTTCGACTACTTGAAGAACACAGTGCTTCTCCTCCTCATTCTTGGTGATGGCAACAAAATCAGTTATCAACTTGACTGCTATCTCCGCCAGATTGTTGAATACCTTGATGTTGTGAACAACAGCACAGGCATTTAGATATGATGCTTGTGATGACCAAGTTGCAGGTGACAGCTCAAGCCAAGTATCGTCGAGACCAAGGAGATCGAACAGAAGCCTTGATTTCTTCCCAACTAGATGAGGCAGCTTCGTGGACGATTTCAGCTCGGGAAATACTGGACCACCACGGTCGAGAGCCCAGACGTTTTCGTTTTGACAAGACGTTGAGCTATTTGTTTCTTCTCGGACTCTTGGACCCGACTTGAAACCAGCGCTAACGGAATGGCTTCCTCCGTCAGGTACCAAAGATGCCTGCTAAGAGCAGTAGTGGCTGCCTGCGAGAGATCTCTGTCAACCTTACTGTACTGTGTCAACTGCACGTAGAATTGAAGGTCATTGGATGGTGCATCAGCACACTTGACTGCTGTCAGCCAGTATCGCACGTAGAACAGAGCATTGAACATACAGATCCGGCGCAACTTTTCCATTTTAGCTTGATCGTAATTGAGTCGCTCACCAAATGCATACATCTTTGCACTATAGATGATTGTGGACATCCATCGAGCGTTATGATGTGCAACAGGCAGCATCCAATGAATTCCACGAGGAGGGGTGACACCAAACACGATCAACATCAACTCGGCACATTCTCGGTAGTCGTCCCGTGGAAAATAATTCATTTTCCCATCGTCGGGTGTCAGCAAATCTTGGAGGAACTTGATGTTCCCAGAACACAGACGCTTGAGTCTCAGGTCGACAATGTTCAATGTTTTAAAGTTGGTCTTGTCCGTGAGTGACACCCAATCTTTTTTGAACTCCTTGAACTCTGGGGTGTCTGGACTGGACATTGCTCCGAATAGTTGTTGCCACACTGCACACAAGATACGCTCCATGACATGGTGCCGACAAGCAAAATAAAACACCTTTTTGTTGAGCATCTCTTCTAGTTTCACGCAGGCACCATTGTTCCATCCAGAATTCGAAGCAGTTGTGTCGAAGACCAAGCCCAACACAGACCCATCAACATTCCAATCTTTAACAAGATCAAATGATGCTTAGGCTTGGGTGGTTCCAGTGCTATCAGGAATTATGGAAACACCGAGGAGTTTACCTTCTCTGAAGTCCGGCGTTCCAGAAACTAGCACACCTAGCCTCTCGTGGTCACCAGGAATTATTTTGCCATCCCAATGCAAGGTAACAAAGTCTGGTACAGCAAATTGTTCCTTTATGTGTTCAGCCCCCACAGTTCTGATCTTCTTAGCTGAACGTCTGCTACTATTCTTGGAGAGAGTTGTGGCATCTATGTCAGTCCCACCCTCTGAAATAATCGATGCCATGAATGCTGTTCTCTGGCCCAGTGTCAGGTTTAAACGATCAGCCATTAGAGACATTTTTGGACTTTGAAATGGATTCTTTGGGAGTTCCGGCTGGATTTTTCGTTTCTTGTCTGACTTTGAGCTGTCTCTGGGTGGGTTTGAGGCCTGAAATTCAGGATCCTGTTCATCTTCAGTTTCATCATTGGTTGAACTTGAATCACTCAGTTCATTACGTGGAAGTTGTGCTGGTACAGATCCTGACAAACGCTTTCTATGGTTCTCTGACTCTCGACGAGCCACAAAAACCTGATCACGCTTAAACTTTGAAGATACCTTTTTCTGGTAACCCTTGTTTTCAGCACCCAGAGATAGTTTTTTCTGACAACGCAGGGCTTCGAGAAATGTAGTATCTTCCATTTTCTGTTCATTATTACGAAGACGGTCTTTCAAAATTTTCTTTTCAGCATCAGTATGTGCAATGTAGAAATATGAATCCAATTCAGAAATAAATAGTACTTCCTTTTCTTTGTTTGACTTAGAACCTTTGTTTTTTTGTAAATTTCTGTATTCACTGTACATGTCCATAATTTTCAGTTTCACTTTGTCTTTTCGTTGAGTCGCCACACCAGCTCATTCCCACTGACTAACTACTTCCATCACAAGCCTTTCCGCAATAGCATCATTGAAACTCACATGCTTTTCGTGTTTCATAGGACCATCTTTCAGTTAGAAGAAATATCTTAGAACATCCCCTTTGTTGGTATTTTGTTTGGTGAAAAGGATGTAACATATTGCCCCAGGAGCCATATTTCTCGATCATCACAACGGAGCGAGTAGCTACAACTAGGCCCACTGGTTTCCGCCATTATGCTACCAATTTGCAACTATTAGGCAAGGCTTAAATTAGTCTGAAATAATCCAAATTACATTATAAATTGATAATATACAAAATGGCACGAGAAAATGCATAGGGAGCTAAGAAAAAAATCACTTTTGTGTAAAATGTGGGATTCTGGAACACCCTAATATATATATATATATATATATATATATATATATATATATATATATATATAATTGTTTCTACTTTTGGCACAAGGCCAGCAATTATCACAGTGTATTAAAGTACCAGTAATACACTGGGATAATTGCTGGCCTTGTGCCAAAAATAGAAACAATTATATATATATATATATATATATATATGTATGTATGTATGTATGTATATATATGTATGTATATATATAATATAGAAATGGCTTCTACAGGACAAGAATAAATGAAGACCTTTAAAGGTGAAATAACATATTGCCATCGGCCGCTGCATGGGATCGAACCTAGTATCTCCACGACAGACACACACATAGATATATACATACGAATAAAACACACATATACAGTATACATAAACCCACACATACACATACATGCATGCACATACATGCATACACATACATAAACACACACTCACATATACATACACACATGTATACATACACATACATATATACATACACACATACATTCCATACATTTAACAGGTATCGTTGTATGTCTGACCTCCACGTCACAACTTTGCACAGTAAATACATAACAGACATAATTTATACTTACAACTAACACATACACACACTTAACACAAACACACTCTCTCTCTCTCTCACATACACACACCTAACACCCTAACGCACACACTCTCTCTCACTCACACACTTAACACACACTCTTACACACGCGCTCACACATTAAACAAACGCAACATATATGTGCACACGCATCATTGTTCACATACATCAATATGAACCATATACCTACACATATACACACAAATACCTACACACCTACAAATACACAAACACGATAAACATACATATACACATAAGTCATACGTTGAAAAGTTCCTGGCTTTATGGGTATACATAGGCCTGGCTGGAGGCCCAGCCTTCCAAGTTCTTTTTACAGGGCTTAGAAAAACTGAAGGACCACTGCAATAAACGTGTGAATCTGAGAGAGGAATATGTTGAATAAAATCATAATTAACTGATCCTCCTGTATTATCTTTCAACTGATCCTCCTGTATCTTTCAACTGATCCTCCTGTATTGTCTTTTAACTGACCCTCCTGTATTGTCTTTTAACTGATCCTCCTGTATTGTCTTTCAACTGATCCTCCTGTATTATCTTTTAACTGATCCTCCTGTATTATCTTTTAACTGATCCCCCTGTATTGTCTTTCAACTGATCCTCCTGTATTGTCTTTTAACTGATCCTCCTGTATTATCTTTTAACTGATCCTCCTGTATTGTCTTTCAACTGATCCTCCTGTATTATCTTTTAACTGATCCTCCTGTATTGTCTTTCAACTGATCCTCCTGTATTGTCTTTCAACTGATCCTCCTGTATTGTCTTTCAACTGATCCTCCTGTATTATCTTTTAACTGATCCTCCTGTATTGTCTTTCAACTGATCCTCCTGTATTGTCTTTCAACTGATCCTCCTGTATTGTCTTTCAACTGATCCTCCTGTATTGTCTTTCAACTGATCCTCCTGTATTATCTTTTAACTGATCCTCCTGTATTGTCTTTCAACTGATCCTCCTGTATTGTCTTTCAACTGATCCTCCTGTATTGTCTTTCAACTGATCCTCCTGTATTGTCTTTCAACTGATCCTCCTGTATTGTCTTTCAACTGATCCTCCTGTATTATCTTTTAACTGATCCTCCTGTATTGTCTTTCAACTGATCCTCCTGTATTGTCTTTCAACTGATCCTCCTGTATTATCTTTTAACTGATCCTCCTGTATTGTCTTTCAACTGATCCTCCTGTATTATCTTTTAACTGATCCCCCTGTATTGTCTTTCAACTGATCCTCCTGTATTGTCTTTTAACTGATCCTCCTGTATTATCTTTCAACTGATCCTCCTGTATTATCTTTTAACTGATCCCCCTGTATTGTCTTTCAACTGATCCTCTTGTATTATCTTTCAACTGATCCTCCTGTATTATCTTTCAACTGATCCTCCTGTATTGTCTTTCAACTGATCCTCCTGTATTATCTTTTAACTGATCCTCCTGTATTGTCTTTCAACTGATCCTCCTGTATTGTCTTTTAACTGATCCTCCTGTATTATCTTTTAACTGATCCTCCTGTATTGTCTTTCAACTGATCCTCCTGTATTATCTTTTAACTGATCCCCCTGTATTGTCTTTCAACTGATCCTCCTGTATTGTCTTTTAACTGATCCTCCTGTATTATCTTTCAACTGATCCTCCTGTATTATCTTTTAACTGATCCCCCTGTATTGTCTTTCAACTGATCCTCCTGTATTATCTTTCAACTGATCCTCCTGTATTATCTTTCAACTGATCCTCCTGTATTGTCTTTCAACTGATCCTCCTGTATTATCTTTCAACTGATCCTCCTGTATTGTCTTTTAACTGATCCTCCTGTATTGTCTTTCAACTGATCCTCCTGTATTATCTTTCAACTGATCCTCCTGTATCTTTCAACTGATCCTCCTGTATTATCTTTTAACTGATCCTCCTGTATTGTCTTTCAACTGATCCTCCTGTATTGTCTTTCAACTGATCCTCCTGTATTGTCTTTCAACTGATCCTCCTGTATTGTCTTTTAACTGATCCTCCTGTATTGTCTTTCAACTGATCCTCCTGTATTGTCTTTCAACTGATCCTCCTGTATTATCTTTCAACTGATCCTCCTGTATTATCTTTCAACTGATCCTCCTGTATTGTCTTTTAACTGATCCTCCTGTATTATCTTTCAACTGATCCTCCTGTATTATCTTTCAACTGATCCTCCTGTATTATCTTTCAACTGATCCTCCTGTATTGTCTTTCAACTGATCCTCCTGTATTATCTTTCAACTGATCCTCCTGTATTATCTTTTAACTGATCCCCCTGTATTGTCTTTCAACTGATCCTCCTGTATTGTCTTTTAACTGATCCTCCTGTATTGTCTTTCAACTGATCCTCCTGTATTATCTTTTAACTGATCCTCCTGTATTGTCTTTCAACTGAACCTCCTGTATTATCTTTTAACTGATCCTCCTGTATTGTCTTTCAACTGATCCTCCTGTATTGTCTTTTAACTGATCCTCCTGTATTGTCTTTCAACTGAACCTCCTGTATTATCTTTTAACTGATCCTCCTGTATTGTCTTTCAACTGATCCCCCTGTATTATCTTTTAACTGACCCTCCTGTATTATCTTTTAACTGATCCTCCTGTATTGTCTTTCAACTGATCCTCCTGTATCTTTCAACTGATCCTCCTGTATTGTCTTTTAACTGACCCTCCTGTATTGTCTTTTAACTGATCCTCCTGTATTGTCTTTCAACTGATCCTCCTGTATTATCTTTTAACTGATCCTCCTGTATTATCTTTTAACTGATCCCCCTGTATTGTCTTTCAACTGATCCTCCTGTATTGTCTTTTAACTGATCCTCCTGTATTATCTTTTAACTGATCCTCCTGTATTGTCTTTCAACTGATCCTCCTGTATTATCTTTTAACTGATCCTCCTGTATTGTCTTTCAACTGATCCTCCTGTATTATCTTTTAACTGATCCTCCTGTATTGTCTTTCAACTGATCCTCCTGTATTGTCTTTCAACTGATCCTCCTGTATTGTCTTTCAACTGATCCTCCTGTATTGTCTTTCAACTGATCCTCCTGTATTATCTTTTAACTGATCCTCCTGTATTGTCTTTCAACTGATCCTCCTGTATTGTCTTTCAACTGATCCTCCTGTATTGTCTTTCAACTGATCCTCCTGTATTGTCTTTCAACTGATCCTCCTGTATTGTCTTTCAACTGATCCTCCTGTATTATCTTTTAACTGATCCTCCTGTATTGTCTTTCAACTGATCCTCCTGTATTGTCTTTCAACTGATCCTCCTGTATTATCTTTTAACTGATCCTCCTGTATTGTCTTTCAACTGATCCTCCTGTATTATCTTTTAACTGATCCCCCTGTATTGTCTTTCAACTGATCCTCCTGTATTGTCTTTTAACTGATCCTCCTGTATTATCTTTCAACTGATCCTCCTGTATTATCTTTTAACTGATCCCCCTGTATTGTCTTTCAACTGATCCTCTTGTATTATCTTTCAACTGATCCTCCTGTATTATCTTTCAACTGATCCTCCTGTATTGTCTTTCAACTGATCCTCCTGTATTATCTTTTAACTGATCCTCCTGTATTGTCTTTCAACTGATCCTCCTGTATTGTCTTTTAACTGATCCTCCTGTATTATCTTTTAACTGATCCTCCTGTATTGTCTTTCAACTGATCCTCCTGTATTATCTTTTAACTGATCCCCCTGTATTGTCTTTCAACTGATCCTCCTGTATTGTCTTTTAACTGATCCTCCTGTATTATCTTTCAACTGATCCTCCTGTATTATCTTTTAACTGATCCCCCTGTATTGTCTTTCAACTGATCCTCCTGTATTATCTTTCAACTGATCCTCCTGTATTATCTTTCAACTGATCCTCCTGTATTGTCTTTCAACTGATCCTCCTGTATTATCTTTCAACTGATCCTCCTGTATTGTCTTTTAACTGATCCTCCTGTATTGTCTTTCAACTGATCCTCCTGTATTATCTTTCAACTGATCCTCCTGTATCTTTCAACTGATCCTCCTGTATTATCTTTTAACTGATCCTCCTGTATTGTCTTTCAACTGATCCTCCTGTATTGTCTTTCAACTGATCCTCCTGTATTGTCTTTCAACTGATCCTCCTGTATTGTCTTTTAACTGATCCTCCTGTATTGTCTTTCAACTGATCCTCCTGTATTGTCTTTCAACTGATCCTCCTGTATTATCTTTCAACTGATCCTCCTGTATTATCTTTCAACTGATCCTCCTGTATTGTCTTTTAACTGATCCTCCTGTATTATCTTTCAACTGATCCTCCTGTATTATCTTTCAACTGATCCTCCTGTATTATCTTTCAACTGATCCTCCTGTATTGTCTTTCAACTGATCCTCCTGTATTATCTTTCAACTGATCCTCCTGTATTATCTTTTAACTGATCCCCCTGTATTGTCTTTCAACTGATCCTCCTGTATTGTCTTTTAACTGATCCTCCTGTATTGTCTTTCAACTGATCCTCCTGTATTATCTTTTAACTGATCCTCCTGTATTGTCTTTCAACTGAACCTCCTGTATTATCTTTTAACTGATCCTCCTGTATTGTCTTTCAACTGATCCTCCTGTATTGTCTTTTAACTGATCCTCCTGTATTGTCTTTCAACTGAACCTCCTGTATTATCTTTTAACTGATCCTCCTGTATTGTCTTTCAACTGATCCCCCTGTATTATCTTTTAACTGACCCTCCTGTATTGTCTTTTAACTGATCCTCCTGTATTGTCTTTCAACTGATCCTCCTGTATTGTCTTTTAACTGACCCTCCTGTATTGTCTTTCAACTGATCTTCCTGTATTATCTTTTAACTGATCCTCCTGTATTGTCTTTCAACTGATCCTCCTGTATTGTCTTTTAACTGATCCTCCTGTATTATCTTTTAACTGATCCTCCTGTATTGTCTTTTAACTGATCCTCCTGTATTGTCTTTCAACTGATCCTCCTGTATTGTCTTTTAACTGACCATCCTGTATTGTCTTTCAACTGATCCTCCTGTATTATCTTTTAACTGATCCTCCTGTATTGTCTTTCAACTGATCCTCCTGTATTGTCTTTTAACTGATCCTCCTGTATTGTCTTTTAACTGATCCTCCTGTATTGTCTTTTAACTGATCCTCCTGTATTGTCTTTTAACTGATCCTCCTGTATTGTCTTTTAACTGATCCTCCTGTATTATCTTTTAACTGATCCTCCTGTATTGTCTTTTAACTGATCCTCCTGTATTGTCTATAACTGATCCTCCTGTATTATCTTTCAACTGATCCTCCTGTATTGTCTTTCAACTGATCCTCCTGTATTGTCTTTCAACTGATCCTCCTGTATTATCTTTTAACTGATCCTCCTGTATTGTCTATAACTGATCCTCCTGTATTGTCTTTCAACTGATCCTCCTGTATTGTCTTTCAACTGATCCTCCTGTATTGTCTTTTAACTGACCATCCTGTATTGTCTTTCAACTGATCCTCCTGTATTATCTTTCAACTGATCCTCCTGTATTGTCTTTCAACTGATCCTCCTGTATTGTCTTTCAACTGATCCTCCTGTATTATCTTTCAACTGATCCTCCTGTATTGTCTTTTAACTGATCCCCCTGTATTGTCTTTCAACTGATCCTCCTGTATTGTCTTTCAACTGATCCTCCTGTATTATCTTTTAACTGATCCCCCTGTATTGTCTTTCAACTGATCCTCCTGTATTATCTTTTAACTGATCCCCCTGTATTGTCTTACAACTGATCCTCCTGTATCTTTCAACTGATCCTCCTGTATTGTCTTTTAACTGATCCCCCTGTATTGTCTTTCAACTGATCCTCCTGTATTATCTTTTAACTGATCCCCCTGTATTGTCTTTCAACTGATCCTCCTGTATTATCTTTTAACTGATCCCCCTGTATTATCTTTTAACTGACCCTCCTGTATTGTCTTTTAACTGATCCTCCTGTATTGTCTTTTAACTGATCCCCCTGTATTGTCTTTTAACTGATCCTCCTGTATTATCTTTCAACTGATCCTCCTGTATTATCTTTTAACTGATCCTCCTGTATCTTTCAACTGATCCTCCTGTATTATCTTTCAACTGATCCTCCTGTATCTTTCAACTGATCCTCCTGTATTATCTTTCAACTGATCCTCCTGTATTGTCTTTTAACTGATCCTCCTGTATTGTCTTTCAACTGATCCTCCTGTATTGTCTTTTAACTGATCCCCCTGTATTGTCTTTCAACTGATCCTCCTGTATTATCTTTTAACTGATCCCCCTGTATTGTCTTTCAACTGATCCTCCTGTATCTTTCAACTGATACCCCTGTATTGTCTTTCAACTGATCCCCCTGTATCTTTCAACTGATCCTCCTGTATTGTCTTTTAACTGACCCTCCTGTATTGTCTTTTAACTGATCCTCCTGTATTGTCTTTTAACTGATCCTCCTGTATTGTCTTTTAACTGACCCTCCTGTATTGTCTTTTAACTGATCCTCCTGTATTGTCTTTTAACTGATCCTCCTGTATTGTCTTTTAACTGACCCTCCTGTATTGTTTTTTAACTGATCCTCCTGTATTGTCTTTTAACTGACCCTCCTGTATTGTCTTTTAACTGACCCTCCTGTATTGTCTTTTAACTGACCCTCCTGTATTGTCTTTTAACTGATCCTCCTGTATTATCTTTTAACTGACCCTCCTGTATTGTCTTTTAACTGACCCTCCTGTATTGTCTTTTAACTGATCCTCCTGTATTGTCTTTTAACTGATCCTCCTGTATTGTCTTTTAACTGACCCTCCTGTATTGTCTTTTAACTGATCCTCCTGTATTGTCTTTTAACTGACCCTCCTGTATTGTCTTTTAACTGACCCTCCTGTATTGTCTTTTAACTGATCCTCCTGTATTGTCTTTTAACTGATCCTCCTGTATTATCTTTTAACTGACCCTCCTGTATTGTCTTTTAACTGACCCTCCTGTATTGTCTTTTAACTGATCCTCCTGTATTGTCTTTTAACTGATCCTCCTGTATTGTCTTTTAACTGACCCTCCTGTATTGTCTTTCAACTGATCCTCCTGTATTATCTTTTAACTGATCCTCCTGTATTGTCTTTCAACTGATCCTCCTGTATTGTCTTTTAACTGATCCTCCTGTATTATCTTTTAACTGATCCTCCTGTATTGTCTTTTAACTGATCCTCCTGTATTGTCTTTCAACTGATCCTCCTGTATTGTCTTTTAACTGACCATCCTGTATTGTCTTTCAACTGATCCTCCTGTATTATCTTTTAACTGATCCTCCTGTATTGTCTTTCAACTGATCCTCCTGTATTGTCTTTTAACTGATCCTCCTGTATTGTCTTTTAACTGATCCTCCTGTATTGTCTTTTAACTGATCCTCCTGTATTGTCTTTTAACTGATCCTCCTGTATTGTCTTTTAACTGATCCTCCTGTATTATCTTTTAACTGATCCTCCTGTATTGTCTTTTAACTGATCCTCCTGTATTGTCTATAACTGATCCTCCTGTATTATCTTTCAACTGATCCTCCTGTATTGTCTTTCAACTGATCCTCCTGTATTGTCTTTCAACTGATCCTCCTGTATTATCTTTTAACTGATCCTTCTGTATTGTCTATAACTGATCCTTCTGTATTGTCTTTCAACTGATCCTCCTGTATTGTCTTTCAACTGATCCTCCTGTATTGTCTTTTAACTGACCATCCTGTATTGTCTTTCAACTGATCCTCCTGTATTATCTTTCAACTGATCCTCCTGTATTGTCTTTCAACTGATCCTCCTGTATTGTCTTTCAACTGATCCTCCTGTATTATCTTTCAACTGATCCTCCTGTATTGTCTTTTAACTGATCCCCCTGTATTGTCTTTCAACTGATCCTCCTGTATTGTTTTTCAACTGATCCTCCTGTATTATCTTTTAACTGATCCCCCTGTATTGTCTTTCAACTGATCCTCCTGTATTATCTTTTAACTGATCCCCCTGTATTGTCTTTCAACTGATCCTCCTGTATCTTTCAACTGATCCTCCTGTATTGTCTTTTAACTGATCCCCCTGTATTGTCTTTCAACTGATCCTCCTGTATTATCTTTTAACTGATCCCCCTGTATTGTCTTTCAACTGATCCTCCTGTATTATCTTTTAACTGATCCCCCTGTATTATCTTTTAACTGACCCTCCTGTATTGTCTTTTAACTGATCCTCCTGTATTGTCTTTTAACTGATCCCCCTGTATTGTCTTTTAACTGATCCTCCTGTATTATCTTTCAACTGATCCTCCTGTATTATCTTTTAACTGATCCTCCTGTATCTTTCAACTGATCCTCCTGTATTATCTTTCAACTGATCCTCCTGTATCTTTCAACTGATCCTCCTGTATTATCTTTCAACTGATCCTCCTGTATTGTCTTTTAACTGATCCTCCTGTATTGTCTTTCAACTGATCCTCCTGTATTGTCTTTTAACTGATCCCCCTGTATTGTCTTTCAACTGATCCTCCTGTATTATCTTTTAACTGATCCCCCTGTATTGTCTTTCAACTGATCCTCCTGTATCTTTCAACTGATCCCCCTGTATTGTCTTTCAACTAATCCCCCTGTATCTTTCAACTGATCCTCCTGTATTGTCTTTTAACTGACCCTCCTGTATTGTCTTTTAACTGATCCTCCTGTATTGTCTTTTAACTGATCCTCCTGTATTGTCTTTTAACTGACCCTCCTGTATTGTCTTTTAACTGATCCTCCTGTATTGTCTTTTAACTGGTCCTCCTGTATTGTCTTTTAACTGACCCTCCTGTATTGTCTTTTAACTGATCCTCCTGTATTGTCTTTTAACTGACCCTCCTGTATTGTCTTTTAACTGACCCTCCTGTATTGTCTTTTAACTGACCCTCCTGTATTGTCTTTTAACTGATCCTCCTGTATTATCTTTTAACTGACCCTCCTGTATTGTCTTTTAACTGACCCTCCTGTATTGTCTTTTAACTGATCCTCCTGTATTGTCTTTTAACTGATCCTCCTGTATTGTCTTTTAACTGACCCTCCTGCATTGTCTTTTAACTGATCCTCCTGTATTGTCTTTTAACTGACCCTCCTGTATTGTCTTTTAACTGACCCTCCTGTATTGTCTTTTAACTGATCCTCCTGTATTGTCTTTTAACTGATCCTCCTGTATTATCTTTTAACTGACCCTCCTGTATTGTCTTTTAACTGACCCTCCTGTATTGTCTTTTAACTGATCCTCCTGTATTGTCTTTTAACTGATCCTCCTGTATTGTCTTTTAACTGACCCTCCTGTATTGTCTTTTAACTGACCCTCCTGTATTGTCTTTTAACTGATCCTCCTGTATTGTCTTTTAACTGATCCTCCTGTATTGTCTTTTAACTGATCCTCCTGTATTGTCTTTCAACTGATCCCCCTGTATTGTCTTTCAACTGATCCTCCTGTATTGTCTTTCAACTGATCCCCCTGTATTATCTTTTAACTGATCCTCCTGTATTGTCTTTTAACTGATCCCCCTGTATTGTCTTTCAACTGATCCTCCTGTATTATCTTTTAACTGACCCTCCTGTATTGTCTTTCAACTGATCCCCCTGTATTGTCTTTCAACTGATCCTCCTGTATTGTCTTTCAACTGATCCCCCTGTATTGTCTTTCAACTGATCCTCCTGTATTATCTTTTAACTGACCCTCCTGTATTGTCTTTCAACTGATCCTCCTGTATTATCTTTTAACTGATCCCCCTGTATTGTCTTTCAACTGATCCTCCTGTATTATCTTTTAACTGACCCTCCTGTATTATCTTTTAACTGATCCCCCTGTATTGTCTTTCAACTGATCCTCCTGTATTATCTTTTAACTGACCCTCCTGTATTATCTTTTAACTGACCCTCCTGTATTATCTTTTAACTGATCCACCTGTATTGTCTTTCAACTGATCCTCCTGTATTATCTTTTAACTGATCCTCCTGTATTATCTTTTAACTGACCCTCCTGTATTATCTTTTAACTGATCCTCCTGTATTATCTTTTAACTGACCCTCCTGTATTATCTTTTAACTGATCCCCCTGTATTGTCTTTCAACTGATCCTCCTGTATTATCTTTTAACTGACCCTCCTGTATTGTCTTTCAACTGATCCTCCTATATTGTCTTTTAACTGATCCTCCTGTATTATCTTTTAACTGATCCTCCTGTATTATCTTTTAACTGACCCTCCTGTATTATCTTTTAACTGATCCACCTGTATTGTCTTTCAACTGATCCTCCTGTATTATCTTTTAACTGACCCTCCTGTATTGTCTTTCAACTGATCCTCCTGTATTGTCTTTCAACTGATCCTCCTGTATTATCTTTTAACTGACCCTCCTGTATTATCTTTTAACTGATCCTCCTGTATTGTCTTTCAACTGATCCTCCTGTATTGTCTTTTAACTGATCCCCCTGTATTATCTTTTAACTGACCCTCCTGTATTGTCTTTCAACTGATCCTCCTGTATTATCTTTTAACTGATCCTCCTGTATTATCTTTTAACTGATCCCCCTGTATTGTCTTTCAACTGATCCTCCTGTATTATCTTTCAACTGATCCTCCTGTATTATCTTTTAACTGATCCTCCTGTATTGTCTTTTAACTGATCCTCCTGTATTGTCTTTCAACTGATCCTCCTGTATTATCTTTCAACTGATCCTCCTGTATTGTCTTTTAACTGATCCTCCTGTATTATCTTTTAACTGATCCCCCTGTATTGTCTTTCAACTCATCCTCCTGTATTGTCTTTTAACTGATCCCCCTGTATTGTCTTTCAACTGATCCTCCTGTATTATCTTTTAACTGATCCCCCTGTATTGTCTTTCAACTGATCCTCCTGTATTATCTTTTAACTGATCCTCCTGTATTGTCTTTTAACTGATCCCCCTGTATTGTCTTTCAACTGATCCTCCTGTATTATCTTTTAACTGATCCCCCTGTATTGTCTTTCAACTGATCCTCCTGTATTATCTTTTAACTGATCCCCCTGTATTGTCTTTCAACTGATCCTCCTGTATTATCTTTCAACTGATCCTCCTGTATTGTCTTTTAACTGATCCACCTGTATTGTCTTTCAACTGATCCTCCTGTATTATCTTTTAACTGATCCCCCTGTATTGTCTTTCAACTGATCCTCCTGTATTATCTTTTAACTGATCCTCCTGTATTGTCTTTTAACTGATCCCCCTGTATTGTCTTTCAACTGATCCTCCTGTATTATCTTTTAACTGATCCCCCTGTATTGTCTTTCAACTGATCCTCCTGTATTATCTTTTAACTGATCCCCCTGTATTGTCTTTCAACTGATCCTCCTGTATTATCTTTCAACTGATCCTCCTGTATTGTCTTTTAACTGATCCCCCTGTATTGTCTTTCAACTGATCCTCCTGTATTATCTTTTAACTGATCCCCCTGTATTGTCTTTCAACTGATCCTCTTGTATTATCTTTTAACTGATCCTCCTGTATTGTCTTTCAACTGATCCCCCTGTATTGTCTTTCAACTGATCCTCCTGTATTATCTTTTAACTGATCCCCCTGTATTGTCTTTCAACTGATCCTCCTGTATTATCTTTTAACTGATCCCCCTCTATTGTCTTTCAACTGATCCTCCTGTATTATCTTTCAACTGATCCTCCTGTATTGTCTTTCAACTGATCCTCCTGTATTATCTTTTAACTGATCCCCCTGTATTGTCTTTCAACTGATCCCCCTGTATTGTCTTTCAACTGATCCTCCTGTATTGTCTTTCAACTGACCCTCCTGTATTGTCTTTTAACTGATCCCCCTGTATTGTCTTTTAACTGATCCTCCTGTATTGTCTTTCAACTGATCCCCCTGTATTGTCTTTCAACTGATCCTCCTGTATTATCTTTTAACTGACCCTCCTGTATTATCTTTTAACTGATCCCCCTGTATTGTCTTTCAACTGATCCCCCTGTATTGTCTTTCAACTGATCCTCCTGTATTGTCTTTCAACTGACCCTCCTGTATTGTCTTTTAACTGATCCCCTGTATTGTCTTTTAACTGATCCTCCTGTATTGTCTTTCAACTGATCCCCCTGTATTGTCTTTCAACTGATCCCCCTGTATTGTCTTTCAACTGATCCTCCTGTATTATCTTTTAACTGATCCCCCTGTATTGTCTTTCAACTGATCCTCTTGTATTATCTTTTAACTGATCCTCCTGTATTGTCTTTCAACTGATCCCCCTGTATTGTCTTTCAACTGATCCTCCTGTATTATCTTTTAACTGATCCCCCTGTATTGTCTTTCAACTGATCCCCCTGTATTGTCTTTTAACTGATCCTCCTGTATTGTCTTTCAACTGATCCTCCTGTATTGTCTTTTAACTGATCCCCCTGTATTGTCTTTCAACTGATCCTCTTGTATTATCTTTCAACTGATCCCCCTGTATTGTCTTTCAACTGATCCTCCTGTATTATCTTTTAACTGACCCTCCTGTATTATCTTTTAACTGATCCTCCTGTATTGTCTTTCAACTGATCCTCCTGTATTGTCTTTTAACTGATCCTCCTGTATTGTCTTTCAACTGATCCTCCTGTATTGTCTTTTAACTGATCCTCCTGTATTGTCTTTCAACTGATCCTCCTGTATTGTCTTTTAACTGATCCCCCTGTATTGTCTTTCAACTGATCCTCTTGTATTATCTTTCAACTGATCCCCCTGTATTGTCTTTCAACTGATCCTCCTGTATTATCTTTTAACTGACCCTCCTGTATTATCTTTTAACTGATCCTCCTGTATTGTCTTTCAACTGATCCTCCTGTATTGTCTTTTAACTGATCCTCCTGTATTGTCTTTCAACTGATCCTCCTGTATTGTCTTTTAACTGATCCCCCTGTATTGTCTTTCAACTGATCCTCCTGTATCGTCTTTTAACTGACCCTCCTGTATTGTCTTTTAACTGATCCCCCTGTATCTTTCAACTGATCCCCCTGTATTGTCTTTCAACTGATCCTCCTGTATTATCTTTTAACTGACCCTCCTGTATTGTCTTTTAACTGATCCTCCTGTATTGTCTTTCAACTGATCCCCCTGTATCTTTCAACTGATCCCCCTGTATTGTCTTTCAACTGATCCTCCTGTATTGTCTTTTAACTGACCCTCCTGTATTGTCTTTCAACTGATCCCCCTGTATCTTTCAACTGATCCCCCTGTATTGTCTTTTAACTGACCCTCCTGTATTGTCTTTTAACTGATCCCCCTGTATCTTTCAACTGATCCCCCTGTATTGTCTTTTAACTGACCCTCCTGTATTGTCTTTTAACTGATCCCCCTGTATCTTTCAACTGATCCCCCTGTATTGTCTTTCAACTGATCCTCCTGTATTGTCTTTTAACTGATCCCCCTGTATCTTTCAACTGATCCTCCTGTATTATCTTTTAACTGATCCTCCTGTATTGTCTTTTAACTGATCCCCCTGTATCTTTCAACTGATCCTCCTGTATTATCTTTTAACTGATCCCCCTGTATTGTCTTTTAACTGATCCCCCTGTATCTTTCAACTGATCCTCCTGTATTATCTTTTAACTGACCCTCCTGTATTGTCTTTTAACTGATCCCCCTGTATCTTTCAACTGATCCCCCTGTATTGTCTTTCAACTGATCCTCCTGTATTGTCTTTTAACTGATCCCCCTGTATCTTTCAACTGATCCTCCTGTATTATCTTTTAACTGATCCTCCTGTATTGTCTTTTAACTGATCCCCCTGTATCTTTCAACTGATCCCCCTGTATTGTCTTTCAACTGATCCTCCTGTATTATCTTTCAACTGATCCTCCTGTATTGTCTTTTAACTGACCCTCCTGTATTGTCTTTTAACTGATCCCCCTGTATTGTCTTTCAACTGATCCCCCTGTATTGTCTTTTAACTGACCCTCCTGTATTGTCTTTTAACTGATCCCCCTGTATTGTCTTTCAACTGATCCTCCTGTATTATCTTTTAACTGATCCCCCTGTATTGTCTTTCAACTGATCCTCCTGTATTGTCTTTTAACTGATCCTCCTGTATTGTCTTTCAACTGATCCTCCTGTATTGTCTTTTAACTGATCCTCCTATATTGTCTTTCAACTGATCCTCCTGTATTGTCTTTTAACTGACCCTCCTGTATTGTCTTTTAACTGATCCCCCTGTATCTTTCAACTGATCCTCCTGTATTATCTTTCAACTGACCCTCCTGTATTGTCTTTTAACTGATCCCCCTGTATTGTCTTTCAACTGACCCTCCTGTATTATCTTTTAACTGATCCTCCTGTATTGTCTTTCAACTGATCCCCCTGTATTGTCTTTTAACTGACCCTCCTGTATTGTCTTTTAACTGATCCTCCTGTATTGTCTTTTAACTGATCCTCCTGTATTGTCTTTTAACTGATCCTCCTGTATTATCTTTCAACTGATCCTCCTGTATTGTCTTTTAACTGATCCTCCTGTATTGTCTTTTAACTGATCCTCCTGTATTATCTTTCAACTGATCCTCCTGTATTGTCTTTCAACTGATCCTCCTGTATTATCTTTTAACTGATCCTCCTGTATTATCTTTCAACTGATCCCCCTGTATTGTCTTTTAACTGACCCTCCTGTATTGTCTTTTAACTGATCCTCCTGTATTGTCTTTTAACTGATCCCCCTGTATTGTCTTTCAACTGATCCTCCTGTATTGTCTTTCAACTGATCCTCCTGTATTATCTTTTAACTGATCCTCCTGTATTGTCTTTCAACTGATCCTCCTGTATTATCTTTTAACTGATCCTCCTGTATTGTCTTTTAACTGATCCTCCTGTATTGTCTTTTAACTGATCCCCCTGTATTGTCTTTCAACTGATCCTCCTGTATTGTCTTTCAACTGATCCTCCTGTATTGTCTTTTAACTGATCCTCCTGTATTGTCTTTTAACTGATCCTCCTGTATTGTCTTTTAACTGATCCTCCTGTATTGTCTTTTAACTGATCCCCCTGTATTGTCTTTCAACTGATCCTCCTGTATTGTCTTTCAACTGATCCTCCTGTATTATCTTTTAACTGATCCTCCTGTATTGTCTTTTAACTGATCCTCCTGTATTATCTTTCAACTGATCCGCCTGTATTGTCTTTTAACTGATCCTCCTGTATTGTCTTTTAACTGATCCTCCTGTATTGTCTTTCAACTGATCCTCCTGTATTGTCTTTTAACTGATCCTCCTGTATTGTCTTTTAACTGATCCTCCTGTATTGTCTTTTAACTGATCCTCCTGTATTGTCTTTTAACTGATCCTCCTGTATTGTCTTTTAACTGATCCTCCTGTATTGTCTTTTAACTGATCCTCCTGTATTGTCTTTCAACTGATCCCCCTGTATTGTCTTTTAACTGATCCTCCTGTATTGTCTTTCAACTGATCCCCCTGTATTGTCTTTTAACTGACCCTCCTGTATTGTCTTTTAACTGATCCTCCTGTATTGTCTTTCAACTGATCCTCCTGTATTGTCTTTTAACTGATCCTCCTGTATTATCTTTCAACTGATCCTCCTGTATTGTCTTTCAACTGATCCTCCTGTATTGTCTTTCAACTGATCCTCCTGTATTATCTTTTAACTGATCCTCCTGTATTGTCTTTTAACTGACCCTCCTGTATTGTCTTTCAACTGACCCTCCTGTATTGTCTTTTAACTGACCCTCCTGTATTGTCTTTTAACTGACCCTCCTGTATTGTCTTTTAACTGATCCTCCTGTATTGTCTTTTAACTGATCCTCCTGTATTGTCTTTCAACTGATCCTCCTGTATTGTCTTTTAACTGATCCTCCTGTATTATCTTTTAACTGATCCTCCTGTATTGTCTATAACTGATCCTCCTGTATTATCTTTCAACTGATCCTCCTGTATTATCTTTTAACTGATCCTCCTTTATTTTAGATCCTCATGTATTTCTCTCTAACTGATCCTCCTGTATTTTAATTCAACTGATCCTCCTGTATTTTCTCTCAACTGATCCTCCTGTATTTTAATTCAACTGATCCTCCTGTATTTTAATTCAACTGATCCTCCTGTATTTTCTCTCAACTGATCCTCCTGTATTTTAATTCAACTGATCCTCCTGTATTTTCTCTCAACTGATCCTCCTGTATTTTCTCTCAACTGATCCTCCTGTATTTTCTCTCAACTGATCCTCCTGTATTTTCTCTCAACTGATCCTCCTGTATTTTCTCTCAACTGATCCTCCTGTATTTTCTCTCAACTGATCTTCATGTATTTTAGTTTAACTGATCCTCCAGTATTTCCTTTCAACTGATACTCCTTTATCTTCTTTTAACTGATCCTCCTGTATTTTCTTTTACTCAAAGCCAGGAACTTTTCCCCCTTGTACATGTACACACAAGTCATACGTATATACATGCGCGATGTAAGTGGCTGAGTATACCACAAGCATATGAACCCTTACAGTCGATATCAAGTGATTCAGAGTGATACTCTGTTTGGCAAATCTGCCCTTAATTTACAGGTACAGCTAATAGTTTACGAGCTGTGTGATCTGGAGCAGCTTGAAATAAAGTGTCTTACTTAAGGATACAATGCACCGCTGGGAATCGAACTCACGACCTCCCAACCATTAGTTTTCTTCACCATTATCACGTACGCACCCACCCACATACGCACACACCCATACCCATCCATACACGTACACACGCACACGCGTACACACTGACATAGTACACATGCACACATGTACACCTCCATACGTATATTCACTCCACTCTACACACGCACACCCACGTACCCCCCCCGGACACACACGTATACACAAGGCACGTGTATCGTTTGATCCAGCGGAATATCCATGATGTGACAGTTGGAAGGATATATATATATATATCTAGGGAGTATAACTTGGAGTTACTGCAGGTTCACCCGGGAGAGCACTCGATGTTTAGGTTCACTTCTGTGTTGAGGTGTAGAGCTATACAGAGTGTAATATATTGAAAGGATAACAAGGACGATCGATTGGTTACTCCTTCATTACATTTATTGGTAAGTGACGCGCGTTTCGCCACTGATCAGCTCAAGGTTCGATCT
>OZ024743.1:328960830-328965830 GCA_964016885.1 Eledone cirrhosa
CCTCTCTCACCTAGGTCTCTGTAAATCTCACCACCTCTATGTCACCTAGGTGTCTGTAACTCTCACCACCTCTCTCTCACCTAGGTCTCTGTAACTCTCACCACACCTCTCTCACCCAGGTCTCTGTAACTCTCACCACATCTCTCTCACTTAGGGCCCTGTAACTCTCACCACCTCACTTACCTAGGGCTCTGTAACTCTCACCACATCTCTCTCACCTAGGGCTCTGTAACTCTGACCACATCTCTCTCTCTCACCTAGGTCTCTGTAACTCTCACCACCTCTCTCTCACCTAGGGCTCTGTAACTCTCACCACCTCTCTGTCACATAGGTCTCTGTAACTCTCACCACATCTCTCTTACATAGGGTTCTGTAACTCTCACCACATCTCTCTCTCTCTCACATAGGTCTCTGTAACTCTCACCACCTCTCTCTCACATAGGTCTCTGTAACTCTCACCACATCTCTCTTACCTAGGGCTCTGTAACTCTCACCACATCTCTCTTACCTAGGGCTCTGTAACTCTCACCACATCTCTCTCTCTCACATATGTGTCTGTAACTCTCACCACCTCTCTCTCACATAGGTCTCTGTAACTCTCACCACCTCTCTCTCACCTAGGGTTCTGTAACTCTCACAACATCTCTCTCACCTAGGGCTCTGTAACTCTCACCACCTCCCTCTCATCTAGGCCTCTATAACTCTCACCACTTCTCTCACCTAGGTGTCTGTAACTCTCACCACCTCTCTCTCACCTAGGGCTCTGTAAACTCTCACCACATATACATATATACTCACACATCTATATATACACAGTTACAACTATACACACATCTATTACGTCATCTATGACATAACTAGACTGTTCAGATAAAACTGTCTGTGTTTCTGTCTTAACATTAATTACATCGACCCCTCCTTCCTTGTCTCTCTCACTCTTTCTGTCACTTATCACCATCTCTCTCACCTAGGTCTCTGTAATTCTCACCACCCCTTTCTCACCCAGGGCTCTGTAACTCTCACCACCTCTCTCTCACCTAAATCTCTGTAACTCTCACCACCTCTCTCTCACCTAGGGCTCTGTCACTTATCACAACCTCTCTCTCAACTAGGGCTCTGTAACTCTCACCACCTCTCTCTCACCTAAATCTCTGTAACTCTCACCACCTCTCTCTCACCTAGGCCTCTGTCACTTATCACCACCTCTCTCTTATCTAGGTCTCTGTAACTCGCACCACATCTCTCTTACCTAGGGCTCTGTAACTCTCACCACCTCTCTCTCACCTAGGGCTCTGTAACTCTCACCACCTCTCTCTCACCTCTCTCTCACCTGGGTCTCTGTAACTCTCACCACATCTCCTTTATCTTGGGTTCTGTAACTCTCACCACATCTCTCTCACCTAGGGCTCTGTAACTCTCACCACATCTCTCTTACCTAGGGCTCTGTAACTCTCACCACCTCTCTCTCACCTATGTCTCTGTAACTCTCACCACACCTCTCTCACCTAGGGCTCTGTAGCTCTCACCACATCTCTCTCACCTAGGGCTCTGTAACTCTCACCACCTCTCTCTCATCTAGGGCTCTGTAACTCTCACCACTTCTCTCACCTAGGTGTCTGTAACTCTCACCACCTCTCTCTCACCTAGGGCTCTGTAAACTCTCACCACATCTCTCACCTAGGGCCCTGTAACTCTCACAACCTCTCTCTCACGTAGGGCTCTGTAACTCTCACCGCATCTCTGTCACCTAGGGCTCTGTAACTCTCACCACCTCTCTCTCAACTATGGCTCTGTAACTCTCACCCCTTCTCTCTCACCTAGGTCTCTGTAACTCTCACCACATCTCTCTCTCTCACCTAGCTCTCTGTAACTCTCACCTCATCTCTCTTACCTAGGGCTCTGTAACACTCACCACCTCTCTCTCACCTAGGGCTCTGTAACTCTCACCACTTGTCTTTCACCTAGGGCTCTGTAACTCTCACCACATCTCTCTTACCTAGGGCTCTGTAACTCTCACCACCTCTGTCTCGCCTAGGGCTCTGTAACTCTTACCACCTCTCTGACCTAGGGCTCTGTAACTCTCACCACCTCTCTCTCACCTAGGCCTCTGTAACTCTCACCACGTCTCTCTCACCTAGGGCTCAGTAACTCTCGCCTCATCTCTCTCGCTCACCTAGGGCTCTGTAACTCTCACCACATCTCTATCACCTAGGGCTCTGTAACTCTCACAACCTCTCTCTCACCTAGGGCTCTGTAACTCTCACCACCTCTCTCTCACCTAGGTCTCTGTAACTCTCACCACACCTCTCTCACCTAGGGCTCTGTAACTCTCACCATCTCTCTCTCACCTAGGTCTCTGTAACTCTCACCACCTCTCTCTCACCTAGGGCTCTGTAACTCTCACCACTTCTCTCTCACCTAGGGCTCTGTAACTCTCACCACATCTCTCTCTCTCACCTAGGGCTCTGTAACTCTCACCACATCTCTCTCACCTAGGGCTCTGTAACTCTCACAACCTCTCTCTCACATAGGTCTCTGTAACTCTCACCACATCTCTCTCACCTAGGGCTCTGTAACTCTCACCACATCTCTCTTACCTAGGGCTCAGTAACTCTCACCACCCTCTCTCACGAAGGGCTATGTAACTCTCACCACATCTCTCACACTTACCTAGGGCTCTGTAACTCTCACCACATCCCTCTCACCTAGGGCTCTGTAACCCTCACCATATCTCTCTCACCTAGGGCTCTGTAACTCTCACCACATCCCTCTCATCTAGCGCTCTGTAACTCTCACCACATCTCTCTTTCACATAGGTCTATCTAACTCTCACCACCTCTCTCTGATCTAGGTCTATGTAACTTTCACTCCCCCTCTCTCACCTAAGGCTTTGTAATTCTCACTTTTTCTGTCATTTATCACTCCCTCTCTCTCACCTAGGACTCTGTAACTCTCACTACCTTTCTCTCACACAGGTGTCTGTAACTCTTACCCATCTCTCTCTTACTCATGCCTCACCTCCCTCTCACTTTCAGGTCTTTTCCAAACTCTTAGTTTTCTCACTCTCCTCCACCCCCTCTCTCTTATGTCTCTCTGTGTACTTTATGTCTCTTCTTTCATCTCTTTCAATCTCTCTCCCTCACGCCCTTCTCTCTTCCTCTCCAGCGTCTAAACTTCCTCAACTTCTACAAAGTGTGAACCTAATATAACCGTGTACAATTTCCCCCTGTGTTTTGTTTATTCATTTTCAACTATATATATATATATATATATATATATATATATATATATATATATATATATATATATATATATATATATATATATATATATATATATAAGTATGTACACGTACATACATATATGTATACAGACGTACAGTAGTATGTATATATATATACATACATGCACACATATATATATGTACGTATGGACTCACCGAACACCCATTACAATGCTCGGTGCTTTTGTAAACAAACATCCCGTATTAAGCCGCAGTGTCCAGCAACCATCATTGCTCACTTGTTCAACACTGACAAAGAAACGCTGTACTAGTTTCAATCTTATTAGCTATCGTCAGGTATAGCTATATATATATATAGGAACCAGTAAGACCCCGACAGCTGAGCTCAAGCCGTTTCGACGGCTAATTCTGGACAGAATTAGCCGTCGAAACGGCTTGAGCTCAGCTGTCGGGATCTTACTGGTTCCTATTACCCACTCTACTACCTCAAGTATTGAGTACTTTGGTGCGTTATGGTCCACCTGGTTCCTTACCACATTTCCTTAGTTATATATATATATATATATATATATATATATGTAAAACGAAGTAAGTGTGGTTAGGAACCAGATGGACCATACTTAGGGTAGTAGAGTGGGTAATAGGAAAATGTTCAAGACCCCACCGGCAGAGCTCAAGCCGTTTCGACTGGTAATAAATTAGCCGAACTATATATATATATATATTAGGAAAAGGAAGTAAGGTTCTATAAAAAACAGTGGTTATAGAGAAAAAGTGAAATCGGAAATAGCAGAAAATGATGACATGATATCATTAGGACTCCAGTCATTGAAATACGGAAGAAACTTCACGTGAGACCTCCAAATAGCTAGGTGTAGGCCAGAACAACAGTATATTTACCTCCCTTAAACATTGAAGGACGCATTAGATAATGTAGTCCTAGATCTACTATCAAGGACTACATTATCCAATAGCAAGAACAATAATGTCGAGTGGGGGATTTACCAGTATATATATATATATATATATATATAGATATATATATATATATATATATATATATATATATAGGAAAAGAGTCAGGACCCCGACGACTGAGCTCCGGCCATTTCGACAGCTAGTTTAGAACTAGCTGTTGAAACGGTCGAACTCAGCCGTCGGGGTCCTGAACCTTTTCCTATTACCCCCTCTACTACCCATAGTATCGAGTGCTCTGGTGCGTTATGATCCACCTGGTTCCTTACCACACTTCCTATATATATATATATATATATATATATATATATATATATATATATATATATATATATATATATATATATATATATATATATATATAGGAAGTGTGGTAAGGACAATCATATATTTTATAATTTGTTTGACCCGAATTACTTGGTCGTTTCTATTGCTGTGCGGATGACGGTTTAACCATCGTCTCAGTGTGTTTGGCCTTTAACGTATGTTGTAGCTCTGGTTCGTCAGTATTATTGAGCGCTTGCCACACATCTCGGAACTTGATTTTCGCTAATTCCAAAGCCGAAATACGATTCTCGCTAATTTATATTTATATTAATCTCCAGAGTCTAGCTATTGACCAGTTAATTTTCTTGATTTTTTTTAGTTGATTCTATTGACTGATGAATAGCTTTTGTTAACTTATAACCACTCTGTTGAGAGCTTAATTCGTTTTGTGATATTTTGCATTTTTGCAATAATATACACATACTGAATTTCATCCGCCAAAATTAAGGGTTGC
>OZ024743.1:328968330-328973330 GCA_964016885.1 Eledone cirrhosa
GTTCAACCCCTCCGAGGTTAACTTTGCCTTTCATCCTTCCGGGGTCGATAAAATAAAGTACCAGTAATACACTGGGATAATTGCTGGCGTTGTGCCAAAAGTAGAAATATTTATTTGCGTGTGTGTGGGAAAAGAGTGCATAATGTTAAATATATTTAGGTTGTGCGGATGAAACGAAATAAAAGGTGTGTGAAAGTGGTGTGTGTGTGTAACAAGGTATAGGAGTGTGTATGTTAGTGTATTGGTATGTGTGTACGTGTTCATGTATGTAAGTGTGTAAGTTTCTGTAGGGGATGTTTGTGTGTGTGTGTTTAGATGGTCCGAAGTTTGGGTGTGTGTGATGTTAAATGTGTGCGAGTTACCGTAGTGTGTGTGTGTTGATAGTGGATATGAGTGTTGTCTGTTAGAGTATTCGTGTGTATATATGTGTATGTGAATAACGTTCATGTGTGTGTGTGTGTATGTTTCTGTAGAGATGTTGGTGTGTGTGTGTGTGTTAGAATGGTCCGAGGTTTGCGGTAGATCGAAGTGAAATGCACTTCGAGGAGGTCAGGGCGGAAGGGAGGTGGTGGCTCACGCAGAACGGAAGTGGCAGTGGTGGGATGTGGAAGTTGTAGTGTCGGGTGGAGGAAGCTAGAGGGTAAACAAAATAAAATAGTTGCTTAAATACGTGTGTTATTTTTCCTCATTTTTTCCCGTTCTCTCATCTTCTCGTTCTTTATTTTTCTATCATATCTTTTATTTATAACTCTATTTTCTGATGAAGGACTAGTGTCAGAAACGTTAAGATTCTTTCCTGTTATTTCGAATGTTAAAGTAATATATTTCTTCAACGTACTGTCGTTTGCTTTGTTATTTCTGTTTTTAATTTTTTACATGAACACACACACAGATATATATATATATTTTTTCATTTATCGTGGCTAAGTAATGAGTCTTGTTACTCTGGAGTTTCACCTGCGCACCCACACGATCATCACGTGAGTGCGCAGGTGAAACTCCAGAGTAACAAAAATTACTATTTAGCCATAATAAATGAATATTTAAATTTTATGGTATTCAGTACTATTTCTTCCGTCAACCACATACAGATATATATATATATGAAAAACGTAAAATAAGAAAATTATAGTAATTAGCTTACTTACTTAAATTTAACTCCAACTAATTAGTTTCTGAAAGGGAATATACATAGTCTCCAAATGGAGACCATGGAGAAACCTTTTCTTCATCAGGGAGTCATTCTCAGCTAAGATACCTGGCGATGCGCGGACACAGGGAACTTATACAAAAATAATAGCTGAGAATGACTCCCTGATGAAGAAAAGGTTTCTCCATTGTATCCATTTGGAGACTATGTATATTCCCTTTCAGAAACTAATTAGTTGGAGTGAAATTTAAGTAAGTAAGCTAATTACTATAATTTTCTTATTTTACGTTTTTCATATAATTGTTCTGCATCCCCTTGCATTGAACCACAAAGTTACTAAGACAAAACCTATATATTTGCTTGCATAGGTATACATCTGTATATATATGTTGGTAGATATACTAATATCTAGGTTGAGATGCAATTTTGGTTGTATTGTGCTGCGCTTTCTAGCAAAAAGCCACCAGCCGTAAGCAACTAATCACATTCTGTCTAACCTGACCGCTGCTACGTCACGATTCTTAGCCATTTTTGAATGTATTCTTGGCGTGATCTCTTTGGAAAATTTATTGTCTAAATTTGAGCTAACTTCCTGAAGAGTCCGGTGCTCTAGGTGTCCGATGCTATCGGATATCTTAAAATACCGACGAAACCATGGTAGAGGTAACTAAATATGTTCACTTTTCTCCTAGTTTATTTTACACCTAATTATGTTTGGTTGACTGTATATCTGAGCGATTCATACACGCTGTCGAAATACTCGATAAATATTCCGTTGCAACTGACGCGAAGGACTACTTTCGGTTATTTGTCGGAGCTTTCTTCATAGAAGCCTTTATTCTTATAGCTTGGTCTAATCGATTTTTTATATGGTTAATTATGCTAATTGGGAGAGGAAATGGTATATATTTTATCTGGTGATTCTATAGACATGTTTTATGATATATATATATATATATATATATATATATATATATATATCAAGTAAAAATATTTTCGAAACAGCGAGCGGGTTTGAAATTATTATAAATGTAAGCTATCGCCGTATTTTGACTAAAGAAATTATTTAGCCTGATAGTGGGGTTAAGAACCCTCGGAGAAATGGAAAAAGATGAGTATTGACTCCCATGTACGTCAATACTCATCTTTTTCCATTTCTCCGAGGGTTCTTAACCCCACTATCAGGCTAAATAATTTCTTTAGTCAATATATATATATATTGTATTAATCTCCCGAGTCTTACAATTAACCTGTTAATAATTCTATTGACAGAAAAATTGCATAAGTTTATTTTAAAAACTACCAGGTTGAGTGCTTATTCGATTTGTGCTATTTATGCAATTTTTTGCATGATTTACACATACTGAATTGATTTGCCAAAATCTGAGGGTTTTCCCCTTGTGTGTTACACATGTGCTTTTACAAAGCACTACGTCGTTCACGAACCTGGCACAGAACAAAATACCTGTTGATAACGTGATAATCCTTGTTCGATCATTATACCAAAAGCTTATAGTTTTAAGCAGACAGTATTATTGATTTAGGTCTCATAGAAACCCTGTATTTGGATTTTACCATCAACTCCAATGGGTCCAGGTTTGTTCATATATTTGTATATATATATATATATATATATATATATATATATATATATATGATTTTATCATTTATTTTGTCTGACCTGATTAGCTTGATTTATTTTTTTGGCTTAGGTGGTTAATGCCTTCTTGACTGCCTTTTCAGTTTTGTATGGCCTTTATAACCTATGTTTAGCTCTGGTTTTTTAACTATGGAGCGCTTGCCAGCATGACTCTCATTTTGCGTTTCGTTTCGCTTTTTCTACCCGCCGAAATGCGATTCTCGCTGAATATATATATATATATATATATATATATATATATACGTAATGAAGGAGTAACCAATCGTCCTTGTTATTTTATTTCACTATAATACACTCTGTCCTGCTCTACACATCTACACGGAATTGAACCTAAACATCATCGAGTGCTCACCCGGATGAACCTACAGTAACTCCAAGTTACACTCCCTTGATATATATATATATATATATATATAGAGAGAGAGAGATAGATAGGTAGATAGATAGATAGCTATATATTTGCGTGTGTGTATCAGGATAGAACCAGTCTGTCTACATGTTTGAGCTTACGTTTGTGCTAGAACTGGTGTTCCTTAAAGTAATACTTAGACAAACAGAAATCGATAAAATAAGTGTCAGACATAAAGCAAATCAGTACAGGGGTCGATTTGATCAATTAAATCCTTTTAAAGTACTACCCCAGCATGGCCGCCGTCAAATGAGTGAAAGAATTAAATAGTACAAGCAATATATGTTGTTACACAAACTCTCTCTCTCTCTCCCTCTCTCCCCCTCTCTCTCTCACCCCCTCTCTCTCTCTGTATATATATATATATATACATATGAAAAGAGTCAGGACCCCGACGGCTGAGCTCCGGCCGTTTCGACAGCTAGATCAGAACTGTTTGGATCTAGCTGTCGAAACGGCCAGAGCTCAGCCGTCGGGGTCCTGACTCTTTTCCTATTTCCTATCACCCACTCTACTACCCTAAGTATCCAGTACTCTGGTGCGTTCTGGTCCATCTGGTTTCTTACCACACCTTTGTTATATATATATATATATATATATATACTACCCTAAATATATACACTATATATATATATATATATATATATATATATATATATATATATATATATATATATATATATAAGTAAAAGGTAAACCTTATGTACCTTCACACACACACACACACACACATTTATATATATATATATATATATATATATATATATATATATATATATATATAATGAAAAATTGAACAGGGACAGAACAGAGAGGCAGTACAATAAATGTATATATATATATATATATATATATATATATATATATATATATATATATATATATATATATATATATATATATATATATGGGATAACAAGTTATCGTTATAGGTAATCCAGTTAGAGGTTGTGAGTACTCTGCGTCGTGGATAGTTTTAACGTACGGCTTTATTTGACTCAACAAGATGCTTCCATAGTTATGCAGCGAGTTCGCGGTAATTTCTATGCAGGTTATACTTGGATTAATAATAGTTAAAGAATATAAAATCTTGCCTTAAAGGAAGTGGAAGTGGAACCAAAGTAGATAAAAGAATTAGTACCAGTTATAACCTTACATTCATACACTAAATTTTTATCAAGACATTGGTTACTAAGAGGACAGTTCTAATAGGGCAATGGACTTAACATGTTTGTTGTTGAACCAGAGATAAATGTCTCATATAGGATGTTACTGTTATATATATGTATGAGATGAAAGAATGGTATTTAACTAATGTAATGGTACGCGATGGGGCCCACCCACAGCCCCGGCGGACAGAATGGAGAAGGCGTTTCCCTGGAGGACGGCAAGGGAGACGCGCTGGAAAAGCCACTCCAACTCGCAGGGCTCACACCTACGGCTGGCCAGCTCAGCGCCTATGGTGGTGAGCAAGGAGGTAGCCCTGGGGCCGAGGACACGAGAAGTTTCCACTGCCAGGGGAACGACCGCAAACCTGTCGGAGAGCGACCGGTATTTGAGGAGTTTGGCCCCCTCAGCCCGACGTGCAGCAGAACCTGGGTCAGTCGCAGACTGCACCAGGTTGCGGCTGCAGAAAGTGTCGGTGCAAGTGGCATCCCAGACGAGGGGTTTGCCACCGCGGAACGGGAAGATGGTCATGCCATAGTTAAAGAAAGAAGAGTAATATGGTTGGCTGTACAATAAGGGCTTTATTTAAAGTACTGACAATTGTTTCGTTGATC
>OZ024743.1:328983330-328990830 GCA_964016885.1 Eledone cirrhosa
GCCACTCCCAGTCACTGGCTCGATTGGAGTCCAGGGCGCTCTCAATCGAGGAAGCGAGGGCATCGGCTACCGGCACCCGTGCCGCTCTCGGGATCCTGAGTGGGATCTTCCGGAGCCGCCTGAGCCGAGCGATGTTGACCAGCGAGGCTCGGGCGTCAGGCAAGCTCGCTGTCCCATCTGGT
Source organism: Eledone cirrhosa (assembly GCA_964016885.1). Lineage (NCBI taxonomy): Eukaryota > Metazoa > Mollusca > Cephalopoda > Octopoda > Eledonidae > Eledone > Eledone cirrhosa. The sequence continues at coordinate 328,983,513 of OZ024743.1, forward strand.
GGTGTGCCAGACGGCCGTGGCTGGGAAGACGTGGGGGAAGAGGCAGCTCCTGCACCTCCACGCTGCGAGGGCACTGGAAGCTCGACGAGTCAAGCCAACGCAGGTGAGGTGGTGGAAGCAGCCGCACCCCAAACAGTTCCGGCCCCTCTTCCGTTTGTTAGTAGTGCCGCAAGTGCTCCAGGTGTCGATTTGGAGGGGTGGAGGATGGGGCGTGGGGCCGGGGACTGGGGCACCGAGCGGCATCAGGGGTGGGTGGCTGGTGTGTGTGGTTGGAAGGGAAAGTGGTGGTAAGAGGTCAGCATAGCTCACCTATATATATGGAGGTGCCAGAAAACGAGAGCGAAAAGAGGGTGCATGGAGGGGGAGACACAGGAAGGTAGAATGGCAGTAAATGAATGAGTGAATGGATGGATGTACAAAAAAAGGGTGGGGGGGGGGGAACAAGGGGTTGTTCCCAGCGGAAAGATCCAGAATTCAGCACGCACACATGCGAGCAACTGACCAGTGTGTCAAAGACGATATTCTCAATGGACGCGCTTACAATATTTGAATATAACTGAACCGTCGTGTCATTTAATTTGAAAAGTGGAGCAAAATAAAAGGAAACGGCGCGTGGAACCTAGGGACAGCTGGGGAATGTGTATAGTTCTTCCTATCTTATTGTATCTTACGTAGCTTCAATTTTGATACTTCTCGACTTTAGCACTAACTTCACTAGCATGGATGGCTACGAATACATGGCATGTTACGACACAGGCTGGCTATGGATACCCTTCTAGCTGCACTCAGAGTGACTGGGTCTGTCCACTCCCTTGAATGCCTGGAAATAAACTAAATTTCCCTTTTCTATGGTAAACCGTAATTATTTGGAAGGGTCCGACTTTTGAGCCCTGTGTGTGTTGGGGATGGGGTGGGGGTGGGGGTGGGGGTGGGGGCGCCTTTCTCAGTTGTTGTTAACCGCCATACTTTACTACTATCATAATTTAATATAATATAACATTGAACTATGAGGGGAATCCGAAGCAGATAGCAACTGAGCTTAGCTTAACTAACATTGTGTTATCTGTCTTATTAGGTCCCTGATTTACACAACTCTATAATTGGAATCATTAACGTAACTGGTCTACTTATTTAAACATTTAGTTTTAATCTTCAATTCCTAAAATTAATCCTAACTCCAACTTATATACATTTCTAACCGGATTTTGTCTCTACTTGATATGTTTCTGGTCCCCAACCCCGCATGTTGTATGCTTTCTGTGAGTGCATAGACCTTAGCTTGACCCAGGCGAATTACCATTCTCTGTAACACGATATTCTCCCCCTCACTGGCCTGCTGTCCGAAGTTTGCTAGAGTTGAGGGGTAGTATTGATTCGCCAAGTAAACTACACACCCTCCTATCCGCTAGCAAACTAGCAGGACAGATTTATTAAAAATAACCTCAGTCAGAGGTGGGCGAGCAATGTGGCAGCATGCCACTACATCCATCTCTGGGTCAAAAGCATAGCACAGAGTTTTTTTCTCTTTGTTTTTATTTGCTTGTTTCCTTAAAGCTTACCATCATACAGTTGGTATACATCTATTACGCAATTTACACCTGATGAGGTCACCGGGTTCTTACGTAACCTGGCCACTGAAATGTGCATAGCATTTACAGTAATAAAAAACAATTAAGGAAATTCAATATATTTGACCTCCTGTCATTTCACTTTATAATAAATATATATACATACTAGCAGCAGTACCCAGCGTTGCCTGGGTAGGTAAAATAATATCTGCTTTGATGAAAAGGTGTTGATCTTAGCGACTGCTTCTCGATGACTCATCTATGACCACACAGGCCATTCGGGGAAGGGTGGTGATGACCTCTATCACTGAGAAACGCGGGTGACTGACGAAGGGGCATGCTGGGGGTGGGGAGTTTCGAATTTGAATGAAATCGGTTGAAAAATGTGGGAGCTAGAGCCGAAAAGGCGGAAATTTGAGCGAACAGGTGGTATTTTCGAATATTTAAGCGGATGCCACGCCGTTCCTGAACAAAAAATGCAAAATGTAAAGTCACTTTAAGACGTGAAATAATCATATCTATCGTAGTGTAAAATTTGAACAAAGTAGGTTGATTAATGTGGGAGCTAGAGCCGAAAAAGTGGAAATTTGAGTCTCAAAGTGGTATTTTTGAATATTTAAGCGGCTGCCGCGCCGTCCCTGAAGAACAAATGCAAAATATAAAGCCATTACAGGATGTGCAATGATAAATTCTATTTTGCTTTAAAATTTGAACGAAATCGGTGGCAAAATGTGGGAGCTAGAGCCAAAAATCTTATTTTTCGATACCTAAAAAAAGGTGATCCCCCCTGATCGATTTTTATCTGCAGAATGACCCCTTAATAAAAAATAAAAAAAACGATACGCTGATATATAGAAAACACTCCCCGATGACTAATCTATAAGCCTGTAAAGTTTCATGAAAATCGGTCGTAAGATATAGACCCCTATAGGTAATACACAGACACACAGACACACATACACACATACTTAATTTTATATATATACAGATATATATATATATATATATATATATGTATATATGTATATATATATATATATATATATATATATATATATATATATATTTATATATATTTATATATGTGTGTGTGTGTGGATGGGGGTAGGTATAATATATACACTACATGTGGGTGGTTGCCAATGCTGAGCTTGGAATGTTTCCCAACTAATGTTAGTAGTAATATGCTTATTAAAAGGACGACAAGGGCAGATAACAAAGGTGCTTACCAAATTAGAGTGGTACCATATCTTGCCAAAATAATATGAAGACGTTAGGAACGGTTGGTAGCCACCAGGGTGTATATTTGAGATAAACAGATAAACACGAAAAATATACGCATATATATACACTGGCATATTGTCGGACTATACTTGTATCCCTGTGTGTATTACATGTAGGAACCCATACTTTTATTATTATTCTCCCCAATAGTAGAGAAACCTATAGTCGTCTGAATGGCTGCTATTTTTAGCAGTACAGGATTGACTTGTCCACCGTGCTCTCGCCTTTGCACACGGTACCATACCAAATACTGCTTTATCATTCATTTGCTTTCATTCTGAGGCAGTTTAGAATGGCGCCAGTTTGAAATTTTTAACTCGGGAATTTTATATTCTCCGGGAGAGAAATGTCTTCTGATGATAATCTCCTTCTCAATGAAATTCCGCCTGGATTATCTATTCGTTTGGGATTTGAAACCGCGGTAAAGGCCCATATAATAAGTACAGTTAATTAAAAAAAAATTATTTAAAATTTTTATCTTTATTTGCTTTCCCTTGATTTTATATGTTCTGGCTTGTTAATTTATTAACTTGCCATTGAACCACACTGGCATACGGTCGGGCTATACTTGTATCCCTGTGTGTATTATTTATATGTAGGAACACATACTTTTATTATATATATATATATATATATATATATATATATATATAATTGTTTCTACTTTAGGCACAAGGCCAGCAAATACTCAGTGCATTACTGGTACTTTATTTTATCGACCCCGTAAGGATGAAAGGCAAAGTCAACCTCGGTGGGATTTGAACTCAGATCGTAAAGGGACGTAACTATGCTGGAAAGCATGGCGCCCGACCCTCTACCGATACTGCCAATCCACCGCCCTATATATATATATATATACATATATACATATATATATATACATATATACATATATATATATACATATATACATATATATATATATATATATATATATATATATATATATATATATATATATATATATATATATATATATATATATATATATATATATATATATATATATATATATATATATATATATATATATATATATATATATATATATATATACAGTATTTTCCGTTGTGTTGTAATATAAATATTACACACAGTAGATTATCAGCTCACGTAGAGTTTGCTCGACGGTTTCAGTTGTAGTTCCAAAAGTAATCCGGAGAAAAATAGAAAGATTTGAATGGATACACTTTAGTTGAAAGGAATTTATTGACACGTGTTTCTATAACAGTTACATAACCTAAAACAGCTGCTATCTACAAACTTTTAGTTATGCAGACATTCAATATTTCAATGTTATTATTTACTGTCATTTCATCAGAATAATATTACTGTGAGGACCTATTTAGTTTTTATAGAGAATATTAGGAGGGAGGGGTGAAGTTGTTAGAAGAATAGTTGAAGGAGTGGTTTTTCGATAGCAGTGAGAATTCTTGGTGGCAGTGAGTAATTAGATTCCCATCTGTTGTTTTGACATTTTTTATAGAATATATTATTGGTTATTTTTCTAAATCTATAGAAGGATTAGAGATAGTAAAGATATGCGTGGTTGGTTTTGTGTTTGCACTTAATTAACATTCAGACTTAAATTTTTCTTTCAAGTGTAAGTATCCTTTCACCCACGCATTCACACACAAATATATTTGCACACCTCTACAAAATACATATAGTCACAATTCACATATTCATACTTACATATATATACACATGCATACACATATATATACACACATGTATTCATGTACATACATACGCGCTCATGTGTATACATTTTCATACTCAACTTATCTTTATATACACACGTATAGACACACACATATATACATACATACTCTAGTCCATGTGTACACACATACACATACATACACATCCATATACACATATATACATACATATATATATATATATATATACACATATATATATATATATATATATATATATATATATATATATACATATATATATAAGCACTTTAATACATGAATACACTTACATCTAACTATACACATCAAACATATATATATATTTACTTATTTATATACATTTTCACATATATATACATACTTATGGACGTTTTTAGACACATTCATTATCGCATATTTGCACCTATTCTCATCAGCATATATTTCCATTATTAGTGTGGTAATTTAAGGTTATTAATATATGTTGAGAAGAGATTGTTTTTATATTTTTCTAACTAGATTAAGGTTTATATAGTTGGGGGATGTCCCTCTTTTATGTAATATTCGGCTTGTAGTGGGAAAAAAGGGTTTTAGTTCTGTGACGGCAGAATAATGTTCGTTCAATTCTGTTATTCAGCAGTTTCTTCTTGTGTGTGATTATGTAATAAATCTCAAGATTACACAATTTGCAGAAATTTTGGCTCCTGGAAAAGCTTTTGGTTTTAGCTAATTTCTCCCATTTTAGGGTAAACTTTTGATCGCTATCCCTGAGCGTCCAAGCTTTTTCTGCTAAAGTTGTTACATTTCTTTGGCTCTGGTGTTTTATTGAGTAAGAATGCCTATACAATCGAGATTTAAACGATGTTGCCGTTGATCCCACGTAATACCACTCGTTGCCTCCAGATTTAATGGTACACTTATAAATAATATTTTTTTCCAGGCAGTTATTGCCGAGGGGGCAGTTGTCAGGATAGGTGCAGTTACAGTTGTGTACGTTGGGTTTTCTCTGGAGTAGTATTGCGGACGAACTTAGGTGTGGTTTATTTATGTTCTGTAGTGTATTGTCTACTGTTTTTTTTGTGTTCTTTGTACTTAAGTTCTTAGTGTTTTCGTTTAACCTTCTAGTATTGATCTTTTTTATGTGTTGTTCAAGGTTTAACGCTGTAGAGTATGACAGTCTTATAGTGGTAGGGTTTAGGATTTTGTGGTATTTGTGTGATGTGGGAAAATGTCTTTTAATTATTTTAAAGAAGAGTACTGGTAAATTTGTACTAATGGAACTATTGTATTCGGGGTTATACCATAAGTACTCTTTGCATCGCTTTCTATTAGTTTTGTTTGTTGGTTTACTGGTGTGCATACTATGGTAGTAAGTGTGGTTTGGTGTTGTGTTATTATATCTACCTATGTGGGATTTATTTTGGGTGTTTTGATTGTTCCCATCTATGTACTCTATTTTGTTGAGGTAGCCTGCTTTACTAAGGGCGTTATCGTAGTACTCGGCGTGTTCCTTAAATACTTGTATGTTAGAAGATAGACCCGAGATTCTAAGGGAAATATTTTTAGGGATAGATTTAATTATAGAGATGGGGTGGTTAGACCCAACATTTACGTATTTGAGATTTTCATTCAATTTATGAAACGGTTTAATCAAACCAGAGTTTAAATTGAGTGTGACATCCAGGAAGTTAACTACTTTAAGGTTGTATTCATATGTTATAGTTAGTCCTATTTCGAATAGTAGTTTTCTTATATCTTTGCGTAGTTTTTCTAGTTTTTGGTTATTAAGGTTTTTAGCTAGGAGGAGAACATCGTCGCGGTATATTCCGCCGTGGAGATTGCTGAATTTTTCCTGGAGTCTAAAAGCGATAAATAACCCCACAATATCAGTTATTTCCGCCGAATCGTTAGAGCCCATTGTTATGTCAAAGTTAGAGGGTCTATCTTTACGTACCCAATAACTGTTCTCAAATTTAACTATAGTTTTCCTAGCTTCTAATATAATCTTAATTTCATCGTTTGTAAGGTCAGAGTTATCCTTAGCAAACTTAATGGCTCTATTCAAAGTTTCAGGTGATATCGATGAGTAATATTCATCGATATCAAACTGGATAAACTTAGATTTATTCTTATTGCTAATGCTATTAAACCATCTTATTGCTTCTTGGGTCTTCCCCCAGAGTTTAATGTTAACCTTAGCCTTAATTTGGGGGATGATTCTATCTAAGATATATTTGTTTATTTTACCTATATCTGATTTAGAGGGGCAGATTAATCTAATTTTAGGGTCATTATCAAAGTTTACCTTGTGGTCCTTAAGATTGAAGGTGGGTACCGCCGGTAAGAGTGGTCCTGTCCTATCTTCGATTCCGAGATTTTTCACTATTTCGCATGCCTCATCATTGATGTGCTTAAGGGTTACTTCACTCGTTTTTCTATATTTTTTATGTAATTCTTTTCGAATGAAGTTGTTGTATGTAGTGCAATCCATAGTGTACAGGTTTGATGTTTTGTCCGCTTTTACTACAATTCCTTTGGTGTTTTTAAGGTCGTCCAGTAGTTTTTTTATATCTTTCTGTAATTTGCTGTTGGTGTTGCGTCCTTTGAATTTAATTTTAAGGATTAAGTTCATAAGGTCCTGCTCAAATACATCTAATAGTGGGTTGGTGGGTGGGTTTTTACAAGTCCTAAAACCGAATTTGTTGTTTACACCACTTTCTAATGTTGAGTTCATACGGCTTCTATCATAGTGGAGCGTTTTCCACCTGACACGTCGAATGA
>OZ024743.1:329000830-329010830 GCA_964016885.1 Eledone cirrhosa
AACACTAACAGAGAACGACAGAAAACTACGGACAAAAATATGAACTTTTCTCTCTAAATATTTATATAAAAACTAAAAAAAATTTTTCTCTATTTTATTATTATTCGTATAAATATGCAATTTAACTGCTCTACACACTGCCGTCGTTGAAAAAAGCATATAAAGCTGAAACCAGTACACGATTAAATGCGGAAATCCCCACTTTGTAAATACATGTTTTGATGTTATACTGAAAAAATCCCTCTACCATTTTCTACTGTATTTTTTCCCCTTTTTACTATTTGTTTATATATATATATATATATATATATATATATATATATATATATATATATATATATATATATATATATATATATATATATATATATATTTATTTATATATATAAGTAGAAGGGATATTTAATTTGTTGGAAATTCAACAAATATAAATGTTTATAACTGATTCAGAGCACTCGAAAGTTTTCTGGAGTGAATATTCAATGATATTAAATTTATGACTACCCAAAGAAAATTCAATTGATAAGGTATGTTTCCTTGGCTATGTCAACATTTATAAAACGCACTTTGTATTTTATCTGATAAAAGCGGACCAAAGTTTTTGGTACCCTTGAAATATATATAATAGAATAAATATGATTTTATAAATATAGCTTCCATTTATTTAATATCATTATATATATATGCGTGTATATTTAATACATGCATACATTTATTTTTTTTAAAATCTAATTGAGTTCTTAACACGCGGGTTTAAATTTGTTGACGGAATTTATCTCACCCACGTGTATATTATTTTACTTTCTTGTGTTTCGCGATTACCTCCCCTTTCCGCTTCGTGACGCTGTGTAGTTCCTCTTTCTGAGACTGCTGGAATTTCAAATTTGGTGCTCATTATGTTGCATGAAGAGATGGTTAGCTGACACAAAAAATAACATCGGTAGGGAATTTTTTCTTGTATCAATGTTTTACGGGCGTCCACTGATGATTTATAAGTTCCCTCCTGCATGTATTCTTACGGAAATATATGTTGGCTTTTACATAACCCGGATACATTATCCCAACTTGTAAAAAACTTATAATGAAACAACTGTTTGGAAAGAGAGATATATATTTTAATTTTAATTGTATCTCATATAAAATAATACAGCTGGCTTTCCACAAAATACATATAGTTAGCACCCCAAACATATAATTGGGATTATACTAAGGTATATCCTAATGTTTGTTGAGTGAGATGGTTGCCAGTCAGAGTATAGCTTAAGGCTTTCTCTGTTTATGTATTTAATATATATAGATATATATATATATATAGGAACAAGTATAACCCCGACGGCAGAGCTCAAGCCGTTTCGACAGAATTAGCCGTCGAAACTGCTTAAGCTCTGCCGTCGGGGTCATACTTGTTCCTATTACCCACTCTACCACCCTAAGTAGGACCATAAGGACCATAACGCACTTTGGTGCGTTATGGTCCTTACCCCATTTCCTTCGTTATATATATATATATATATATATATATAAATATAGACATAGAATATTCGAAAATATTCTGTATGTTTATAATAAACATTTTGAAGACCTAATCGCTATAGAATAGAATACGTCACGTATTACAATTAGATTCTCGATAAAAGCAAGGGAAGTAATCTACGCGTTTCATTCTCGTTAGAAATCATCAGGACTACATATCCAGTGCTTTTATCGAGAATGACACAGCTAGAGACTTATAGAATACTTAGCTGTGAACAGGAACTGGTTTGAAAGAGCGGTTGCCGGTCCGGCAGAAATTAGAAATTGGAATAAATGCTCTGAAATAGCGATATATATGTGAATATAGACATAGAATATTCGAAAATATTCTGTATGTTTATAATAAACATTTTGAAGACCTAATCGCTATAGAATAGAATACGTCACGTATTACAATTAGATTCTCGATAAAAGCAAGGGAAGTAATCTACGCGTTTCATTCTCGTTAGAAATCATCAGGACTACATATCCAGTGCTTTTATCGAGAATGACACAGCTAGAGACTTATAGAATACTTAGCTGTGTACAGGAACTGGTTTGAAAGAGCGGTTGCCGGTCCGGCAGAAATTAGAAATTGGAATAAATGCTCTGAAATAGCGATATATATGTGAATATAGACATAGAATATTCGAAAATATTCTGTATGTTTATAATAAACATTTTGAAGACCTAATCGCTATAGAATAGAATACGTCACGTATTACAATTAGATTCTCGATAAAAGCAAGGGAAGTAATCTCCGCGTTTCATTCTCGTTAGAAATCATCAGGACTACATATCCAGTGCTTTTATCGAGAATGACACAGCTAGAGACTTATAGAATACTTAGCTGTGTACAGGAACTGGTTTGAAAGAGCGGTTGCCGGTCCGGCAGAAATTAGAAATTGGAATAAATGCTCTGAAATAGCGATATATATGTGAATATAGACATAGAATATTCGAAAATATTCTGTATGTTTATAATAAACATTTTGAAGACCTAATCGCTATAGAATAGAATACGTCACGTATTACAATTAGATTCTCGATAAAAGCAAGGGAAGTAATCTACGCGTTTCATTCTCGTTAGAAATCATCAGGACTACATATCCAGTGCTTTTATCGAGAATGACACAGCTAGAGACTTATAGAATACTTAGCTGTGTACAGGAACTGGTTTGAAAGAGCGGTTGCCGGTCCGGCAGAAATTAGAAATTGGAATAAATGCTCTGAAATAGCGATATATATGTGAATATAGACATAGAATATTCGAAAATATTCTGTATGTTTATAATAAACATTTTGAAGACCTAATCGCTATAGAATAGAATACGTCACGTATTACAATTAGATTCTCGATAAAAGCAAGGGAAGTAATCTACGCGTTTCATTCTCGTTAGAAATCATCAGGACTACATATCCAGTGCTTTTATCGAGAATGACACAGCTAGAGACTTATAGAATACTTAGCTGTGTACAGGAACTGGTTTGAAAGAGCGGTTGCCGGTCCGGCAGAAATTAGAAATTGGAATAAATGCTCTGAAATAGCGATATATATGTGAATATAGACATAGAATATTCGAAAATATTCTGTATGTTTATAATAAACATTTTGAAGACCTAATCGCTATAGAATAGAATACGTCACGTATTACAATTAGATTCTCGATAAAAGCAAGGGAAGTAATCTACGCGTTTCATTCTCGTTAGAAATCATCAGGACTACATATCCAGTGCTTTTATCGAGAATGACACAGCTAGAGACTTATAGAATACTTAGCTGTGTACAGGAACTGGTTTGAAAGAGCGGTTGCCGGTCCGGCAGAAATTAGAAATTGGAATAAATGCTCTGAAATAGCGATATATATGTGAATATAGACATAGAATATTCGAAAATATTCTGTATGTTTATAATAAACATTTTGAAGACCTAATCGCTATAGAATAGAATACGTCACGTATTACAATTAGATTCTCGATAAAAGCAAGGGAAGTAATCTCCGCGTTTCATTCTCGTTAGAAATCATCAGGACTACATATCCAGTGCTTTTATCGAGAATGACACAGCTAGAGACTTATAGAATACTTAGCTGTGTACAGGAACTGGTTTGAAAGAGCGGTTGCCGGTCCGGCAGAAATTAGAAATTGGAATAAATGCTCTGAAATAGCGATATATATGTGAATATAGACATAGAATATTCGAAAATATTCTGTATGTTTAAAATAAACATTTTGAAGACCTAATCGCTATAGAATAGAATACGTCACGTATTACAATTAGATTCTCGATAAAAGCAAGGGAAGTAATCATACAGAATATTTTCGAATATTCTATGTCTATATTCACATATATATCGCTATTTCAGAGCATTTATTCCAATTTCTAATTTCTGCCGGACCGGCAACCGCTCTTTCAAACCAGTTCCTGTACACAGCTAAGTATTCTATAAGTCTCTAGCTGTGTCATTCTCGATAAAAGCACTGGATATGTAGTCCTGATGATTTCTAACGAGAATGAAACGCGTAGATTACTTCCCTTGCTTTTATCGAGAATCTAATTGTAATACGTGACGTATTCTATTCTATAGCGATTAGGTCTTCAAAATGTTTATTATAAACATACAGAATATTTTCGAATATTCTATGTCTATATTCACATATATATCGCTATTTCAGAGCATTTATTCCAATTTCTAATTTCTGCCGGACCGGCAACCGCTCTTTCAAACCAGTTCCTGTACACAGCTAAGTATTCTATAAGTCTCTAGCTGTGTCATTCTCGATAAAAGCACTGGATATGTAGTCCTGATGATTTCTAACGAGAATGAAACGCGTAGATTACTTCCCTTGCTTTTATCGAGAATCTAATTGTAATACGTGACGTATTCTATTCTATAGCGATTAGGTCTTCAAAATGTTTATTATAAACATACAGAATATTTTCGAATATTCTATGTCTATATTCACATATATATCGCTATTTCAGAGCATTTATTCCAATTTCTAATTTCTGCCGGACCGGCAACCGCTCTTTCAAACCAGTTCCTGTACACAGCTAAGTATTCTATAAGTCTCTAGCTGTGTCATTCTCGATAAAAGCACTGGATATGTAGTCCTGATGATTTCTAACGAGAATGAAACGCGTAGATTACTTCCCTTGCTTTTATCGAGAATCTAATTGTAATACGTGACGTATTCTATTCTATAGCGATTAGGTCTTCAAAATGTTTATTATAAACATACAGAATATTTTCGAATATTCTATGTCTATATTCACATATATATCGCTATTTCAGAGCATTTATTCCAATTTCTAATTTCTGCCGGACCGGCAACCGCTCTTTCAAACCAGTTCCTGTTCACAGCTAAGTATTCTATAAGTCTCTAGCTGTGTCATTCTCGATAAAAGCACTGGATATGTAGTCCTGATGATTTCTAACGAGAATGAAACGCGTAGATTACTTCCCTTGCTTTTATCGAGAATCTAATTGTAATACGTGACGTATTCTATTCTATAGCGATTAGGTCTTCAAAATGTTTATTATAAACATACAGAATATTTTCGAATATTCTATGTCTATATTCACATATATATCGCTATTTCAGAGCATTTATTCCAATTTCTAATTTCTGCCGGACCGGCAACCGCTCTTTCAAACCAGTTCCTGTACACAGCTAAGTATTCTATAAGTCTCTAGCTGTGTCATTCTCGATAAAAGCACTGGATATGTAGTCCTGATGATTTCTAACGAGAATGAAACGCGTAGATTACTTCCCTTGCTTTTATCGAGAATCTAATTGTAATACGTGACGTATTCTATTCTATAGCGATTAGGTCTTCAAAATGTTTATTATAAACATACAGAATATTTTCGAATATTCTATGTCTATATTCACATATATATCGCTATTTCAGAGCATTTATTCCAATTTCTAATTTCTGCCGGACCGGCAACCGCTCTTTCAAACCAGTTCCTGTACACAGCTAAGTATTCTATAAGTCTCTAGCTGTGTCATTCTCGATAAAAGCACTGGATATGTAGTCCTGATGATTTCTAACGAGAATGAAACGCGTAGATTACTTCCCTTGCTTTTATCGAGAATCTAATTGTAATACGTGACGTATTCTATTCTATAGCGATTAGGTCTTCAAAATGTTTATTATAAACATACAGAATATTTTCGAATATTCTATGTCTATATTCACATATATATCGCTATTTCAGAGCATTTATTCCAATTTATATATATATATGTATATTTATATATATATATAAAGAGAGAGAGAGAATTAGTATATTTACTAGTAAGTAAGTTAATTTTTAATTTTTAAAATTTTCTTATTTTACGTCTTTCACATATATATATATATATATACGTTGTAATAAAATGAAAACGAAATTTCATTTCTCACTCTTAGTACGGCACTTACTTAAATGTAAGTATGTATGTATACGTACATACATATATGTATACAGACGTACAGTAGCATGCATACATATATATATATATATATATATATATATATATATATATATATATATATATATATATATATACATACAGGTACACATACATATATGTACGCATCAGTTTAGCGGACGCTTATTATAGCGCCCGCTTTGTTCGTTTGTAAACAAACTGAACAGCCTGAATTTATGCCGCACGGTGTTAAGGCAACCACGTCACCTTTTTGTTCAACACTGACACAGGAACGATGTACTAGTTTCAAGCTTGTTAGCTATCATCAGCACCGTATACCCATCTGCCAGATAGTTGAACGTTCGAAAGTATATCCTTTCCTTATACATACATACTTACATTTAAGTAAGTGCTGTACTAAGAGTGAGAAATGAAATTTCGTTTTCATTTTATTACAACTCATCGTTTTCGGTGCGCCTGACCGATTTAACTCACTCGATATGCAAATTAGGCTGCCCAGCCGTTAATTTTAATAAGGAAAGTATATACTTTCGAACGTTCAACTATCTGGCAGATGGGTATACGGTGCTGATGATAGCTAACAAGCTTGAAACTAGTACATCGTTCCTGTGTCAGTGTTGAACAAAAAGGTGACGTGGTTGCCTTAACACCGTGCGGCATAAATTCAGGCTGTTCAGTTTGTTTACAAACGAACAAAGCGGGCGCTATAATAAGCGTCCGCTAAACTGATGCGTACATATATGTATGTGTACCTGTATGTATATATATATATATATATATATATATATATTATATATATATATATGCATGCTACTGTACGTCTGTATACATATATGTATGTACGTATACATACATACTTACATTTATATATATATATATATATTTATATATATATATTTATATATATATATATATATATACTTCGATTTTGAATTTGTTTTGCGAGATTTCTTATCTGTAAATGTGTGTTGAAAGATATATTGTTTTACTTTAGGAGGTCATGCTGCCAATATAACACATGCACCTGTTGGGTTTCACTTCAATTTATTGTAAATTTCCGGTTGGTTGGTTCGATAACCAGATGGTTGTTTATATATTGTCAAAGCTCTTTCGTCACACATTCTGTGGTGCGGTGGACGGCGCGGGTGCAAGTGGGGGCGGGGTGGACAAGGGAGGGGGTAACCCTTCCGGGGGAAATGACAGACCAGAGAAAAGGCCTGGGTTTCAAAGTTCGCATCTCGGCTGCAAAGGCGGAGGATCCGGAAAAGTTGGGAGTAGGGAATGGAGTGTTTGGTGGTGTGAGTGGTGTGAGTGTGGTAGGAGGAGGTAAAGTCGAGGTAGGAGTGGGAGTCAGTAAGTTTGAAGAAAGCGGAGTTGATGTGTGAGTGGTGGGAGGAGTCGATGGCGACGGAGATGTCCAAGAAGTGGACGGAGGTGGTGGAGATGGAGGCGGTGAAGTGGTGTGAGGGATAGAAGGAGCAGAGGAAAGAGTGAATAGAGTTTGTGGAGCTTGGTAGAGGTGAGGAAGGAGAAGGGTGACAGGTGGAGCGGAGACGAAGGAGGGTTGCGGTCGAAGTTTCGGATGGTAGAGAGGCAGGAACGGAGTGAGGTGTGCATGAGGAGACGGGAGGAGTGGGTGAGGATGTGTTGGGTGATGAGGGAGGAAATGTGGAAGAAGAGTCGGAATCCGTGGGGGGTGAGATGGAGGCAGCAGGTGAGGAATTGGATGTGGCTGGAATGTCAGGTCTTAGCGTAGAGGAGGTAGGAGAGTTGGATAGTGGGTTGGCGGGTAGCGGGGTGGGGGAGGAAGGAGTGAGGAAGTATTTGAGGCGGGTGTGGAGTTGGTGGAGGAAGGATTTCAGGTTAGGCATGGTGAAGGACGGGGTGTCCAAAGGGGAGACAGTGATGAAAAAAACAAACGAAAAACAAATAAAAAAAATAACAAATGGAAAACAAAAGGAGGGAAACAGGAAAATGAAAAAAAAAAAAAATACAAAGAGGAATGAAATCAAAGAGAAGAGGAGCAAAGTAATTAGGAAAATATCGGAAACATCGGAAAAAATTGTAAAAATTCGGACAAAAGTCAAGAGGTGAGTCACGGTAAATTGTAGAGGTGTTGAGCCAGTGACGAAGATCCTACGGGAGAAGACTGGTGGATCGGTGGTGATCTGTTGTAATCCAATAGTAGGTAATATCCAAGTCGAGGAGGCTGGAGGTCGTGTAAGCGTGGGTGAGATAGTTCAAAAGGAGAAACAAACAAATATATATATATATGTTTGTTGGTTATATCTAACGAGATGTTGAAGAGTCGGGACCCGCCATTTTGATTGTACCCTGAACTGATCGATATCAAAAACAATTGTGATATGCCGATAAAGTATGTACTGTATATATGATGCAACACTGACTTCGATTCCACATACTTTATTTACATTCTGTACACTACAGCCGCCTTAACTTTGGTATACAACCCAACACGAGACGGATCTCGCAACAACATTGAATGATTCGCGCCGCCTGTAACACTGTAGTTACACACCTAGTTATAAATATATATATATATATATATATAGAAAGATTTGAATGGATACAGTTTAGTTGAAAGGAATTTATTGACACGTGTTTCTATAACAGTTACATAACCTAAAACAGCTATCTACAAACTTTTAGTTATGCAGACATTCAATATTTCAATGTTATTGTTTACTGTCATTTCATCAGAATAATATTACTGAGGACCTATTTAGTTTTTATAGAGAATATTAGGAGGAAGGGGTGAAGTTGTTAGAAGAATAGTTGAAGGAGTGGTTTTTCGATAGCAGTGAGAATTCTTGGTGGCAGTGATTAATTAGATTCCCATCTGTTGTTTTGACATTTTTTGACAACCGTCGAGCAAACTCTACGTGAGCTGATAATCTACTGTGTGTAATATTTATATTACAACACAACGGAAAAAACTGTATATATATATATATATATATATATATATATATATATATATATATATATATATATATATATATATATATATATATATATATATATGTATGAATGAAGTAATTCCGTCGGAAAAGTCCAGGAAAACAGAGTGCTCTATGTAAGCAACAGAGCTTAATTATTATTATGTAATAAACAACATAAGGCAATTATTCCATTTACCAGTGGTTTCTTAAAAGCAAAAGGTTTTGCTTTCAATCCTCAGAATGAAAAAATCCAGGATTTTTTCATTCTGAGGATTGAAAGCAAAACCTTTTGCTTTTAAGAAACCACTGGTTAATGGAATAATTGCCTTATGTTGTTTATTACATAATAATAATAATAATATATATATATATATATAATATATATATATATATATATATATATATATATATATATATATATATAAACGGAAAAAAATGAAACGAAATTTAATTTCCCACTCTTAGTACGGCTGTTACTTAAATATAAGTATGTATACGTACATACATATATGTATACAGACGTAAAGTAGTATGTATATATATATATACATACATGCACACATATATATATGTACGTATGGATTCACCGAACATTTATTATAATGCTCGGTGTGTTTGAAAAAAAACATCCCGTATTAAGCCGTAGTGTCTAGCAACCATCGTTGCTCATTTGTTCAACACTGACAAAGGAACGCTGTACTAGTTTCAAGCTTATTAGCTATCATCAGCAACGTATACCTTCCTGCCAGATTGATACTAATATACGTGCCAATGTATAAAATATAATAATAAGCTTGAAACTAGTACAGCGTTCCTTTGTCAGTGTTGAACAAACGAGCAACGATGGTTGCTAGACACTACGGCTTAATACGGGATGTTTTTTTACAAACACACCGAGCATTATAATACATGTTCGGTGAATCCATACTTACGTATATATGTGTGCATGTATGTATATATATATACATACTACTGTACGTCTGTATACATATATGTATGTACGTGTACATACTTATATATATATATATAAACAATGAGTTATTTGGCTTGTTGATTAATCAACAAAGTTAATTTTACAACAG
>OZ024743.1:329020830-329035830 GCA_964016885.1 Eledone cirrhosa
ATGTGTGTGTGGGGGGGTGAGGGGGGGGGGGTTATACGTCCGTACGAAGCTAAGAAGAAATGTGTGTGTATGTGAGTGAAAGAGTGTGTGTATGTAAGTACGAAGCTATGAGCAAAAATATGTTAATATAAGGGTGTATATGTGTATACACGATATATATATATATATATATATATATATATATTATGGAATACTGTTGGCTTTTTGCTACAATGTTTTCTATACCTTTCATTTATATATATATATATATATATAAGGAAACAAGTATTATCCAACCGTATGCCAATGTGGTTCTATGGCGGGTTAATAAATTAACAACCCAGAACATATAAAATCGAGGTGGTAAAGGCACATATAGTAAGTACAGGTAATTTTTTAAAATTTATTTTAAAACTTTTTCTCTATTTGCTAGACCTCGATCGTATATACATATATATATATACATATATATATATATATATATATATATATATATATATATATATATATATATATATATATATATATATATATATATATATATATATATATATATATATATATATATATTCAAGCGTTAATGTAATATATATTTTCATTGTACTGCATCGTTTCCTTGCGTTGCTTATTCGTTTACATACGATTATAACGACTATATTTCCTTTGTATAAGGCAGTTGACATTGAGCTCGATAAAAGCGAAAAGCAAAACATTATAGTACAGCTGGTACAGAATAGTGAATGTGTGTGTGTGCGTGCGTGTGTGTATGTATATATATATATATATATATATATATATATATATATACATACACACACGCACGCACACACACACATTCACTATTCTGTACCAGCTGTACTATAATGTTTTGCTTTTCGCTTTTATCGAGCTCAATGTCAACTGCCTTATACAAAGGAAATATAGTCGTTATAATCGTATGTAAACGAATAAGCAACGCAAGGAAACGATGCAGTACAATGAAAATATATATTACATTAACGCTTGAATATATATATATATATATATATATATATATATATATATATATATATATATATTTAATTGGTATCTTCATTTTGAAGATTAAATATATATATATATATATATATATATATATATATTTAATTGGTATCTTCATTTTGAACTCTTTAAGTCGGAAAATTCCTCAACTTCGCGGTGGAATTTATCGTGACGATGGACTCTTTACTATCCTAAATTGCAATATAGTTAAACTTAATATTATTAAGAACAATATACGTAATCTCTTTAACCAACATAACCTAAAAATTGAATTTGATAATAGTACCAAACTAGCTAATTTCTTGGATGTATCTCTTAATCTTGACACTGGCCTATATTACCCTTACCATAAAAACAATGAGAATCTTAATTATGTTAACACTTTAAATCTAACCATCCTACCAATATCAAGAATGCTATAGTTAATAATATTGGAAATAGAATATCTAACATATCTTCTAATAAAAACATCTTTGATGCTAACGCCAATTACTATAATAACGCACTTTCTAAAGCTGGCTATCCAGATAAAATCAAATATAATAAAGAAACAAATTCTAGGAAAACTTACAGTAGAATATTTAATCATAACCATTCCAATAATTTTAATAAAAGACCTAGATACAAAAACATAATCTGGTATAATGCTCCTTTCTCCATCTCTATTAATAACAATATTCCTAAATTATTTTTTAGTGCCTTAAATAAATGCTTCCCTCCCTCACATATCTATAGTAAAATATTTAACAAACACACCATTAAATTTTCGTATTCTACATCCTCCAATATTTCCAACATCATTTCTAAACACAACAACAAAATATTAAATACTAAATCTCTTCCTTCCAATATTGAATCTCATAATAACAATAATAGTACTCCTGACGTCATTGTAAACCCTAGGCTAACTTCTGTAAACCCAAATGCAACGTCAAACACAACTTCGCTAAATGTTCATAATCCAACTCTAAATCAAGAAACTATTATTCCTATTATTCCTATCGCAAACAACTTCTCCAATCCAATTCCTTCTATAGATAACACTAGATCACTCATTAATAATCTCTCTAATTGCAACTGCCGCATTAAAAATAAATGTCCTCTCAACAACCATTGCCTCGATAAAAACTTAATTTATGAATGTAAAATTATAACTAGCACCAACTCCTTCACCTATTTTGGCTCCACTTCCACCTCTTTTAAAGCTCGTCTCTATAATCATCATTCATCTTTCAAATACAAACTTAAAAGAACTAACACTGCTCTCTCAGAACTCATATGGTCCTTAAAAGACAAAAACATTAAATATAACATCTTTTGGAAAAAGATTTCTTCTGCATCCTCGTACTTGAACAGTTCTCTATCTAAAATCTGTAATCTCTGCCTAAATGAAAAATTTACCATTATCTCTAACCTAGAATCCATAATAAATAGACGCTCGGATTTGTTTTCCATCTGCCTGCATAAATTCCATAGAACTTTTCACAAAGTATACAGTTAATATTCAATTCTTTATCAATTTAGAATCTTTTCTCAAAGGCACATATACATACACCTCTTTAAAATATACCCATCTACCTTACTTTAAAGGGCATTATACACTCTATAGTACTCGTTTATTCATTTACCTCATCCTATCTTCTCGTAAAACAATAACATTTGTTTTTGACATTTTGAATATTCATCCGCAATCATTATTATTATTTTTTTTTTTTTTTTTTCCCTCTATCATAAATCTTTTTAATCTCAATTTCATCCTTAATTTATTATTATATATTTTTTTTAATATATACTCATATATTCTTTAAAATATACCCATCTACCTTACTTTAAAGGGCATTATACACTCTATAATACCCGTTTACTCATCACCCTCATTATATCTCTTCGTAAAACAATAACATTTGTTTTTGACATTTTGAGTATTCATCCGCAATCATTATTATTTTTTCTCTCTATCATAAATCTTTTTAATCTCAATTTCATCCTTAATTTATTATTATTTTTTTCTCCCCATCAACGAACTCATTATTAATACATATGAATTCAATATAAAAACTTTAACTTCACATTATTTTTCTCAAATCCTATACATAAACATTTTCTCTTTGCTAATTTTAAGATTCCTACATTTCTCCTTTTGAATATTCACCCACAATTATTATTTTTTTTTTTTTTTTTTTTTTCTCTCTATCTCCATACATAATCTCCCTTCGTTATTTTTTTCTCTCTATCTCCATACATAATTTCCCTTCGTTAATTTTCAAATTCCTTTAATTTATACATTATCTTCCAACGGTTCCCAACCTCTCTATATTAAAACATTATATCTTTTTCTCAGTTATAAAAACTATCTCTTTCTCTCTATCACCCATCTCTCCCTTTCCACCTTCACTCTCATCTCCTCCCCTTTTTTTCATCCTTTCCACCCCCACCCCTCCCTAAATATAATATATTTTTTCCTCGCACATATCCTCCCTTCGTTAATTTTCAAAATTTTTAATTTATACAGTATCTTCCAACGGTTTTCAACCCCTCTATATAAAATATATCTCCTCTCTGTTATAAAAACTATCTCTTTCTCTCTATCACCCATCTCTCCCTCTCATCTCCTTCCCTTTTCATCCTTTTCTCTCCCCCCCTCTCTAAATAAAATATTTTTCCCAATATCACACATCAATCTAAAACCACTTTTCAT
The DNA here is from genome assembly GCA_964016885.1 of Eledone cirrhosa. NCBI lineage: Eukaryota > Metazoa > Mollusca > Cephalopoda > Octopoda > Eledonidae > Eledone > Eledone cirrhosa. The sequence continues at coordinate 329,024,528 of OZ024743.1, forward strand.
ATGTTGATTTAAAACTGCACTATCAACAAGTGTTTTTTTAGCCTTCATATCATGTTCTCCTGTTTTATCTGATGAAAACACAAATATTATTGTTTGATGATGTTTGTTTTTGAAATGCGCATAATAAAATATATTGAACTCCTTTAACCATCTTTTGATCTTATATTATATATATATATATATATATATATATATATATGTGTGTGTGTGAGTGTGTGTGTGTGTGTGTGTGTGTGTGTGTGTGTGTGTGTGTGTGTGTGTGTGTGTGTGTGTGTGTGTGTGTGTGTGTGTGTGTGTGTGCATATTTATATCAGAAAAGTTCCAGGACTGATGTCACAAAAGATTTATTTCAAACCCAAACTTCACACTAAGAGTTTCCTCCTTCAAAGTAATCCCCCTGGAGTATGTAACTGTAATCTTAGCTCTCTGCAGCGATCAAACTTTTTTCTTCATAATTTTATATACATGACCTCTGTTTCAGGTCGTCAAGCAATGAGCACAGAGCAACGAACAGACTTGAAAACTCCGTCAGAAGCACTGGGATTGCTGCAGCAAGTATATGGAGATGAGACGATGTCACGCTCACGTGTTTTTGAGTGGTGCAAGAGGTTTAAAGAAGGACGCGAGGACGTGGAAGATGACCCCAGGAGCGGAAGGCCCTCAACAACCAGGACTGATGTCAACGTTGAGCGCGTCAGGCAGATGGTGCTTAGCGATCGTCGGCTGACTGTTCGACTGATGGCAAATGAGCTGGGCATGAATCGGGACAGCGTCTGGAAGATTCTAATTGAAGATTTGGACATGCAGAAAGTCTCCGCGAAGATGGTGCCAACACTGCTGAACGATGACCAGAAGGGTCGACGCATGCAAGTGTGCCAGGACATCCCCCAGCGTCTTGAAACCGAACCAGACTTGCTAGGGACAGTCATCACCGGTGATGAGTCATGGATCTTCGAGTACGACCCGGAGGGGAGCCGTTTTGAAGACGTGGACGACATCAAAAAGGCCGTGACGACGGAACTGCGGAGGATCCCGGAAGCATCCTTCCAGGAGTGCATGCAAACGTGGCAGAAAAGGATGGAAAAGTGCATTAGACTCCAGGGGGATTACTTTGAAGGAGAAAACTCTTAGTGAAAAGTTTGGGTTTGAAATAAATCTTTTGTGACATCAGTCCTGGAACTTTTCTGACACACCTCGTATATATATATGTATCTGTGTATATATATATATTTAAAAGAATAGAAGTGTAACACACGAGTTATGATATATTGGTAAAAGGAAAAGAAAATGCTGACAAATTGTTCCCAGTGAAAAATAGTTTAATTAGGAATAAGTAAAAATTAGTAATAGTATTGGCTAGTATTCAGTTTCGGTTTTAAGTTTTACCGGTTGCGCATTTCTAATGCTTTACAAAATAATTTTAATCCTACGAACACACGATATCATAAAGAGCAAAAGACAATCTAAGTCAATGAAAAACATCCTAACACATGCCAAAGTACTGCCAACCACAACAACGAAACCCACAGTAAAAAAATGCGATAGACCCAACTGTGGCATATGCATCAACCTAATAGAGGGTTCGAAATTCTATTTCAAAGAAGGACAACGTTTTATAGTAAAACACAATTTCACATGCGCATCAGAAAATCTAATATATGTATTAACTTGCTCAGGTTGTCGAGAACAATACATAGGCCAGACCAAAAACAGCCTCCGCCAACGCATGACTGTCCATAGATCCCAAATTAAAATACGGGAATACAGGAAAATACCACTGAGTGAACACATTGATACCTGTGTCGCCCAAAATCATCCCAACTTCAGAATCTTTCCCCTCTACAAATTTAAAGATAATGCCACCCACACCCAGCGCATCATCAAGGAATCTCACTTTATTAACAAATACGGACCCCGTCTAAACACTTGTAGTGACTGAGATGGTCGCTTAGAAACTAGCAGTTGCCTCCTCTTAACAACTCTTCAGAGAGCGGAGGCAATATACATCCGGTCACAGACGCGGGTTTGCTCACTCTCTTTCTCATGGACCGCGAACATGAACAGACGTGAAAGGATTCGCTCCTCAACAAATATTGACCATGCTGGCTTCGTAAGGGACTATGTGAAAATGCCTTCCTTCGGATCAAGGACGCCACGATATCTCGACTAATAGGCATTTGCTTATGTCTTCGTTATTCCTGCACCGGAGAATATAATTACACTACTTCTATTAACCCACAAGGTATGTTTGAATTGACATTGTACATAATTTATTAAATGTCGCATTTAATAAAGGATCGTTGATTTTTGACTGTTCACCCCCCTTCTGGAGTCATTTATTTCTACAAAGAGAAACGATGTATTGTCCATTCATCGACAATCTTTCGTTTCCTTTACACTTCTCCCTAAGACGAACCCACAACATACACACGTCAACATACATACCTACATCAGCATACATCTCTATCTACACATAAACACAATGACATACGTAAACACACATGTTCTATGGTGCAACACAAATATACACAAATTTGCATGCCTTTTGATGTCTATAGATATAAACGTGCCGACACACACACATACATATACGCACACATGCATTGCACACTGATGGGCACATACATATTTGTACACAAGTATTCCAATACGGCAAGGCCTAATGGATTCCCCTTGCAGTACGTACAATCTGGACACTCACACACACCTTGGTATTATGCCAATACTATATATCATTTCAGACCTTTTATTATTAAGGTTTTTGATGTTCTATTGAGAGAATCGTTTTTACTGAAAATATCGAATAATGTACACCATTTTTACCAGTATCACAAAAATACTGGTCCACCCACCCACCCACCCACCCACCCCCACACACACACATTCTCACACACACACACACACACACACACACACACACACACACACACACACACACACACACACACACACACACACACACACACACATATATACACACACACATACACACGCGTACATTAACATACAAAGAGACATACACACACACACGCACACTTCTCCGTATAAGACAAGAGCTGAAAAATATCTTTTAACATGTTAAAATATCCCCCACACACGTACGGACACATTCCTACTGACCATCCCTCTACCACGAATTACTCTGCTACACACACACACACACACACACACACACACACTTGTCTTAATAGGCATTTGAACTGTCAACAGGCTGCGGTTCGCACATACATCCCTGCTGACCATTATCACAACAACGAATCTCTTTACTACTACTACACACACACTCACACACATGTTTGTCTTGAAAGACTTATTTTTCAGTGACTTCTCAATCAGCCGAGACAAACCTACATTTGGCGCAAAATCAATTTTTAACATTCACATGACCTCTACCGACCAATCAAAATTGTTTTGACCACAAGAATTTTTTCATACATCTGGAGCCACTTTTTTTTACATAAAACAGGTAGAGTTTCCAACACTAATCAGATTAGAGCAAACATCACGGACGCTCTATCTCAAAATTATTTTTGAAAAGCATTAGAAATGCGCAACCGGTAAAACTTAAAACCAAAACTGAATACTAACCAATACTATTACTAATTTTTACTTATTCCTAATTAAACTATTTTTCACTGGGAACAATTTGTCAGTATTTTCTTTTCCTGTTACCAATATATATATATATATATATATATATATATATATATATATATATATATATATATATATATAGAGAGAGAGAGAGAGAGAGAGAGAGAGAGTCTAATTAAAACAATAGTGTATAGTACAGCTGAACCAGAATAGTGTACTGCATAGCTAAAATAAAGAGACGTTTGTCTGTGGAAGGAGCTCTGCGAGGAGGGGTGGCTGTTCCCGCAGGTGTCCCTGACCATTGTTAGCGGAAATGCCTTTACAGTTTTGTCCGCGGGGCGCAGCCGAAACACCCCTTTCATCTATCTTTCTTCCGTAGCCTAATAGTCCTTGCTCTTTCCCTCCTTTTCTTCTCATTTATGGCATTTATAGTCCTTTCTTTTCCAGGGCCGTGGATTGGCAGTATCAATAGAGTCGGACGCCATGCTTTCTGGCATAATTACGTCCCATTACGGTCTGAGTTCAAATCCCGTCGAGGTTAACTTTGTCTTTCATCCTTAGGGGGTCGATAAAATAAAGTACCAGTAATGTACTGGGTAATTGCTGGCATTGTGCCAAATGTAGAAACAATTTATAGTCCTTTATTTTCCTATACAGCCAGCTCTGCCCTTCTTTACCCTCCTTTGATTTTTTATATAATTAATTATGAAAACTTAGTAAATTATTTACAACCTCCCCACCAAGCTATATATCAGTTGTTCCAAACCTTTTCACTACCAAGCACCCCCCCTCTGACCTACTATATTTCCCCTCCTTGATTTTTATACAACGCTAATGTTAACCTTTTTGATACCAAACCACCTGAAACCGTCACTTTTTCTATGATATAAAACTGTTTATTTTAAAGAGTTTATATTTATCTAAAATCTCCCATCATAATTTCATATAAGAATGGTTTCTAATTTAGACACAAAGCCAACAATTTTGGGGGAGTGGAAAGTAAATTAAATCGACCCCACTACTTTACTGGTACTTTATTTCATCGACCCCGTAAGGATAAAAAGCAAAGCTCAAGGCGGGATTTGAACTAAGAACATAAATGGCCGTTGCTTAATACCACAAAGGAATTGTGTGTCCTTCTATTTTAATGAATGTTTCACGGCCAGAAACACATTTGGGTCGAGAGTGGGTGTTTTTATGGTTTAGTCTGAGAAAGAAAGGTAATATCTATATATATGTAAAAGGTAAACAGAAATAACAACACAATCGGTACAGTATATGGCAGGTATATATTAGGTTAATGCTTGATATAGCAAGGAGCGGGTCTTAACGTTTCGGACGCTAATCCTTCATCAGAAGAAAGAATGAGAAATAAGATAGATTGAGGGGATGGGCGGGTTGGAATTGGAACAGATCTCCACGAGACTAGTTGGAGGGGGTGGGTGGGTGGGGGGCGTATCCTCATGTCGGTGATCTTGCCCGAATGTTTACGAGAGAGATAACTCCACTTATGGCCAGGTGTTGGTGTTAAGTTTATCACCCAAGTGGTCCACGGCGGGGTATGAACTGAGAATGTAATGTGTAAGAACAAATACTATACTACAAGGCATCTCGACTGACGCTTTAACAATCTCACCAATTCTTCGTCATAGAATGGCTCTTTATACTTCATTTTATCGATTACGAAAAAATAGAATGAAACGTTGACTCAACTGAATTTGAACTCAGAGAGCAGAGGGGCGGAACAAGCACCACAAAGCATCTTGTCTCGCGCTCTGACGACATTGCCAACGTAATTGTATTATTTTATTTTCAATTTCAACAGACAATCACAGATGAGGTCGCTTGTCAGACAACTACAATAACGAGACTATAGTTTTATTGATTTCACTAAGAATAAAGACGATTCTCGAGGTTAAAGTACTTGTGCCTTTGATGGTGTTATTGACATTAGAATGTTTGTGTATTTAGACTAATTAAATCATAGAAAACAGATGGATTATTCGCCATAAGATTTGAAGAATGATATCGTATCAAAAATAGATGAAAGTTGTACTCGATCCATCAATGTCAAATATTATTTAAATGTATCATATACAGCTCAGATGGTTTTAAAATTTCAATCTCAAACAGGAATATCAATGAAATATTTAAGGACTGAATTCTATATTATAATCTGTATATTCTGCTTTGGTTTTCACATGTCTATTAATTTTAAATGTTCTTATTTGTATAACACTTTTACAACGATGCCCTACAGTTACTACAGCGGTACCACGCGTTTCGTTGTTGCTGAGGACCAACTTGTTTAAACTGTCACATTCGGCATAGATTGTACAAGTTTGTCGTCAAGACCAAGGATACGTATGTACCCGTCGCAGTTGTAGTAACTAGCCTTAATAATTATACACGCACACATACACACACACACATATATATAGTAATAATAAATACGAAGATCAAAATCCGAAGTGGGCTTGATAAGAATTGTATGCATGTATATATATATATATATATATATATATATATATATATATATATATATATATATATATATATATATATATACAATATATTAACAAATGGAAACTATATTTATAAAACCATATTTATTTTATTATACATATTTCAAGGGCCACCAAGGCAAGTTATGGTTGGCTTTCATCAGATAAAATACAATACAGATTAGTTTTATAAATAAATATTGACATACCCTGAAAAAAGACAACCTTAGCGGTTGGAGTTGTCTTTTTTCAGGGTATGTCAATATTTATTTATAAAACTAATCTGTATTGTATTTTATCTGATGAAAGCGCACCATAACTTGCCTTGGTGGCCCTTGAAATATGTATAATAAAATAAATATGGTTTTATAAATATAGTTTCCATTTGTTAATATATTGAATATTTACTCCACAAAACTGTTGAGTGCTTTATATCAGTTATAAAAATGTTTAAGCTTGTTGAATCCCAACAAATTAAATATAACCTCTGCATATATATATATATATATATATATATATATATATATATATATATATATATATATATATATATGTGTGTGTGTGTGTGTGTGTAAATAAAAATATATTACGGGAACTTCTGAAACAGTATGAACAGAGGCATTTTTTTCTATTAATACCTCGACCGCCATGGCCTTAATACACCCCCTCTTTCCCTCTCATCTGGCTCCCTCTACCGCCATGGCCTTAATACACCCCCTCTTTCTATCTCATCTAGCTCCCTCTACCGCCATGGCCTTAATACACCCCCTCTTTCTATCTCATCTAGCTCCCTCTACCGCCATGGCCTTAATACACCCCCTCTTTCCCTCTCATCTGGCTCCCTCTACCGCCATGGCCTTAATACACCCCCTCTTTCCCTCTCATCTGGCTCCCTCTACCGCCATGGCCTTAATACACCCCCTCTTTCCCTCTCATCTGGCTCCCTCTACCGCCATGGCCTTAATACACCCCCTCTTTCTATCTCATCTGGCTCCCTCTACCGCCATGGCCTTAATACACCCCCTCTTTCTATCTCATCTAGCTCCCTCTACCGCCATGTCCTTAATACACCCCCTCTTTCCCTCTCATCTGGCTCCCTCTACCGCCATGTCCTTAATACACCCCCTCTTTCCCTCTCATCTGGCTCCCTCTACCGCCATGGCCTTAATACACCCCCTCTTTCCCTCTCATCTGGCTCCCTCTACCGCCATGGCCTTAATACACCCCCTCTTTCTATCTCATCTAGCTCCCTCTACCGCCATGTCCTTAATACACCCCCTCTTTCCCTCTCATCTGGCTCCCTCTACCGCCATGTCCTTAATACACCCCCTCTTTCCCTCTCATCTGGCTCCCTCTACCGCCATGGCCTTAATACACCCCCTCTTTCCCTCTCATCTGGCTCCCTCTACCGCCATGGCCTTAATACACCCCCTCTTTCCCTCTCACCTGGCTCCCACAGCCGATCCAGGACCCTTCCCACTCCTCACGTCCATACTGAAATCCTCACATGCCCTTACAAGCATTATACAACGTATACTACAACAAAATAACTCTAACACACTTATTAATAAACTGACACACAAGGGCAGTGGTTTGGCAGTATGAGTAAAGTGTCAGCATAGAGTTATGGCCCTTTACGTTATGAGTTCAAATCCCACCGAGATTAACTTTGCTTTTCATCCTTACGGGGGTCTATAAAATGAAGCACCAGTAATGCACTGGGGTAATTACTAGCCTTGTGCCCAAAGTAGAAGCATCATAAATAAACGGATTGGCAGTATCGGTAGAGGGTCGAACGCCATGCTTTGCAGCAAAGAGTTACGGCCCTTTATAGTCTGAGTTCACATCCTGCCGAGGCTAGCTTTGCCTTTCATCCTTACGGGGTCAATAAGATAAAGTACCAGTAATGCACTGGTTAATTGCTGGCCTTGTGCCAAATGTAGAAACAATTATCAATAAAAACGTAAAAACGCGCACATGGCACACACACACACACACACACACAGACATACACAGACACACGCACAGACACATACACACACACACACAGACACACACACACACACACACAGACACATACACATATCACCACATACGCGTATTATCTTGTTGCCTTGACTACAACTGACTTCAATATTATCTTATCCACCTAAGTTACATTTTGTTTTAACGATATTTAAAAAAAAAAAAAAAAAATTCTTTATCTTTTCTTTAGCTTTCATCTAAGCATGAACCAAATAACTGTTTCTATTTTAGGAACAAGGTCCGCAATTATCCAGTGTATTACTGGTACTTTATTTTATCGACCCCGTAAGGATGAAAGGCAAAGTTAACCTCGGCGGGATTTGAACTCAGATCATAAAGGGACGTAACTCTATGCTTCAAAGCATGGCGTCCGACTCTTTACCGATACTGCCAATGCACCTGAACATTAGTTGTTTTGTAAATCCTGTGGTTGCCTTGTTTTAAACACACACACACATTATATACATATATATAGAGAGAGGGAGGGGGAGAGAGAGAGAGGGGGGGGGGGGAGAAGAGAGAGGGGGAGAGAGAAAGAGACAAAGAGCAGTACTACAATCAAAACAACAGGAACGTACGTTTCGTTGGCTTGATCAACCCCCCCACCCCGTGGGCTTGAGTTCTCTACGCCGAGGATATTTCTACCAAGTTATTACTACAAAACACCCACCCACACACACACATATATATATAAATATACATACACATACACACACATATATATATATATATACATATATATATATATAAAATTTAGTACAGCATCATCGAAGCTCTGGATGCAATCTCGGTGTGCAGCTAAGCACTCAATAGGGTATATTACCCTAGAGTTACAACATTACGTTTAGACAGCTTTGTAAATTGAAGACAGCGACCGATAGACGGGCCGCAGGGACCATAGCGACGAAAAGAACTGAACTCAGGATAAACATTTGACTATATATAGTATATATATATATATATACTTCTTACGGTAACCTTATTATGTAAGAAGCTGTCTGATGATGTCACGGCACTGGGTACACGGAATCGTGTGGCCACCGTCGTCATTGAAATATGTATCACAGCATTATCAATAAAGGACTTTAACATCTGAAACTACTTCGCATTTTCTTATTCTCTCTCTCTCTCTCTCTCTCTCTCTATATATATATATATATATATATATACACACTGCAGTTTAATAACTCTTGATAGGCAGAATATTGCATAGAAACGGAATCCCTCCAGAGAGTTTGTTACTTGACGTATCTTTACCAAAACACTGCCACTGTACTCACTATATAACTATTATGCGTGAACTCTGTAAGCTTATTGTCTCGTTGAGTGAGGAGGTCATGGCCAGAGATCTCTGAAATAACATCAGTGATTTTCGTAAACTGTATATATTTATATATACTAGCTGAGGTACCCAGCTTCGCCAAGGTTAACAAATGATAAGAGAAGACCGGCAGCAGAGAAAACGTCTGTATTGAATGCATTGTCTTGTTTACAGTGTGTGTGTATTGTGTGTGTATGTTTGTGTGTGTTTGTGTATATATGTGTGTGTGTCTGTGAGTGTTCGTGTGTGTGCGTGTGTATATGTATATATGTGTGTGTGTGCCTGTGTGAGTGTTCGTGTGTGTGCGTGTGCGCGTGTGTGTGTGTAAACCACCGTTGGAATCGGAGACATAGGCCGCGAAACACGATCATCACTGAAACGAACTCGCAGAGAGAATCCCTTATGGTTGATTCTCAGCCTGCTAGATATAGCAGTCAGGTTCGTTAGCATACGTGGTAGGTCTTTCATCTCGGCAGTAACAATGACGATAAGCCGTCTGATTTTGTTTTTGTGTATGCAAAAATATCTGTACAAGAATATATAATTATATATATATATTAAAATAACAGATTAAAGTTTCAGCAAAGAATCACTGCTTTCACCCTTAAGGGGATCTCTGAAACTAAAAAAATCAATCTGTGAACGCAGAAGTAAATATTTCGAAAAACGTTGCAACTGAAAGAAAACAGGAAGATGATACTTTGGTTTGTGAAGACGTTAGAAATGTCGTATAACCGGAAGTGTTGACATTTGAAAATTTTAAAGAAGTGAATATTTAAATAATGTCTTTAATCTTTTAACAAAATTCAGTAGACAAAAATACCCTCACTTTCTTACTTGGAAAAAGTTACATGTATGGTTCAAATTTGGTGCCATTTGTTCCAGCCGTTTGGCGGAAAGTTTGTTACTTACATACGGCCGTCAGCTTTATAGTTTATATATATATATATATATATATATATATATATATATATATATATATATATATATATATATATATATATATATATATATATATATATATGTGTGTAAAAGGTAAACAGAAATAACAACACAATCGGTACAGTATATGGAAGGGATATATTAGGTTAACGCTTGATATAGCAGGAAGAAGGTCTTAACGTTTCGGACGCTAGTCCTTCATCAGAAGGAAGAATGAGAAATAAGATAGATTGAGGGGACGGGTGAGTTGGAATTGGAAAAAAATGTCTTTAGATAAAAATAACAGGTCCATTCAAGTTGACATCTCTTGCAAATATACACACACACACACACACACACACACACATATATATATATATATATATAAACTATAAAGCTGATATACATATATATATATATATGTATATATATATTTGTAGAGATGTCAACTTGAATGGACCTGTTATTTTATATATATATATATATATATATATATATATATATATATATATACATACACACATAATAAATAAGAGAGATAGTTTTATTCGTATATATTTATTATACTAAAATTCCGGACGTTACCTTACGGAGAAAATCCTAAGGAACAAAAACAGTCGAGTGCTTCATGTCTGTTTAAGAATAAGTCTGCAAATTTTTGATCAACCACCTTTCTTCAACTGAATAAAAATATATATACACACTTATACATATATATATTCCTGATGATTTCTAAAGAATGAAACAGTTCTAGTCCTGTAGAATCTCAACTATATTAAAACTTTTATACTCTGCTTTGTATTGAGTACCTTACTTACTGTGGTTACCTCCGATTCAATCCGGAATAACTTACCTATATATATATATATATATAGGAACAAGTAAGACCCCGACGGCTGAGCTCAAGCCGTTTCGACGGCTAATTCTGTACAGAATTA
>OZ024743.1:329038330-329048330 GCA_964016885.1 Eledone cirrhosa
TCTGTAAACGCAGAAGTGGATATTTCAAAAAACGTTGCAACCGGAGGAAGACAGGAAGACGATACTTTGGTACGTGGAAACGTCCCCTGGCAAAGAACGGGAAAAAAACGAATATAATATGTCATTAATAGCAGCAGTGAAAAACAATTACACGCAAAGACAGAACCACGTTTATAAAATAAATATATATATACATATATATATATATATATTATATATATATATATATATATATATATATATATATATATATGAATCAAAATGGTGAGCTTTGTTGTTGCAATTAAGTATAATGAAAAATTAGAAGTTAAGATTATCCATCTTCAGCTGTCTACTAGGCATCATAGGCATTTCTTCGCGTTACAGACAAGATACCTCAGCCTAGGGCGAAACAATAACTAAAGTAAGCTATTGGGATAAAAAGAAATCCCAATAACTTACTTTAGTTATTGTTTCGCCCTAGGCTGAGGTATCTTGCCTGTAACGTGAAGAAATGCCGATGATGCCTAGTAGACAACTGATGATGGATAATCCTAATTTCTAATTTTTCATTATATATATATATAATTATATAATTATAAGAAACGAAATGAGCTGTGTGGTTACTGTAAACAAAGTTTAAGATGGTAGTATGGACGAAACAAGATAATAAAGCCTTCATCAGCTGTAAACCGCAGATCATAGATGTTTCGGCGCTTAATACAGGACATCTAAAAGCGATTAGCGGTGCGCCCAAGGCCTTTTATCGATCAAAAGGCCAGGAGGGAAAGAAAAGAAAAAAGAAGAGGAATATATATATATATATATATATATATATATATATATATATATATATATCACGATAAATTAACGGAGCCATAGACTCTCGCTATTCCCTGTCAATAATGTGCTCAAAGGAAAAGGAAATCCTGAGCTCTTTAAAATACAATATGTTGAAAAGGTAACACACTAGAGAGAGATAGTACGCCATCAATAAAACAGGGAAAAACAACCAGTGTATGGAATCTATAACCTATGAAAGGCAGGGTAGACACACAATAATTAAAAATATAAATTAAAATACGTACCTCTATAACTATATAATACACACGTACAAATCCAAAGAGATCTGTTTCACCAAGAAGTGGTTGACTGAAATGGAATAGCCCATGGTTCATCAGCGTGTGCTAGGCTATACATTTCAGACAACTCTAAGAGAATTTAAAGCGAACGTCCAGCTACACATGGCGTGTTTAGGGCAGTGAACCAGTGGTGCCTGAGGGACGAGCTTCTAGAAAGGGCAGCCCCAAACCACTTCTTGTCGAAAGAGATCTCTTTGGATTTGTATGTGTGTGTTATATAGTTATAGAGGTACGTATATACATTTTAATTTATATTTTTAATTATTGTGTGTCTACCCTGCCTTTCATAGGTTATAGATTCCATACACTGGTGGTTTTTCCCTGTTTTATTGATGGCATACTATCTCTCTCTCGTGTGTTACCTTTTCAACATATTGTATATATATATATATAATCCATGCTAGCGTGGAAGATGGATGTTAAACGAAGATGATGATGATGATGATGATACAGGGAGTGTAACTTGGAGTTACTGTAGGTTCATCCGGGTGAGCACTCGATGTTTAGGTTCACTTCAGTGTCGAGGTGCAGAGCTAGACAGAGTGTATTATAGTGAAATAAAATAACAAGGACGATTGGTTACTCCTTCATTACTTTTATTGGTTGGTGACGCGCGTTTCGCCCCTGATAAGCTCAAGGTTCAATCTGTATCGATCTGACCCTACTCTGTAATCCGCGGCTCGTCGGACCCCTTATAATAGTAATGGATATTTATATATATATATATATAATATATATATTTATATATATATATATATAACGAAGGAGTTGTGGTAAGGAACCAGATGGACCATAACGCACCAGAGTACTCAATACTTAGGGTAGTAGAGTGGGTAATAGGAGAAAGTATGACCCCGACGGCAGAAATAGCCGTCAAAAGGGTTTGAGCTCTGCCATCGGTTTGAGCTCTGTCATACTTTCTCCTATATATATATATATATATATATATATATATATATATATATATATATATATATATATACTATATTATATTTAGAGTTATAAACTCAAACAGTCCTTTACAATTAATTAGCTCAAAGAGCTAATTGGTCATTTACAATACAAACACTTATATTTTTATATTGGTGTTTATCATATATTAATTTATATTAACTTGTATATATATAGAGAGACCAAGGGAGAGAGAGAGAGAGAGAGAGAGAAACAAAGAGAGAGGGGGAGAGGGAGATTTATATAGAGAGACAGAGAAAGAGATTTATATAGAGAGAGAGAGACAGAGAAAGAGAGACCAAGGGAGAGAGAGAGAAACAAAGAGAGAGGGGGAGAGGGAGATTTATAGAGAGAGAGGGGGAGAGAGAGATTTATATAGAGAGAGAGACAGAGAAAGAGGGACTAAGGGAGAGAGAGAGAGAAACAAAGAGAGAGGGGAGAGGGAGATTTATATAGAGAGACAGAGAAAGAGATTTATATATATATAGAGAGAGAGACAGAGAAAGAGAGACCAAGGGAGAGAGAGAGAAACAAAGAGAGAGGGGGAGAGGGAGATTTATAGAGAGAGAGGGGGAGAGAGAGATTTATATATAGAGAGAGACAGAGAAAGAGGGACTAAGGGAGAGAGAGAGAGAAACAAAGAGAGAGGGGAGAGGGAGATTTATATAGAGAGACAGAGAAAGAGATTTATATATATATAGAGAGAGAGACAGAGAAAGAGAGACCAAGGGAGAGAGAGAGAAACAAAGAGAGAGGGGGAGAGGGAGATTTATAGAGAGAGAGGGGGAGAGAGAGATTTATATATAGAGAGAGACAGAGAAAGAGGGACTAAGGGAGAGAGAGAGAGAAACAAAGAGAGAGGGGAGAGGGAGATTTATATAGAGAGACAGAGAAAGAGATTTATATATATATAGAGAGAGAGACAGAGAAAGAGAGACCAAGGGAGAGAGAGAGAAACAAAGAGAGAGGGGGAGAGGGAGATTTATAGAGAGAGAGGGGGAGAGAGAGATTTATATATAGAGAGAGACAGAGAAAGAGGGACTAAGGGAGAGAGAGAGAGAAACAAAGAGAGAGAGGGGGAGAGAGAGATTTATATATAGAGAGAGAAACGAAGAGAGAGAGGGGGAGAGAGAGATTTATATAGAGAGAGAGACTGAGAAAGAGAAAAAGATAGAGAGAAAGACAACGAGATAGAGAGAAAGAAAGAGAGAGAGAGAGAGAGGCAGGCGCCGTACGAAGAAAATCTCAGGACGCTGAATAGTGACAATAGTTTGTAATGTTTGATATATATATACATATATATATATATATATATATATGTATATATATATATATATATGTATATATACATATATATATATATATATATATATATGTATATATATATATATATATATATATATACATATATATATAAATATGTATATATATATATATATATATATATATATATATATATATGTATATATATATATATATATATATATATATGTATATATATATATATATATATATATATATGTATATATATATATATATACATATATATATATATATATATATATATATATATGTATATATATATATATATATACATATATATATATATATATATATATATTTATATATATTTATAAGTGTGTCTGGTAATTAAGAAATAAATAGCCAGAAGAAATAATAGGCTATTAATTACTTATTTTATCTAATTAACTAAATGATACACAGTTAATGAGTTTTCCACCCATTGGCAAGTACAGTCTTTGGACATTGCTGACGTTTCAATGGAACATCTTTGGTACGTTTCTAGTTCTGGTTACATATAAACATATATACATGTCCATACGTCTATATTAGTGGAAACATACACACTATTTATAGTGATCAATTATTAAGATCACTTGCATTGGGACGCACCCATTTCAAATCATCATGATGCTTCATACGTTAGCTGTTTTATTTATATATTTATATATACATGCTTTTACATGTCAGACTTGCCAACCTCTAAAACCCAAACCGTGAGTGCGATGAAAAAACGTGTCCCAAATCGGGGAGAAATGAGGTAAAATAGGGAGATGTTACATAATGAAAGCTATATTAATTTTTACGAGAGAAAACATCTCTCGCCCACCCCAAGGTGGGTGGGAGATCTCCCCGTCCGACAGGGAGAGTTGACAGGTCTGATGTTTCACTTAAGTATCTTCTTGTCATATGACATATGCACAGTATCTAGAGAAGCAGGTTGAGACCGGCGAGCTAGACCAAGGCCTGATTTGCAGCATTATGGATTGCCTCCAGGCCGCTGGGAATACGTCTGAGGGGTGCAATCCCGAACAACATACAGTACTGTTTGCTCAGGGTCCCCACAGTCACATGCTGGGCTGTCTTTTATTTTCCATTGATGGAGATGATGGGCTGTCCTGGAATTTGTTGTGCGGATCCGATTAAGCAACACCCATTGCTTATGTATGTATGTATGTATGTATGTATGTATGTATGTATGTATGTATGTATGTATGTATGTATGTATGTATGTATGTATGTATGTCAGGTCACGAGTTGGTGCTACTGGTAACATGTATCCCAGTACAACATGTCTCATGGTCGGGTCGTTGGCGACTAAACTGGCAACCCCACCAAGGTTTCTTGGTGAGGAGGGTGACTTTGGACATCCTGCAGGACTAGAAACAAAACCTGTCAAAGGGCAAAGGAGCTCTTAAGAGTCAATGGCCATCCAAAATCACCGGGAGAGATGACCCCTTAGCCTTTGTCAAGGCAGAATTCTAGGAGAAGGAAAACTCTGATATAACACCTGCAACCCTGATGGTATCCAATGATGTTGACTTGTTCTTCTTTTTGGTAAATATCATCTTGGTTAAGAGAGTGGGACTGGCTTTGTGCAGTGCCTTTGCTCACTATAAAAGCTTCACGGCACAGGCATTGCTTTGTATCTGGAGATCTCTCTGCACTTGTCGTCACATGGTACCATGGGCCCAGCACAATGTGTCAATAATTGTCACAAGTGTAGTGTTTGTACCAGAGTTTTCAAGTCGCTGGCTGGACTAAAAAGTCACACTCGTACAGCGCATCGGTAGGGGTTCTTCTACATGGATATAAAGTAGTGGCCGTACTCGAAAACGAGTTGGCAGCCACCATGTATGTATGTATGTATGTATGTATGTATGTATGTATGTATGTATGTATGTATGTATGTATGTATGTATGTATGTATGGAGTGAAACAGGGGGATATTGCAGCACCGACCCTGTTTGCCATATACTTTGCAATGGTTTTCTGTATTGCATTCAGGAATTGCGAGCATGGTGTTTACATCCGATATCGAACCTCAGGCAGCATATTTAACATCAGGCGCTTTGCTGCAAAGACAAAAGTATTTACATCAATCATAAGAGACCTCTTGTGTGCAGATGATTGCGATCTTGTAGCGCACACAGAGAGTGATATGCAGCACATTTTGAATGCATTTTCTGACGCTTGCACTGCCCTAGGATTGACTGTCAGTCTCAAGAAAACCGTCGTCATGTACCAACCTGCCCCTGGTAAGCAGTACACTGAACCAAATATCTATGTGTATGGTAAACGACTTGGAGTGGTTGATCAGTTTGTCTACCTGGGAAGCACTGTCAATCGATACAGCAACCTTGACAGTGAAATCTCACTTAGGATTAGGAAAGCAAGTGATGCTTTCGGAAAGCTAGAAAGGCGACTCTGGGGTCGGCGAGACATATGCAGGAGGACAAAGGTAAAGGTGTACAAGGCATGTGTGCTCTCTTGTCTTCTTTATGCCTGCGAGACCTGGGTCACATATCGACACCACCTTAAGCAATTGGAGCGTTTCCATCAGATGTGTCTCAGACGGATCCATGGCGTTCACTGGGGGGACCACATCAGTGATGTCGAGATTTTGGAAAGCTCTATGTGTGACAGTATAGAAGCTCTTGTGCTTAAGCAACGACTCCGTTGGAGTGGTCACCTTGCCAGGATGAAGGATTCTAGAATACCAAAACAACTCTTTTATGGAGAGTTGGTTAAAGGAAAACGACCGCCACATAAACCAAAAAAGAGGTATAAGGATTCCTTGAAAGCCTCTTTGAAAGACGCTAACATCTCTGCTGATACATGGGAAAATATTGCTGCTGATCGTAATAAATGGAGAAAGACTGTATATGAGGGAAAAGTTGCCTTTGAGGCATCTCGAATTGCATACGAGAAAGTAAAGCGGGATGTGAGGAAGGGCATTGCTGTTGCACTTCCAGACGGCGAGGGTCCTCCTAGGGTGCTGACTTGCAGCGTCTGTGCGAGACTCTGCCTAAGCAAAGCTGTACTCGAAAGTCATCTTCGCAGTCATAAAGTAAGACCAGTGGTTGACTACCAGGCTGCTGTTGGAGATGCTACTCATCATGCTTGCCAAACATGTGATAGAGAATGTAAATCAGCAGGAGGGCTCAAGCGACATGCAAAAGTGCATGAACTCTAACCACAGCCGGCTATTCCCAGTGAATGTTTTGGTTGCCGACTCTGTGCAAGACATTTTAGATCATTGGCTGGGCTAAAAATCCACATTCGATCGCAGCGCTGTTAGTTGCTATTGTGTGTGTGTGTGTATAGATATGTTTATGTGTGTATAGATATGTTTATGTGTGTGTATATATATATGTATATGTATATCATTATTGTTGTTGTTGTCGTTATTATTATTGTTGTTATTATTATTATTATTATTATTATTATTGTTATTAATGTATATGTGTGTATGTATATATATATATGTGTATATATGTATATGTATGTGTGTATATATATATATATATATATATATATTTCTTTTTTTTAAATTTTATTTTCTTTTTTATTTATTTATTAATATATATATATATATATTTTTTTTCCTCCTCGTGCAATGACCATACTCGATAACGAGGGGGCAGCCATCATGTATGTATGTATGTATGTATGTATGTATGTATGTATGTATGTATGTATGTATGTATGTATGTATGTATGTAAGAGGGTCTAATGCCAAAACAAAAAAACTTTCAAGCTTCGTCCTAACACACACAGAAGTTGGCATGCAGCAATTATAGACCATTTCTCATCCTCGTGTACATCATTTGGGCTCACAATCAGCCTTATAAAGACCAAAGTAATGTTTATCCCTGCCCCCGGAGACCCATATACTGAACCCCATATCATGGTTGATGGAACCAGGTTAGGAGTAGTAGATAAATTTGTCTACTTGGTCAGCACACTCTCAAATGATAGTTCATTGGATGCTGAAATAGATCTGCGCGTCCAGAAGGCCTCTGTTGCCTTCGGAAAATTGGAAAAGAGAGTTTAGGCAAATCACAACATTCCCAACAATACCAAGGTGTGTGTATAGATCATGTGTTCTATCTGCTCTTTTATACTCCACCGAAACCTGGACGCTATTCCGCAAACACAAAATTGCTTGAGCGTTTTCAGCAGAAATGTTTAAAGCGCATATTCAACATCAAGTGGCAAGACAGAACTCCTGACATACATGTTCTTATCAAAGCAGAATGTCCAAGCATTGATCCCCAAGTAACATCTCAAATGCACTGGACAGGACATACTATCCGCATGAAAGAAAGCAGGATACCGAAGCAACTGTTTTATGGTGAGCTCTATCTTGGAAAAAGGCCTCAACACAAACTGCAAATGAGGTTCCAGGACAGCATCAAGAACAACCTCAAAGAGCTGGCATTTGATATAGACAACTGGAAGGAGATAGCTCTAAATAGGGCTGAGTGGAGAAAGCGCATAAAGGGCAGTTGCAAAGCTTTTGAGGAATGTCGTCTAGAACATAAACAACTGAAGCGTCAGCTCCGGAAGGGCTGTGCTCACAGTTTTGATGAAGTCATCAGTAGTTGGACATGCAATTTCTGTCAGCGTGTGCTCCTCTCAAAGGCTGGTTATGTTAATCACCTGAAGTCCCATGAAAGGATAACCACCCGCAACACCACTCAACAAAGACCTGGCGAAACAAGGTGCGTAATATGCAACAAAGTGTGTAGAACTAGTTCCGGACTAAAAAGACATATGGTGGTACATATAGATTGCGTCCCACAGGGTGACCCCAACGGTCCTGTGGAAAGCACAACTCTCTTCTGTCACCTGTGTTGTAAGCCATGCAGATCTACAGCTGGCCTACAAAGTCATCAACGAATTGATGGACGCCGATGGGATAATAACGAAGAATCAATAGGAGACGGCAATCGTCTGTGAAGTCGCTGCAATCCTCATGTATTTATGTATGTATGTATGTATGTATGTATGTATGTATGTATGTATGTATGTGTGTGTGTATGTATGTATGTATGTATGTATGTATGTATGTATGTATGTATGTATGTATGCATGTATGTGTGTATAAGTGTTGTCACTTCCGGTGGAAAAGTTCTAAAGAAAAGGAAATGTCCATTGTCCCTTTTGCAATCTTTCATCCTTTGAATCGTAAAGATGTTTTATAGATTTAGAATGTTCCAGATATCAATACTATTTATAGCTTAAAATCAAAGGGTTGCGATCTTTCTCCACAAATCCAAGTTCAGTCGTACTTTGCTCCATGAGAGTTGATATATGACCTGTAGTTGTACTAATAATAATAGGTATGAAACTGAACGTGTATCTTAAGTACTGGATCTGCAAATTCCCCATCAATGATCCATAGATATCCTCATTCTTTAGTATTTTTATTACTACAATGACATTATAAAGGCAGCAGACTTCTACAACAGAGCATCATTTTAACGTGTTGTCCCAAACAACAATGTCAGATCGGTTGTTTTAATTTGCTAACAGATTTTATTTTTAGATTCCACTAACATTCCTTTGAGCCATCAGTCTCAAAATAGTTGATTATATATATATATATAAGATTGTTTAATGTTTGCTTGTTCCGCTCATCTCAATTATATATATATATATATATGTCAAATCCTGACTGCAGCACCAAGCAGTTTCGACTTGTGTGTTCAGTAAGTATTGTGTGTGTGTGTATGTCTGTTGATGCTGATTCAGTAGACCTATGTTTAAATACACTCTAGATATGATGAGAATGTCTTGTTGTTATTTAGCTCCAGATCAACTTTGATTAAGCAGACCAATAATCAATATTGAAGCCAGGATCAACACGTCATATAGTCGTTTTGACATAGATCAAACTTGATGAAAGACATTCATTTTTAAGGTTTTAACGTCGAAAAACAACCGTAAATGTCCATCCCTTGTTATATTATCGTCTCACATGCCTCTTATCAACACAGTGGTTCTTCAGTCTGTTGCGTAAACTAGTATTACAAATGCATTACTACATTAATGTGCGAAATTGCACGCCAGCAAGGTGGTTGACGAGGTGAAGATGCAGCTATTTGTTCGTCTTATGTAATAGTGTGCATTTTCTGCTGATACTGTTGTTACATACATACATACATACATGGTGGGTGCCAACTCGTTTTCGAGTACGGCCACTACTTTATATCCATGTAGGAGAACCCTATCAATGCACTGAACGAGTGTGTCTTTTTAGTCCAGCCAGCGACTTGAAAACTTTGGTACAAACACTACACTTGTGACAATTATTTACACATAGTGCTGGGCCCATGGTACCATGTGACGACAAGTGCAGAGAGATCTCCAGATATAAAGCAATGCCTATGCATACATACATACATACATACATACATACATACATACATACATACATACATACATACATACATACATACACACACACACACATATACACATATGTATATATATATATATATATATATATATATATATATATATATATATATATATATATAAATATATCTGTGTGTGTGTATGTGTACGTGACTGTGTGTGGTGAATGACCTCAGATTGTTGAGTGTTTAATTAACAAT
>OZ024743.1:329053330-329063330 GCA_964016885.1 Eledone cirrhosa
TTAGTTATTATCCTCAACATTTATAGAAGGGTAAAAACATGCCCTGAAGGTTAGTCCGTTGAACTCACGTGTATTAGGTTGTTGGTTCAATTCTCAGAACAGGCAACGCGTTTTGTCTCTGATCAAAGCTCTTTATTTCATGTTGCTCTTGTTGAAAATGAGTACCAGTGATAACTGGGGGGTTAACCTTGTGATAGACCGGTGTTCCGTCTAGAGGAAGAGTGTGTACCCTAAGTTCCTTAATTTCCATGGAACAGGGATCATCTTTGCGCTTTCCCAGCCCCTGCAAGTATGGAAAAACAGATGTAAAACGATAGTACACGCTTTTATAGAAAGTCGTTCAGCCTTTTATTGCTCACTATTCAAATTCTGCCGTGGACGAAACATTTACCCTCAAGGGTTGATAACATAAATAGCAGTCATATAATGAGATCGAGTGAACTAAGTCAGAGCCGGCACATCCGGGTATTTAGCACTCTTGTCTAAATCTACAATGTACGCCTCCATCTTACCAAATAAAATAATTTTAATATACAGTTTCATTAAGCTGATAAACTTACTTTTTGACACATCCTGCTCTGATTACACAAAGAAAATGACTAACCCTCCATTTTCCATTCCACAGTCCACACTCACCCACGCCAAATCACGTGACTGTTCATAACATCATAACATCGTACGACACTCTCTATCACTTTGCATATTTCCACAACGCTGATACGCAGCAAAGATGATAATCAAAAATATAATATTAAACTATTATGTATTTAATTTACTTATATAAATTTGTATATGACTGCAATCCTTTAGGGTTTAGTAATGCTCCTCTGTGAGATCTGTGCCCCCAGCGACTGCCTAGTTGGCTTTAATAGTAGCGCAGACCCTGACTTTAGTTCTTTTCTACAAAAAGAAATGATTGGCTTTGTAACCTAGAGCATCGGTTTGCTGTATAAGGGTCGTCGCGGAGACATCATCTTTTGTATTTGAAATATTGAAGAAAATGTAAAATATTCATAAATATGTTATACAATAACCCATAAGCGACATTCGGGCCACAAAACAACATCTAAACAAAAACAAAAACTGGGGAATATTTCCTCAAATATCAAATATTAATTTTAGTAAATTTTAAGGAATTTGGTATTTACGTATTTAACCATTTCCTTATCAAATTTCTAATGAAAAACACTGCCTATTATTTTCAAATAAATCTGAAAATAATAAAGAAAATTGGAAGAAGTTAGTATTCTAACTAACTTTTTCTTTACTGAATGTTTGGAGTAAAACTTAAATGTTCTTACATAAAATTATGATTTAAAAGTGAGTAAACTCTTTCATCACCATATTTCTAATGAAAAACACTGTCTACGATTTTCAAATCATTTTGAAAATAATCAAGAATTTGAAAGGAGTTAGTAACGTATTCATTATTAATTTGGCTTTCGGAGCATAACTTAAAGGTTCTTGCATAAAATTATGAGTAATTTTAATTTTAGATAAATATAAATTTAAAACACATAGCTTCTCTTTTTATCATAAAACCTGGGGCGCTTTTAGGTGGTTTGGTATGAAAAGAGTTAAAGAAGGGGGCGGGGAAGATTATTGATTTGTCAAATTAGTGACGATAGTAATTGGTTAGGAACCATTGACCTAGACGGAAGAAATTTATATGAAATATTTTCTTTTAAGTTCTTTTAAAAACGATAAAAAAATGGTGCTTTCATCTACAATAAATTTATTTTGCAATAAACTGGGTGAAACATGTTTCTACAGTTATTTTGTGTAAGCTTCATCACCGATGTTAACTCTTTTACTACAACATTACGAGAGAGAGAGAGAGAGAGAGAGAGAGAGAGAGAGGAGGAGAGAGAGAGGAGAGAGAGAGAGAGAGGTAAGAGGTTGTCGTAGGCGTTGCCAGTTCTTCCCTTGGCAGTTGTAGTCAACTTAAAAGGATTGATGTATGTATGTATGTTATTGCATGTTATTAAGTAGGACAGTGAAAACAAATGCAGATGGTGGATGGCTACAGGCACACACACACGTACACAGAGATGCAAACAAACATGCTTATGTATACAAAGATATATAAACATAAATTACGAACGATACATTTCATTAACATTTTTGAAGAAAAAACGCAAAATTTATGACGCTTTAGGTTTAGAATTGAAAAACAAACACAAAATGAAACTGTTAAAATTCCAGAGTTTGTGTAAAAGTATCAGAATACTAAAGTTAGGCTATCATGGAATTGTAAATATGGTAACAACAGCACTTATGTTCTCATAATTTTGAATGAATTTGCAGAATTTAAAAACTTCTTACAATGAAAAACTAAACAAAAAGAAAAGTTTTTACTTGCGTCCGCACGAAAACATTATTTAAATAAAAAAAACAACCAAAAAATGGAAGTTTTTCCGTGTGACCCCCTAGACTTGGTATAAATAGAAGCTACATTTATGTTCTTCAATGACTTTCTGCCGTCTTAAAAATGGATACAATAGATAATGTAATCCGGAATATACTATACCTCACAAATATGACAGGATAGTCATGGATGAATTGGCCAGGATGAATTGGCCGTAGGTTTGATCAATTAGGACTCAACTCGGGGTTAAACAAGAACAGTATTTCAATGTCTAGAATATATATATATATATATATATATATATATATATATATATATATATATATATATATATAAAAGGCTTTTCTATATTAAATATTTATACTCTGCTTTGTATTGAATACCTTACTTACTGTGGTTACCCCCGATTGAACCCAGGATAAACTTATATATATATATACACACACGCACGCACACACACACACACACACACACACACACACACACACACACACACACACACACACACACACACACACACACACACACACACACACACACACACATATATATATATATATATTTATTTGAAAAAGGTCTCCTGCGTGGATGAAATCATACAAAATATAAAAAAAGGTGGACGAAGAGAACAGAAAAACGGACGAAACACAGGACTTCCTTACACTCAGCCAATGATAAAGTAGTGGTATTAAACCAGACCAACGTATTAAGCCCATCACACCGAAGCAAGAACAATCCTTTTAAAGTCTTCCACACAGTTGCTGTCAACCAAATTCTACTTACAGGGTTTTTAGCTGACTCAAAGCTAAAGTAGAAGACGTTGGCACGAGGTACTGCAGAGTGAAATTGAACCCGATATTACATGGTTGTGATGTAAAATTGTTAACCATAAAAGCCAAGTTTGGGATTCTATAAGGAAAGAAAGGTTTGAAAGAATAAAGAAAAAAATGGTTTCTTTCTGTTCCTGGTAAAACCTGATTCCACAAAGTTTTGATCAAAAGCGCTCCAGTCGCGACCATTCCAGTTTTTTATATAGTTGGAACACAGTGTCAGAAGTGTTTTTACCTTTTTATGGCAGCAAGTTATGTATGTATGTGCTTGAACGCATGCATGTATGCATACTTGTGTGTATGTATGTAATATATATATATATATATATATATATATATATATATAAATCCAAAGAGGGCTCGATAAGGATAAATATATATCAAATATATAAGAACCCTTAACGGGATCTTCAGAAGATCCCGTTAAGGGTGAAAGCAGCGATTCTTTGCTTAAACTTTAATCTGTTATTTTAATAAATATTTGCACTAGGGTTCTTATATATTTGATATATATTTATCTTTATCGAGCCCTCTTTGGATTTTAGTCTTCACATTTATTATTATAACTATATATATAGGAAAAGATTAAAGACCCCGACGGCTGAACTTGGGCCGTTTTGCTTGATCCAAAGCTCAGCCGTCGAGGTCATGACTTTTTTCCTATTACCTACTCTACTACACTAAGTATCGAGTAATCTGGTGCGTTATGGTCCACCTGGTATCTTACCACACTTTCTTTGTTTTATATATATATATATATATATATATATATATATATATATATATATATAGATGTATGTATGTATCCGGAATGAAAAACAAAACCTGTCAAAGGGCGGAGGAATTCAGGAGAGTCAACGGCCACCCAATAACATTTTTTTTTGTGGAGTGAAAGACCCCTAGTCTTCATTAAGACATTTCCCTAGAAACGTCACTCTGATATAAAACCTGCGACTTCGTTTGCATCCAATGCTGTAGTCCAGTTCTATTTTTTTGGTAAATGCTTTCGATGTTCAGAGAGTGGGATTGGCTCCGTGCGAAGACTTTCCTCACTTTAAAAAGCTTCAAGTACAGGCATCGCTTGATATGTGACAGTTTTTGCGATGCATGGTATTGCTGGCCATAGGCAAGTCCCTAGCAGTACTAAAAGGTCACGTCCGTCATACTCAGCTTTAAGTATCAAACGATGGCATTACTCGAAACGGTGTTGCAGCCATCATGTACGTATATGTATTGAATAATGAAAATAAAGCAAAAGTCGAAGATAACTTATTAAATAGTTCAATTAGGAACGTATCTTCGATTTTCGTTTTATTTTCATTGGGAGCCCCTACATGGACACACTAGAAGAGGAAGACCAAGGTTAACGTATGTTGATGCCCTAAGGACAGACACTGGTCTGTTGGAGACGCAGGACATGGCAGCGATAATGAGGGACAGAGACCGCTAGAGAGAACTCGTCCATGGATCTCGGGAATTTTACCCGCCTTAGATAGATAGATAGATATATATGAAGGCGCGTGGCTTAGTGGGCTTGCAATCGAAAGGTTGTGAGTTCAATTCTCGGACCATGTGATGTGTTGTTTCCCTGAGCAAGACACTTTATTTCATATTGCTCCAGTTTACTCAGCTGTAGAAATGAGATGATATGACTGGGGTCCCTATCATTAAATTACCTAAGACACCTCCAACGAGATATACCTTGGAGGAGGCCAGCTAAACCTGCATAGGTGTGAGCTGTAACAACAACAACAACAACAACAAAAACAACATATATATGACAGTAGTTTGAGCAGAATCCTCAAGGGAATCATATGCTCTGAGAGCCTACTACAAAAACTATAGCCCTCACCGCCTAATCTCGTTGAAACCATCTCTTCAAGGCCGCATTGAGTTCTAGCAACGGTGCCTCACAGTTCCACTAGACTTTACATACGCACACACACACACACACACACACACACACACACACACACACACACACACACACACACACACACACCTCTCCGCCCACACATACATACATAGCTATACATGTTTGTAGAGTTAGTATATTGCTGGTGCCGTTAACACACTTGCCGTCAATAAAAGGGTTTGGTTAACCGCTTCATCACAGCATTTCACTGTTTTTTTACATTCCACTTATCGACATTTTTGCCTCTTTCATCTACTGTGTTCTACTTCTTCAGTTGGGAAGAAAAGAGAGAAGAACAAGAGATGACAAGAAAAATAATAAGAATAAGAAGAATAAGAACATGAATCAAAGGAAGGAAAAGAAAAAGGAGAAAAAGTAGGAGATAAAGAAGAAGAAAAAGAAGAAGAAAAGAAAAGAAGAAAAAGAAGAAGAGAAACAAGGAAAATAAAAAAGGAGAAAAGGAAGAAGAAAAAGAAGAGAAAGAAAGAGAAAAGAAGAAGAAGAAGAAGAAGAAGAAGAAGAAGAAGAAGAAGAAGAAGAAGAAGAAGAGGAGGGTGATGATTTAGAGAAGAATGAGGAAGAGTGAGGAATACTGTAGAAATTGTGTTGGGTGTATTGACAGTGACAACATAGTAACTATTGAGTCATAACTAGAGATGTAGAGTGTTACATGTTTGGTTACTGTGGTAATAACATTATATACTAACACAGACACACACACTAACACATACAACAACACACACACACACACATACAATAACTCACACACATACACATATAAAGACACACATACACACATAACATACACACACATACACACACACATACACTAACATATACTAACACACATACACACACACATACACACATTAACACATACAATAACACACACACATATACTAACACACACACACACAAACACATACAATAACTCACACACAGACACATATAAAGACACACATACACACACACACATAACATACACACACATACACACACATACACACACACACACACATACACACATTAACACATACAATAACACACACAGGCACATATACTAACACACATACACGCACACACACAGAGATACACACATTAACACATACAATAACGCATACACACACAGAGAGACACATATACTAACACACACACACATACACTAACACATACACACAAAGAGAGGCACATATACTAACACACACATACACACACAGAGACACATACTAACATACGGACACTAACACTAACACATACACATACACAGACACATACACTAATACAGATACACACACACAAACACATACACTAACACATACAAAAACGGACACATACACTAACATACACACACACTAATACATACTCTAACAGATACACACACAAACACATACACTGACACAGATACACACACACACACACAAACACATACACTAACACAGATACACCCACACACAAACACATACACTAACACAGATACACACACATAAACACATACACTAACACAGATACACACACATAAACACATACACTAACACAGATACACACACATAAACACATACACTAACACAGATACACACACATAAACACATACACTAACACAGATACACACACATAAACACATACACTAACACAGATACACACACACAAACACATACACTAACACAGATACACTAACACAGATTCACTAACACAGATACACACACACTAACAGATACCCCCACACACAGACACACTAACACAGATATACACACAGACAGATACCCTAACACATTC
This sequence comes from Eledone cirrhosa, assembly GCA_964016885.1. Classification (NCBI taxonomy): domain Eukaryota; kingdom Metazoa; phylum Mollusca; class Cephalopoda; order Octopoda; family Eledonidae; genus Eledone; species Eledone cirrhosa. The sequence goes on from OZ024743.1 coordinate 329,060,217, forward strand.
ACTAACACACACACACACACTAATACATACACTAACACATACACACATGAACACATACATGCACGGACACATACCCTAACACAGATACACACACTAACAGATACACACACAGACACATACACTAACACAGATATACACAGACACATACTCTAACATACATTAACATGTGGATAGATGCATACACAGACAAACACTAAGAGTTACACACACACACTGATATACACACATACACACACAAACAGTTACACACACACACATACACACGCAGACACTTACATATACAGACAGACACACTAATACATACACTAACATATAGATACATACACATGCACACATATATATACACGTACACGTGCACATACACGCAGATATATTCGCACGCAAATACACATACATGCACACACATGCATTCATTGATACACACGCACACCCAGATAGATTTATGAAATTACATTCACACAAATACACAAACACACACACACACACACAAATACACACACACACACACACACACACACACACACACACACACACACACACACACACACACACACACACACAAATACACACACACACAAATACACAAACACACACACAAATACACAAACACACACACAAATACACACACACACACACACACAAATAAACAAACACACACACACACACACACACACACACACACTCTCACAGAGTTAGTGACATGGCTGAGCTTTTGAATAAGTTGACTGGTGCAACGTGAAACAAAGTGTCTTGCTCAAGGACAACCAGAAATAAAGTGTCTTGCTCAAGGACGACGTTAAATAAAGTGTCTTGCTCAAGGACGACGTGAAATAAAGTGTCTTGCTCAAGGACAACGTTAAATAAAGTGCCTTGCTCAAGAACAAAGTGAAAGAAAGTGTCTTGCTCAAGAACAAAGTGAAATAAAGTGTCTTGCTCAAGGACTACGCTAAATAAAGTGTCTTGCTCAAGGACGACGTGAAATAAAGTGTCTTGCTCAAGAACAAAGTGAAAGAAAGTGTCTTGCTCAAGAACAAAGTGAAATAAAGTGTCTTGCTCAAGGACGACGTGAAATAAAGTGTCTTGCTCAAGGACGACGTGAAATAAAGTGTCTTGCTCAAGAACAAAGTGAAATAAAGTGTCTTGCTCAAGGACGACGTGAAATAAAGTGTCTTGCTCAAGGACGACGTGAAATAAAGTGTCTTGCTCCAGAACAACGTTAATAAAGTGTCTTGCTCAAGGACGACGTTAAATAAAGTGTCTTGCTGAAAGACAAGGCACCGCAGGCAATCGAACTCAAGACCTTACAAATGTTAGCCAACCATACGTAACCGCTAAATGATAAGCTTGAACCACCTACACATACATAATACACAGATATACCGTGTATACCGGTACATAAGTCGAGAAATATATGACAATAGTATCGATGGTAAAATAAAGGTAGACTTATAACCGAGGTCACTATTTCACTATATTGCCGATATTTACCAACCTCAAATTCTACGTAAATAGGCTGCTAAAATATCTAAGTGATGATTTTACAATGAAACACACACATGCCCGCGCACACAAACACACACACATGAATATATATATATATATATATATATATATATATATATATATATATATATATATATATATATATATATATATATATATATATATATATATATATATATATATATATATATATATATATATATATGAAATACGTTCCTTCACGCACAAGGCGCCAGGGTACGCATGTATTGTCCAACCATTCTTTGAATGAAAAGAACCTTCTGACGAGAATCTTTCTTTGCAACGAAGGCCGTATGGTCTCCGTTTTATTTTTGGGATTCGAAACCGATCGGTAAAGGTAACTATAGTAGGTAAAGTCAATTTTTAAAAATTTATTTTGAAACTTTTTCATTATTTACTAAACCTTGTTTATATATATATATATATATATATATATATATATATATATATATATATATATATATAATAAACAATACAATATACCTCATTACCAGTGGTTTCCCGAATAAGACGAATACAAGAAACGTCCTCATTCGTTCGTCAGACAAGGCAATTTATAACATAGTGAAATATTTGAAAAATCTCCTCAAGAAAGGCAAAAGTTTAACGGGCAAAAAAATATATAAATAAAAGTAATGCAAGAGATATATAAAAATAAAATAAGGAAATATAGTAAGGGTATGCGTATAAATGTGTGTATATGCACTTACAAATGTACATATGTCTGTATGTACAAATGAATGTGTATAGTGAGAAAATGTGAGCTCTGTAACTTACATAGACCACTCTTCACTCCTATGACTTTTTTAATTTTCAACGGAAACTTCAATAGTTATATATATATATATATATATATATATATATATATATATATATATATATATATATATATATATATCAATAATATTAATAAATGAAAACTATCTTTATAAAACCATATTTATTTTATTATACATATTTCAAGGGTACCAACATTTTTGGTACGCTCTCATCAGATAAAATACAAAAGTTGTTTTACAGATAGTGACATATTCAAAACGAGAACTTAACCTTTTGAATTCTGTTTGAATAGTCATTTATTAATATTATTAATATTATACTCCAGAAGAAACTTGTAGAGTGCTTCTAATCTGTTAAAAACTAAATTTGTTGAATAATCAGCAAATTAAATAACTCACTGAAAACAATGAAATTAAACAAAATACAGGTAATTCATAGTAAAACTCATTATTTTACGATCGTTTCTGGGGGATAGTTCATTCTATTATTGATCTATGTAAAATATATTACAAATTATGATAACTTGTAATATATTTTACATAGATCAATAATAGAATGAACATACGGAGAACTACCCCCCCCCCCAGAAACGATCGTAAAATAATCAGTTTTACTATGAATTACCCGTATTTTGTTTAATTTCATTGTTTTCACTATTTGTATTATTTTGACTCTGCTTCCAATGAATTATATCGTTGAAATTTTGTATTTTAAACTTTGCTTCACAACATCTTCTACATACGGATTACATTGAGTTCTTCATACGGCTTAGACCCTACCATGAATTGGTGGATTTATCTGTATATATAT
>OZ024743.1:329068330-329075830 GCA_964016885.1 Eledone cirrhosa
GAGAGAGAGAGAGAGAGAGAGAGAATGGAAGTGAGAGGAATAATCGACCTCAGTAGTAGACGTTATTTTTTATCGACCTCGGCGGAATTTGAACTCAGAGAATAAAGGGCCAGAACATAGAGGAGTCTACCTGACGTTCTAACGACTCTTCAGTCAATTTGTCGCCTTGGTGACATACACATGCGCACAATGAACTTCCTATCTCAGTCATGTTGCTAGAACAAGTTCCCTTTCCAATCACAAGGTCCTAAGTTCTAATCCTACATTTGTCCCTATAAATAGTTATTTCTCCACAGTTCCTCAGACATTTAATCCTGTATGTCATTTGTACATATATGCTGAACATTTATGTAATTATATCCTCAAGATAAATTATTAGAATACTTTTTTTACCTTTAATTACTTCCATGTGTTAGTCAATACTCAACGTAAACTATAGAGTAATATAAAAAAAAGTCAGTTCAAATTGCTTTCAGCCAGGTTAAGGAGTATGGCGTCGTTGTTGGACAACATTCCACACATAAAGATCGATCGACTTTCGTCATATCAGACCGAGGAAACAATGTTTCCGTCGGTCTTTCCAGTTGCTAGTACTGTCTATCGGTCGCAACTCCAGGTAGAAGGAGCAACGTGAAATAAAGTGTCTTGCTCAAGGACATAACGCACCACCCGGTCCAGGAATCAAACTCACAACCTCAAGATTGTGAATCCAATTCTCTAACCACTCAGCCACATGCCTTCACATGCCTCCACTCATAAGAATAGATGTAAACATACAAACTATATGGTAAACTTTAGGGTTTCTATTATAAAAAGAACTATACATTTATCAAAACGTATGTTTCCCATTTTGTATGATTGTTCATATATTCGATACTCTTGGTACATATAATCTGGGCACCAAAAATTAAATACATTTCACGCCATTGCTGTAGTTATTGACGGCACGGGTTTACTAGTGTATATTTAGTAAACACCTAGTCACACTTACACATACAACCCTGCCCCCATCGTCGACAGACGACTGTAAATGTCATTAGTGTCTGTTTGGTTGTTGTTGAAGTTATATAACCTTAGTGCTGAATCTAGTCTGTGTGGTGGTTATGGTGGTGGTGGTGGTGGTAGTAGTGATGATGGTGGTGGTGGTAGTGGTGGTGGTAGTGGCAGTAGTGGTGGTGATAATGGTGGTGGTGGTAGTGATGATGGTGGTGGTGATAAAGGTGGTGGTGGTGGTGGTGGTGGTGGTAGTGATGGTGGTGGTGGTGAGGGTGGGGGTAGTGCTGATGGTAGTGGCGGTAGTGGTGGTGATAATGATGGTGGTGGTGGTGATGGCGGTGGTGGAGGTGGTGATAATGATGGTGGTGGTGGTGATGGCGGTGGTGGAGGTGGTGATAATGGTGGTGGAGGTAGTGATAATGGTGGTGGTGGTAGTGATGTTGGTGGTAGTGGTCGTGATAATGGTGGTGGTGGTGGCGGTGGTGGTGGTGGTGATGGTGGTGGCAGTAGTGGTGGTGATAATAGCGGTAGTGGTAGTGATGATTGTGGTGGTGGTAGTGATGGTGGTGATGGTGATGGAGGTGGCGTTGGCGGTGATGATGATGGTGGTGATGGTAGTGGTTGTGTTGATTGTGGTGGTGGTAGTGATGGTGGTGGTGGTGGTGGTGGTGGTGATGGTGGTGGAGGTGGCGTTGGCGGTGATGATGATGGTTGTGTTGATTGTGGTGGTGGTAGTGATGGTGATGGTGGTGGAGGTGATGATGATGACGGTGGTGGTAGTGCTGATGGTGGTGGTGGTTGTGGTAGTGATGATAGTGGTGGCGGTAGTGGTGGTGGTGGCGGTGGTGGTGATTATGATGGTGGTGGCGGTAGTGGTGGTGATAATGGCGGTGGTGGTAGTGATGATGGTGGTGGCGGTAGTGGTGGTGGTGGCGGCGGTGGTGATTATGATGGCGGTGGCGGTAGTGGTGGTGATAATGGCGGTGGTGGTAGTGATGATGGTGGTGGTGGTGGCGATGATAGTGGTGGCAGTGGTGGTAGTGATGGTAATGATGACGGTGGTGGTGATGATGATGGCCGTGGTGGTGGTGGTGGTAGTGATAATGGTGGGGGTGATAGTGATGATGATGACGGTGGTGGCGATAGTGATGGTGGTGGACTTCGTTGCCTGTAGTGTTTAACTGTGGTAGGGTGTGAGGGTGGAGGGTTTACCCTTATATCTACAGGGGTGTAACTGTGGTAGGTTGTGAGGGTGGAGGGTTTACCCTTATATCTACAGGGGTGTAACTGTGGTAGGTTGTGAGGGTGGAGGGTTTACCCTTATATCTACAGGGGTGTAACTGTGGTAGGTTGTGAGGGTGGAGGGTTTACCCTTATATCTACAGGGGTGTAACTGTGGTAGGGTGTGAGGGTGTAGGGTTTACCCTTATATCTACAGGGGTGTAACTGTGGTAGGTTTTGAGGGTGGAGGGTTTACCCTTATATCTACAGGGGTGTAACTGTGGTAGGTTGTGAGGGTGGCGGGTTTACCCTTATATCTACAGGGGTGTAACTGTGGTAGGGTGTGAGGGTGGAGGGTTTACCTTTATATCTACAGGGGTGTAACTGTGGTAGGTTGTGAGGGTGGAGGGTTTATCCTTATATCTACAGGGGTGTAACTGTGGTAGGTTGTGAAGGTGGATGGTTTACCCTTATATCTACAGGGGTGTAACTGTGGTAGGTCGTGAGGGTGGAGAGTTTACCCTTATATCTACAGGGGTGTAACTGTGGTAGGTTGTGAGGGTGGAGGGTTTACCCTTATATCTACAGGGGTGTAACTGTGGTAGGTTGTGAGGGTGGAGGGTTTACCCTTATATCTACAGGGGTGTAACTGTGGTAGGGTGTGAGGGTGGAGGGTTTACCCTTATATCTACAGGGGTGTAAATGTGGTAGGTTGTGAGGGTGGAGGGTTTACCCTTATATCTACAGGGGCGTAACTGTGGTAGGTTGTGAGGGTGGGGGGTTTACCCTTATATCTACAGGGGTGTAACTGTGGTAGGTTGTGAGGGTGGAGGGTTTACCCTTATATCTACAGGGGTGTAACTGTGGTAGGGTGTGAGGGTGGAGGGTTTACCCTTATATCTACAGAGGTGTAACTGTGGTAGGTTGTGAGGGTGGAGGGTTTACCCTTATATCTACAGGGGTGTAACTGTGGTAGGTTGTGAGGGTGGAGGGTTTACCCTTATATCTACAGGGGCGTAACTGTGGTAGGTTGTGAGGGTGGAGGGTTTACCCTTATATCTACAGGGGTGTAACTGTGGTAGGTTGTGAAGGTGGAGGGTTTACCCTTATATCTACAGGGGTGTAACTATGGTAGGTTGTGAGGGTGGAGGGTTTACCCTTATATCTACAGGGGTGTAACTGTGGTCGGTTGTGAGGGTGTAGGGTTTACCCTTATATCTACAGGGGTTTAACTGTGGTAGGGTGTGAGGGTGGAGGGTTTACCCTTATATCTGCAGGCGTATAGTAGAGGTGTGTTGTGAGGGTGGAAAGTTTACCATCATAGCCTCAGGGGTTTAGTTGAGCTGTTTTGTGAGGGTGGAAAGTTTACCACCGTATCTACAGATTTTGCTGTGCTATACTGTTTAACCGAGCGTGGGGTTTACTATTATGATCATAGGGGTATAGCTGAGGTATGGTGTGAGGCTGGAGAATTTACCATCTTGCTCACTAAGGTCTGTTGTTTAACTGGGGATGAAGGCTGCTCCATGTTTTCTGTAGGGTGTAGGTGAGATATGTATGTTATTGAAGAGAGGGTGGGATGTGGGAGGGTGGGAGAGCTCCATGTTATTAGTTCCTTTTTTTCAGATCTTACTTTTGGATTATCGATTAACTGTGATTTCTACTCAACTTCCTTTGTCGCTGGTTTCTCCTTCCAAATATTTGGAGATGAAATAATATATTGGATATCGATCCTAGGAAATATCTCAGACATCGCAGACACTGATTGATTTGACTTCCGTTTACTTAGAACCAATCAATAGTTCAGATACATTTCTTAGAAATGTTACATATGTTGTTGCTGTAGTTATAAAGCCCCAGGTCAGTCCTGATTGAGTAGACCTATGATTAAAGGATTCCAAGACATGGCCATCCCACCTTTATTATAGATATTGTATCTGGTTTATAACAAAGTAAAATATACCAAAGACTAACAAGAACCAGGTGGTGGTGTTAAACAGGGTGTCGTCTTGTTTTTAACATCATACAACAGGGTGTCGTCTTGTTTCTACCATCATACAACAGGGTGGTGGTGTTAAACAGGGTGGCGTGTTGTTTCTACCATCATACAACAGAGTGGTGGTGTTAAACAGGGTGTCGTCTTGTTTCTACCATCATACAACAGGGTGTTGGTGTTAAACAAGGTGTCGTCTTGTTTCTACCATCATACAATAGGGTGGTGGTGTTAAACAGGGTGGCGTGTTGTTTCTACCCTCATACAACAGGGTAGTGGTGTTAAACAGGGTGTCGTCTTGTTTCTACCATCATACAATAGGGTGGTGGTGTTAAACAGGGTGGCGTGTTGTTTCTACCATCATACAATAGGGTGGTGGTGTTAAACAGGGTGGCGTGTTGTTTCTACCATCATACAACAGGGTAGTGGTGTTAAACAGGGTGTCGTCTTGTTTCTACCATCATACAACAGGGTGGTGGTGTTAAACAGGGTGGCGTGTTGTTTCTACCATCATACAACAGGGTGTTGGTGTTAAACAAGGTGTCGTCTTGTTTCTACCATCATACAATAGGGTGGTGGTGTTAAACAGGGTGTCGTCTTGTTTCTACCATCATACAACAGGGTGGTGGTGTTAAACAGGGTGTCGTCTTGTTTCTACCATCATACAACAGGGTGTTGGTGTTAAACAAGGTGTCGTCTTGTTTCTACCATCATACAACAGGGTGGTGGTGTTAAACAGGGTGTCGTCTTGTTTCTACCATCATACAACAGGGTGGTGGTGTTAAACAGGGTGTCGTCTTGTTTCTACCATCATACAACAGGGTGGTGGTGTTAAACAGAGTGGCGTCTTGTTTCTACCATCATACAACAGGGTGGTGGTGTTAAACAGGGTGATGGTGTAAAACAGGGTGGCATGTTGTGTTTATCATCCAAGGACCGGGTGGTGGTGTTAAACAGGGTAGTGTGTTATATCTATCAACAAAGGTCAGGGTGGCGTTGTTAAACAGGGTGGTGTGTTATGTCTATCATCCCAGGATCCGGTGATGGCGGTGGGTTGGGGTGATGGCGGTGGTAGTAGTGGTAGCGATTCTGATGGTGGTAATAGTAGTGTTAAAGTAGGTGATGTGTTAATCCTAATACTCAAAGATCATATGGAGATAATAAATCAGGTGTGATGTAGACCTACCACATAGTTGCAACAGTCACGTGACATACCTACTTTAGTAACTTCCTGTTTTAGTCATCTTTGTTACTATTTCTGCTGCAAAATTTCGTTATTTCTAACATTACATAAATATTTCTCAATGTTACACAGATTCTTACATCCATAACGCCCTCGCGTATTCCATTCTCTTTTGGTTTCCAGACGTATAGACATAGAGAGGTGGAATACATATCATCCCTGGATCTAATAGAGAGGTTCTCTCTCTCTCTCCCTCCCTCCCCCTCTCTCTACCCCTCTCTCTTTCTCTTGTACGCACACACACACGTTATCGGCGGTTAATTGGCATAGTGATTAGAGTGATGGATAGAATAAGCTGGAATACCTGTTCCAGAATTCTGCATTCTGAGTTCAAATCCCAGTCATGCCAATGTCCACGTTGTCGTTCAAGAATCCAAGTTAGCACATCCGGGATATTCTACTGGAAGTTTGAGAGAAAGAGAGTAAAGAGAGTACTTGCTTGTGAATATAGAAGGCGTGATAATACTATAAAGGTATACTCGACTGCAGGTGACGACCATAGCTGATATATATATATATATATATATATATATATATATATATATATATATATATATTATTATTATTATTATTATTAATTTTATATATATATAGCGATGAATTTGTTTTGCAAGGTTCTTGATATATGAAATCGTGTGTTGAAACAAATATTGCTATATTTGGCGAGGGTCATATCGTTATTATATTGCCAGAAATAATAATAAAACACACTCCCTGTTTGGTTTGGATTGGTTTTCGTTTCTGTATATTTTATATCACCATAGTAAATTTAGCTTGCAATCAATGTTTATTATTGGTTGACCAACGGTTAAAGATAAATATTTGTATAAATATTTGTATAAATATTTCGTATCTCCAAAGAAATACGGTTTTAGGAAGCCGTAGCTATGCAAACACCAGGGGGCTAACGCCCTCTGGTGATGTCCAGCAGAAGCAAGGGGGACAACCGCCTATGCATTTCAGGCTTAACTGGCCATCGTCAGGACGGTCCCTCCCACCGCTTGCGACTGCTAGACTAGAAGACAGCTGAGAATATATACTTTTCTCGTCTGTCTAAATGAGGTGATTAATCTCATTTGCATATGAAGCTGCATAAGTTGGCTCAACTTATAATAAAAAAGAAATAGGATTTCGCTTCAAGCATAGCTTTATACAATTTGTATAAATATTTCGTATCTCCAAAGAAATACGGTTTTAGGAAGCCGTAGTTATGCAAACACCGGGGGGCTAACGCCCTCTGGTGATGTCCGTCGCAAACCGTGGCAGGGACCGTCCTGACGAAGGCCAGTTAAGCCTGAAATGCATAGACGGTTGTCCCCCTTGCTTCTGCTAGACATCACCAGAGTGCGTTAGCCCCCCGGTGTTTGCATAGCTACGCCTTCCTAAAACCGTATTTCTTTAGAGATACGAAATATTTATACAAATTGTATAAAGCTATGCTTGAAGCGAAATCCTATTTCTTTTTTAGATATAAATATATATATATATATATATAGTTTATCAAAGTTCTTTCATCACACATCTGTAACATCGTCAGTGGCACTATTATGTTTCCTCCCGTTGTATTGTAATGATGTGGTCGGTAGTTTCTTACCAGTGTACTGGCCACCTCCAGTTAGTGAAGGGTATAATGAAGTAAAAGACCTAATTTATTATCGGTTACTACCCCAGTTGCAAGAGTGGTTTCCTGATAATGATGTCATATTTCAACAAGACAGTGAACCTTGTCATACGTAAAAAAATATGAAGAAACATTTTGAAAATGCTTCTCGACTGGCCAGGAAAAACAGTCCTAATACGAGGGTTTATGTAATGGTTTAAAGAACGAAATAGCAACAATTACGTGTTGAAATAAACATGACTAATTCGGAGGCTTATTGATGTTTGGCACCGAGATTCTAGGATGACAGACCTTGCAAGCCGGTATATTCAGAGCATGCCATAACCATCTGCAGCAGTGATTGCTACAAAGGGCAGTTTCACGAAATACTAAATAAAAATTAATAAAATATTTAAATATGGTTTATAAAATGTTTTTTAAATAAAA
>OZ024743.1:329083330-329108330 GCA_964016885.1 Eledone cirrhosa
AGTACTAGAGTGGTACTTTTTTTATGTACCTCGAGTGGATGACCTTGGTAGGGTTTGAACTTAAAAGAGAGCAGAGAAAGAATACCATAAAGCATTCTAGCCGACGTTCTAACCACTCGGCCAATTCACCACCGTTTCCAACAATTTTATGTAAAAAAAACCAACAAATTATGTAATGGTCCAAACATCAACATACCAATGAAAATATTATTTTACTAAATTTCTTGAAATATTGGATTATTTTGAACATTGGTTGGCAGTGTAGTTAATTGAAATATAGCAACAAAAGTGTTAAGATGGTCGATGTGTTAAAATGTTGAATATTTATTTCAACTCTCTGTGTTTTGTGTTCAAGCCCGATAATGTCCACATTTCATCCTTTCGAAACTCGGTAAGGAAAGTACCAATCCAGTGCTGGTGAAGCCCTCTTTATTTCCACCTGTCACATCCTGGATGTTTCACTGGATCAACGTGTGTGCAAGCTCGAGATTGTACGGGCACCTAAAGCTCTTAGGGAGGGGAAACATGGTACATAGTGCCAAGTCATACTCGATTGCAAGTCACGGTTGTAATAATTATACAGGGTTAATCAACTTGATTTAGATAGAGATCGTAGAAAACAATTAAGCAGCTTTTGTATATGGCGGCCTCTGGTTGTACACCGAAGATGATCAACATGTAGAATTACTGTACAAACTGTAGACGGATTCCGTAGCGAAATTGACTTAACATTCGGATGAGAAAATTGCCGGCAAAGCAACCTTGAAGTGAGGAAAATTAATTAAAAACCATTGATATCATGTTGGCTAAAGAGATCAGCGAATTAGACTAGACACAGGCATACAAATACTTAAGAATAAATGAACTTGATGGTGAACAACATACAAATGAAAGAATATATTAAGAAGAAATATTATAGTCATATTAGATTAATACTTTAAACAGAGCTAAATGCAAAGAAAAACAAAAAACAAAGAAGATAAGATAATATGGAACAATATTCTATTTATCTCGCTAATAAGATTTAATATTCTCGACTGGAAGCTTAGTGAATTAGCAAGACTAGACAGGAAAACCAACAAAGCAATGAGTTCATATGGAATACAACACCCACAATCCGACGCAGAAGGATTATAGTTACGGTGAATATAAAGAACTATGGGCTTTCTTCAACTAAAACATTCTCATAAAATACCGTATTTCCTGGCGCCGAAGACGCTTTGTCCTCGAGGACGCACCATAAGTTTGATAACCAAAGATTTGAAAACAAATAATGAACAACCTTCGGCCTCCAGGGCGAATGGTAGATTTTTGAGACTTATTCTAGGAAAAAAGTAGCGTATCGTCACCGGGAAATACAGTATCTTTTGTAGAAAGACAAAAATATCTAGTGAAGAATAAAGCTTCACAAATACTTAATATATAGGAATGAACCTAAAAAAATTGTAGTTATCTTACGGTGAACTTACGTCAATTTCGATGAGGAGTGTCACAGTTGAAGCACTCAACGGACCAGCCTGAACGCATGACATAAGCATGTGCGCCCGTAATGGAATTCTCAGGGAGATTCAGCGTGACACAGTTAGTGACTAGTCTGGCTATTTGAATTACAGGTACAACACATTTTGTTTCCAGCTGAGTGGACTAGGGCAATGTGTAATAAAATATCTTGCTGAAGGACACAATACATTGCCAGGAATCGAACTCCTGGTGTTGCGACCGTTAGCCAAGCACTAACACAAACCACACGGAACTGCACTTAATTGTGGAGATCAAATACGCAATAAAGCTGAGACTAATTAAATAAGTTAAGGTCATAATAAATCAATACTGAAATATATATCTATATCACATTTGCAACAACATAGCACGCTATTTTTCATTCCTATATACTTTCCCCTTCGCTGTGACCTGTCTTTTTCTCTTACCTTACTGCTATCCTCTTTCTCTCTCTCCTCCCTCTTACTTTCATTCTCCCCCTCTGCTAGTCACCCTCTCTCGGCTAGCCTCTTCCGCACACTTTCACTCACTCACTCTCTGCTACTCACCCTCTCTCGCTTCCTCCAACGTCCGGCACCGTGCGAAATTCTTTTCTCGCTCACTTTTCGCATGGTACGGATGGTCTTTCGTCTTCTCATCAATGTTCGCAAGTTCTTATGTTCAAATGAATCACTGACTTGATTTTCTAATTTTTCCTCTCTTTAAGTTGCCTCACCATTCTTGTTTGTTCACCTGTCTCTCTTTCTCCACCCAATTCTTTTTATCCCAATAACTTATTTTAGTTATTGTTCGCGCTAGCCCGAGGTATCTGGTCTTTAATGCGAAGAAATACCTCTGATGGCTAGTAGATCACTGATGATGGATAGTCCTATTTCTAATTCTCCCTTTTAATTTGTATATTTATATATATACATATATATATATATATATATATATATATATATATATATATATACACACATATATATATATATACGGAAAATAGGATGGCTGTGTAGTTGCCAGTTAAGGTAGGTTTAAAAATAAGAAAAATAATAAGAAAGCAAGAACGGTGGGGTGGGGGTGGGCTAGTTTTCCTCGTCAGTTGTCTACTGAGGTCTCGGATATTTCAACGCTTTAAAGACAATAACTGGGTAAGTTATTGGGAAAACGGAAGAGGGATCGAAGGAAAATAGAAGGGAAAAGGGAAAAAGGGGAGAAAAAGAAAAACAGCGAAAAAGAAAAGAATATATATATATATATATGTAATATATTTAGAAACACACAGATACATGCGGACACACACATATACATGAATGCATCCACACCCAACCGTGAGCAGTTTAGGTATGATACATTTTATTACTAATTATATCTAAATATTTCTTCTCTCTTCATAATGTATATATATATATATATATATATATGTATATATATATATATATATATATATATATATATATATAGAGAGAGAGAGAGAGAGAGTCTGCGATGCTGAGACAGCAGACCACTATTCGTGGGAGTACTCGAACATGAGGAGATGCAGAATGGTCAGGCTTTTACATCTCTCTCTCTCTCTCTCTCTCTCTCTCTCTCTCTCTCTCTCTCTCTCTCTGTATATATATATATATATATATATATCCAGTGGGTGTAACTATGAGTTACTGCAGGTTCACGATATAGATCGATATAGATCGAACCTTGAGCTGATCAGTGGTGAAACGCGCGTCACCTATCAATAAATGCAATGAAGGAATAATCAATCGTCCTTTTTATCCTTTCTCTCTCTCTCTCTCTATATATATATATATATATATGTATGTATAGTATATTTGACAATATACCGTATGTTTAATTAAAAACATTTAGAAGACCATACGCTGTCAGTTTTAAAGTAGTGACTATGTCACTTACTTCTTTTCGGCGAAAGAAGGGACAGAAGCTAACAGTCTGTTTCACGTTGGTTGGCGTTCATCAGAGCCACGTACTCCACTACTTCCACCGAAAATTATAGAAGCTGGATTCTTATAGAATTCCAGTAATAATCAGGATCTGATTATACAGAGCGATTGCCGGTCCAGCAAAAATTAGGTATTAGGATTGGTGCTCTGAAATAGTGAGGTATACATGATTATTACTGAAATTCTTCTTTCGCCGAAAAGAAGTAAGTGACATAGTCACTACTTTAAAACTGATAGCGTATGGTCTTCTAAATGATTTTAATTAAACATACGGTATATTGCCAAATATACTATTCATACATTCATGTATACATCGCTATTTCAGAGCACCAATCCTAATACCATATATATATATATATATATATATATATATATATATATATATATATATATATATATATATATATATACACACACATCGTTTTTGAATTTGTTTTGCAAGATTTCTTATCTGAAAACGTGTGTTGAAACATATTTTTATACTTTGGGAGGGTCATACTGCCAATAAAAGCACACACACCTGTTGGGTTTCACTTCAATTTATTGTAAATTTCCGGTTGGTTGGTTGGTTGGTTCGATAACTGGAAGGTTGTTTATATATTGTCAAAGATCTTTCGTCACACATTCTGTGACCTCCTCAGTGACTAGGTTTCTATTTTGTGTCTCTCCTTTGTTCTGGCCCACACCGTCTTGTTTTGACTGTAGTAGTAGTGGTGTGGTAGTATTGACTGGAAGTAGTAGTAATAGTAGCAGCAGCAGCAGCAACAGTAGTGGTAGTAGTAGTCGTAGTAGTAGTAGTAGTGATGGTGTCGTGGATGTAGTATCTGTGGTGGCAGTTGTACTAGTAGTAGTGGCATTAGTACTAGTGATGGTTGTTCTAGTAGTAGTGGTAGTAGAAGTACTAGTGATGGTTGTTGTAGTAGTAGTAGTGGTAGTACTACTAGTGATGGTTGTAGTAGTAGTAGTAGTAGTAGTAGTAATAGTAGTAGTAGTAGTAGAAGTGATGGTATGGTGGCTGTAGTATTTGTGCCAATAGTGGTGGATGTAGTATTTGAGGTGGTAGTTGTAGTAGTAGTAGTGGTAGGAGTATTTGAGGTGGTAGTTGTAGTAGTAGTAGTAGTAGTAGTAGTAGTAGAAGTGATGGTATGGTGGCTGTAGTATTTGTGCCAATAGTGGTGGTGGTTGTAGTATTTGTGGTGGTAATGGTGGTTGTTGTAGTAGATGTGGTGATGGTTTAAATCCAGGTCAATCCTGATAGAACAGACCTTTAACCATAAACATTCCAGCCGTGACTCTCCCAAATACCAGCCTCAGTTTATCTAGGGCTACACCTTTCAATGTGACCTTCACAGTTTTAATAGAATAGGGAGTGATTTAAGGGAGTATTGGCTGTAGTAGTGATGGTGTGTGTGGTAGTATTGGCTGTAGTAGTGATGGTGTGTGTGGTAGTATTGACTGTAGTAGTAATGGTGTGTGTGTGGTAGTATTTACTATAGTAGTCGTGGTGTGGTACTATTGGCTATAGTAGTGGTGGTGTGGTAGTATTGACTATAGTAGTGATGGTGTGTGTGGTAGTATTGACTATAGTAGTGGTGGTGTGTGTGGTAGTATTGACCATAGTAGTGGTGGTGTGGTAGTATTGACTATAGTAGTGGTGGTGTGGTAGTTTTGGCTATAGTAGTGATGGTGTGTGTGGTAGTATTGACTGTAGTAGTGGTAGTGTGGTAGTATTGACTGTATCAGTAGTGGTGGTGTGGTAGTATTGACTGTAGCAGTAGTGGCGGTGTGGTAGTATTGACTGTAGTAGTAGTGGTGGTGTGGCAGTATTGGCTGTGGTAGTGGTGCTGTGGTAGCATTGACTGTAGCAGTAGAGGTGGTGTGGTAGTATTGACTGTAGTACTAGTGGTGGTGTGGTAGTATTGGCTGTAGTAGTGGTGGTGTGGTAGTATTGACTGTAGTAGTGGTGGTGTGGTAGTATTGACTGTAGCAGTAGTGGTGGTGTCGTAGTATTGGCTGTAGTAGTGGTGGTGTGGTAGTTTTGGCTATAGTAGTGATGGTGTGTGTGGTAGTATTGACTGTAGTAGTGGTGGTGTGGTAGTATTGACTGTATCAGTAGTGGTGGTGTGGTAGTATTGACTGTAGCAGTAGTGGTGTGGTAGTATTGACTGTAGTAGTGGTGGTGTGGTAGTATTGACTGTAGTAGTGGTGGTGTGGTAGTATTGACTGTAGCAGTAGTGGTGGTGTCGTAGTATTGGCTGTAGTAGTGGTGGTGTGGTAGTATTGACTGTAGTAGTGGTGGTGTGGTAGTATTGACTGTAGCAGTAGTGGTGGTGTCGTAGTATTGGCTGTAGTAGTGGTGGTGTGGTAGTATTGCCTATAGTAGTGGTGGTGTGGTAGTATTGACTGTAGCAGTAGTGGTGTGGTAGTATTGACTGTAGTAGTGGTGGTGTGGTAGTATTGACTGTAGCAGTAGTGGTGGTGTCGTAGTATTGGCTGTAGTAGTGGTGGTGTGGTAGTATTGACTATAGTAGTGGTGGTGTGGTAGTATTGACTGTAGTAGTAGTGGTGTGGTAGTATTGACTGTGGCAGTGGTGGTGTGGTAGTATTGGCTGTAGTAGTAGTGGTGTGGTAGTATTGACTGTAGCAGTAGTGGTGGTGTCGTAGTATTGGCTGTAGTAGTGGTGGTGTGGTAGTATTGACTATAGTAGTGGTGGTGTGGTAGTATTGACTGTAGTAGTGGTGGTGTGGTAGTATTGACTGTGGCAGTAGTGGTGTGGTAGTATTGACTGTGGCAGTAGTGGTGTGGTAGTATTGGCTGTGGCAGTAGTGGTGTGGTAGTATTGACTGTAGTAGTGGTGTGGTAGTATTGGCTGTAGTAGTAGTGGTGTGGTAGTATTGACTGTAGTAGTAGTGATGTGGTAGTATTGGCTGTAGTAGTGGTGTGGTAGTATTGGCTGTAGTAGTGGTGGTGTGGTAGTATTGGCTATAGTAGTGGTGGTGTGGTAGTATTGGCTGTAGTAGTGGTGTGGTAGTATTGACTGTAGTAGTGGTGGTGTGGTAGTATTGACTGTGGCAGTGGTGGTGTGGCAGTATTGACTGTGGCAGTGGTGGTGTGGTAGTATTGATTGTAGCAGTGGTGGTGTGGTAGTATTGACTGTGGCAGTGGTGGTGTGGCAGTATTGACTGTGGCAGTGGTGGTGTGGTAGTATTGATTGTAGCAGTGGTGGTGTGGTAGTATTGATTGTAGCAGTGGTGGTGTGGTAGTATTGGCTATAGTAGTGGTGGTGTGGTAGTATTGGCTGTAGTAGTGGTGTGGTAGTATTGACTATAGTAGTGGTGGCGTGGTAGTATTGGCTGTGGCAGTGGTGGTGTGGCAGTATTGACTGTGGCAGTGGTGGTGTGGTAGTATTGACTGTAGCAGTGGTGGTGTGGTAGTATTGACTGTAGTAGTGGTGGTGTGGTAGTATTGGCTATAGAAGTGGTGGTGTGGTAGTATTGGCTGTAGTTGTGGTGTGGTAGTATTGACTATAGTAGTGGTGAGGTAGTATTGACTATAGTAGTGGTGGCGTGATAGTATTGGCTGTAGTAGTGGTGGTGTGGTAGTATTGGCTGTAGTAGTAGTGGTGTGGTAGTATTGGCTGTGGCAGTAGTGGTGTGGTACTATTGGCTGTGGCAGTGGTGGTGTGGTAGTATTGACTGTAGTAGTGGTGGTGTGGTAGTATTTACTGTAGCAGTAGTGGTGTGGTAGTATTGGCTGTGGCAGTAGTGGTGTGGTACTATTGGCTGTGGCAGTGGTGGTGTGGTAGTATTGACTGTAGTAGTAGTGGTGTGGTAGTGTTGACTATAGTAGTGGTGGCGTGGTAGTATTGGCTGTAGTAGTGGTGGTGTGGTAGTATTGGCTATAGTAGTAGTGGTGTGGTAGTATTGACTATAGTAGTGGTGAGGTAGTATTGACTATAGTAGTGGTGGCGTGATAGTATTGGCTGTAGTAGTGGTGGTGTGGTAGTATTGGCTGTAGTAGTAGTGGTGTGGTAGTATTGACTATAGTAGTGGTGTGGTAGTATTGACTATAGTAGTGGTGGCGTGGTAGTGTTGGCTGTAGTAGTGATGGTGTGGTAGTATTGGCTGTAGTAGTGGAGGTGTTGTAGTATTGACTATAGTAGTGGTGTGGTAGTATTGGCTATAGTAGTGGTGGTGTGGTAGTATTGGCTGTAGTAGTGGTGGTATGGTAGTATTGGCTATAGTAGTAGTGGTGTGGTAGTATTGACTATAGTAGTGGTGTGGTAGTATTGGCTATAGTAGTGGTGGTGTGGTAGTATTGGCTGTAGTAGTGGTGGTATGGTAGTATTGGCTATAGTAGTAGTGGTGTGGTAGTATTGACTATAGTAGTGGTGTGGTAGTATTGGCTATAGTAGTGGTGGTGTGGTAGTATTGGCTATAGTAGTAGTGGTGTGGTAGTATTGACTATAGTAGGGGTGTGGTAGTATTGACTATAGTAGTGGTGGTGTGGTAGTATTGACTGTGGCAGTGGTGGTGTGGTAGTATTGGCTGTAGTAGTAGTGGTGTGATAGTATTGGCTGTGGCAGTAGTGGTGTGGTAGTATTGACTGTAGTAGTGGTGGTGTGGTAGTATTGACTGTAGCAGTAGTGGTGGTGTCGTAGTATTGGCTGTAGTAGTGGTGGTGTGGTAGTATTGACTATAGTAGTGGTGGTGTGGTAGTATTGACTGTAGTAGTAGTGGTGTGGTAGTATTGACTGTAGTAGTGGTGGTGTGGTAGTATTGACTGTGGCAGTAGTGGTGTGGTAGTATTGACTGTGGCAGTAGTGGTGTGGTAGTATTGACTGTAGTAGTGGTGTGGTAGTATTGGCTGTAGTAGTAGTGGTGTGGTAGTATTGACTGTAGTAGTAGTGATGTGGTAGTATTGGCTGTAGTAGTGGTGTGGTAGTATTGGCTGTAGTAGTGGTGGTGTGGTAGTATTGGCTGTAGTAGTGGTGTGGTAGTATTGACTGTAGTAGTGGTGGTGTGGTAGTATTGACTGTAGTAGTGGTGGCGTGGTAGTATTGGCTGTGGCAGTGGTGGTGTGGCAGTATTGACTGTGGCAGTGGTGGTGTGGTAGTATTGGCTGTAGTAGTGGTGGTGTGGTAGTATTGGCTATAGTAGTGGTGGTGTGGTAGTATTGACTATAGTAGTGGTGGCGTGGTAGTATTGACTGTGGCAGTGGTGGTGTGGCAGTATTGACTGTGGCAGTGGTGGTGTCGTAGTATTGGCTGTAGTAGTGGTGGTGTGGTAGTATTGACTGTAGTAGTGGTGGCGTGGTAGTATTGGCTGTGGCAGTGGTGGTGTGGCAGTATTGACTGTGGCAGTGGTGGTGTGGTAGTATTGGCTGTAGTAGTGGTGGTGTGGTAGTATTGACTGTAGCAGTGGTGGTGTGGTAGTATTGACTGTAGTAGTGGTGGTGTGGTAGTATTGGCTATAGAAGTGGTGGTGTGGTAGTATTGGCTGTAGTAGTGGTGTGGTAGTATTGACTATAGTAGTGGTGAGGTAGTATTGACTATAGTAGTGGTGGCGTGATAGTATTGGCTGTAGTAGTGGTGGTGTGGTAGTATTGGCTGTAGTAGTAGTGGTGTGATAGTATTGGCTGTGGCAGTAGTGGTGTGGTACTATTGGCTGTGGCAGTGGTGGTGTGGTAGTATTGACTGTAGTAGTGGTGGTGTGGTAGTATTGACTGTAGCAGTAGTGGTGTGGTAGTATTGGCTGTGGCAGTAGTGGTGTGGTACTATTGGCTGTGGCAGTGGTGGTGTGGTAGTATTGACTGTAGTAGTGGTGAGGTAGTATTGGCTGTAGTAGTGGTGTGGTAGTATTGACTGTAGCAGTAGTGGTGGTGTGGTAGTATTGGCTGTAGTAGTGGTGTGGTAGTATTGACTGTAGTAGTAGTGGTGTGGTAGTGTTGACTGTGGCAGTGGTGGTGTGGCAGTATTGACTGTGGCAGTGGTGGTGTGGTAGTATTGGCTGTAGTAGTGGTGGTGTGGTAGTATTGACTGTAGCAGTAGTGGTGGTGTCGTAGTATTGGCTGTAGTAGTGGTGGTGTGGTAGTATTGACTATAGTAGTGGTGGTGTGGTAGTATTGACTGTAGTAGTAGTGGTGTGGTAGTATTGACTGTAGTAGTGGTGGTGTGGTAGTATTGACTGTGGCAGTAGTGGTGTGGTAGTATTGACTGTGGCAGTAGTGGTGTTGTAGTATTGACTGTAGTAGTGGTGTGGTAGTATTGGCTGTAGTAGTAGTGGTGTGGTAGTATTGACTGTAGTAGTAGTGATGTGGTAGTATTGGCTGTAGTAGTGGTGTGGTAGTATTGGCTGTAGTAGTGGTGGTGTGGTAGTATTGGCTGTAGTAGTGGTGTGGTAGTATTGACTGTAGTAGTGGTGGTGTGGTAGTATTGACTGTAGTAGTGGTGGTGTGGTAGTATTGACTGTAGTAGTGGTGGCGTGGTAGTATTGACTGTGGCAGTGGTGGTGTGGCAGTATTGACTGTGGCAGTGGTGGTGTGGTAGTATTGGCTGTAGTAGTGGTGGTGTGGTAGTATTGACTGTAGCAGTGGTGGTGTGGTAGTATTGACTGTAGCAGTGGTGGTGTGGTAGTATTGGCTGTAGTAGTGGTGGTGTGGTAGTATTGACTGTAGCAGTGGTGGTGTGGTAGTATTGACTGTAGCAGTGGTGGTGTGGTAGTATTGACTGTAGTAGTGGTGGTGTGGTAGTATTGGCTATAGAAGTGGTGGTGTGGTAGTATTGGCTGTAGTAGTGGTGTGGTAGTATTGACTATAGTAGTGGTGAGGTAGTATTGACTATAGTAGTGGTGGCGTGATAGTATTGGCTGTAGTAGTGGTGGTGTGGTAGTATTGGCTGTAGTAGTAGTGGTGTGATAGTATTGGCTGTGGCAGTAGTGGTGTGGTACTATTGGCTGTGGCAGTGGTGGTGTGGTAGTATTGACTGTAGTAGTGGTGGTGTGGTAGTATTGACTGTAGCAGTAGTGGTGTGGTAGTATTGGCTGTGGCAGTAGTGGTGTGGTACTATTGGCTGTGGCAGTGGTGGTGTGGTAGTATTGACTGTAGTAGTAGTGGTGTGGTAGTGTTGACTGTGGCAGTGGTGGTGTGGTAGTATTGGCTGTGGCAGTAGTGGTGTGGTACTATTGGCTGTGGCAGTGGTGGTGTGGTAGTATTGACTGTAGTAGTAGTGGTGTGGTAGTGTTGACTATAGTAGTAGTGGTGTGGTAGTATTGACTGTAGTAGTAGTGATGTGGTAGTATTGGCTATAGTAGTAGTGGTGTGGTAGTATTGACTATAGTAGTGGTGAGGTAGTATTGACTATAGTAGTGGTGGCGTGATAGTATTGGCTGTAGTAGTGGTGGTGTGGTAGTATTGGCTGTAGTAGTAGTGGTGTGGTAGTATTGACTATAGTAGTGGTGTGGTAGTATTGACTATAGTAGTGGTGGCGTGGTAGTGTTGGCTGTAGTAGTGATGGTGTGGTAGTATTGGCTGTAGTAGTAGTGGTGTGGTAGTATTGACTATAGTAGTGGTGAGGTAGTATTGACTATAGTAGTGGTGGCGTGATAGTATTGGCTGTAGTAGTGGTGGTGTGGTAGTATTGGCTGTAGTAGTAGTGGTGTGGTAGTATTGACTATAGTAGTGGTGTGGTAGTATTGACTATAGTAGTGGTGGCGTGGTAGTGTTGGCTGTAGTAGTGATGGTGTGGTAGTATTGGCTGTAGTAGTGGTGGTGTGGTAGTATTGGCTATAGTAGTGGTGTGGTAGTATTGACTATAGTAGTGGTGGCGTGGTAGTATTGGCTGTAGTAGTGGTGGTATGGTAGTATTGGCTATAGTAGTAGTGGTGTGGTAGTATTGACTATAGTAGTGGTGTGGTAGTATTGGCTATAGTAGTGGTGGTGTGGTAGTATTGGCTATAGTAGTAGTGGTGTGGTAGTATTGACTATAGTAGGGGTGTGGTAGTATTGACTATAGTAGTGGTGTGGTAGTATTGGCTGTAGTAGTGGTGGTGTGGTAGTATTGGCTATAGTAGTAGTGGTGTGGTAGTATTGACTATAGTAGTGGTGTGGTAGTATTGGCTATAGTAGTGGTGTGGTAGTATTGACTATAGTAGTGGTGTGGTAGTATTGGCTATAGTAGTAGTGGTGTGGTAGTATTGACTATAGTAGTGGTGTGGTAGTATTGACTATAGTAGTGGTGTGGTAGTATTGGCTATAGTAGTATTATCATGGGTTAAAACCTAGGTTATAGTGAGAGATCACGTGTTTACGATTATACATCCGGGTAACCCCGGTGTCCATATCTAAAATGGTTTCAGCCCAATTATTAGAGCACCTAGCCCTAAATAAGGTCTTGTGATTTGGGCAGAACAAACGGGGTTAAGGTGACTTGGAATCACATTTTCCTTGTTCCTCATCACGTGGTTTCATTCGGCTTAGATTTTGACCCTTTATACAAAGTCTGTACATGTTTAGAGAGAGAGAGAGAGAGAGGGGGGGAAGGGAGAGAGAGAAAGAGACGATGGCACGCGCACAGACACGCACGCACGCACATTGGCAGCTGCCCTCCCCAACTGTAGGGATGGTAATAACTGGATAACGTTTAGATTCAATTTAACTTTGACTCAGTCGTCTTGTGATTAAAGACATTCTGACCGTGCCTATCCCATCCTATATGTTAACATAATATATATAGAAGAATAATGGTTTCTACTTTTGGCACAAGGTCAGCAATTAACCCAGTACATTACTGGTACTTTATTTTATCGACCCCGTAAGGATGAAAGGCAATGTTAACCTCGGCGGGACTTGAACTCAGACTGTAAAGGGCCGTAACTCTATGCGTCAAAGCATGGCATCCGACCCTCTACCGATACTGCCAATCCACCGCCCTTTATATATATAGAACAATAATTTCCTTCTTTTAGGCGCTATGTAAACAGTCGTTAAAACGTCAGATAGAATGTTTTCCGTTGTTCGTTCTGACTCACAGCGCTCTGAATTCAAATCCCACGGAAGTCAACTTTACCTTTCATCCTTTCACGGTTGATAAATAAAGTACCAGCCAAGTCCTGGGGTCGATTCTTCCTCTATGTCTCTTTCTCACTTCCTCTCTATTACTCTCTCTCTGTATGTTCAGATCTGGAGAGGCGATGGTTTCCGTTAAATGTACGAAATATCCAAGAAACGCTGTATGTCACTACGACACCATTACGACACCAAAAAGAGTTACGGCTACATACACATCTCTTTCCTTAAATTAACGATAGAGGGTAACCTGAGGGATATCTCACCGCTATTTCTAGCACGTTAAACGACCACTTTAGTTCGGTATAGTGATGGTGGTGGTGATTGTGGATGGTATGGTATCAATGGTTGATGAGCCAACCAGGTAGGGGTTTCAATTCCCAATCGAATGATTTCACTCGCTTTAAACACTCTGTATTAATGGCGAGTTGATTGGCAGAATCAGTTGAGTGTCTGATTTGCGGCATAGAGTTACGTCCCTTTACGTTAAGAGTTCAAATCCTGCCAAGGTTAGCTTTAACTTTCGATAAAAAAAAATACCAGTGGTCGATAAAGTACCAGTAACACACTGGAGTCGATTTAATATCTTCCTCTCCCCACCAAATTGTTGGGTCTGTACCTAAACCCGACACCATTAATGGATGTGTTGTACGTATAACCATATATTAAGTTGTATGGTTATACATACGTCAGGTCGCCCTCGAGAACTTCTGGTAACATATGACACAGTATTTGTTGCATGGTCAGGTTGTTAGCAACTAAACCGGTAATATAAACATAGTCAAACGTTCAGGGTATATATATATATATATATATATATATATATATATATGTGTGTGTGTGTGTGTGTGTGTGTGTGTGTATAAAAGGAAAAAAGATGAAATCGAAAATGCAACTGGAGTTTTTTTAAGAATATTTATTTGGTTCCTTCTCGCATCTGCGAGAAAAACCACAAACCCTCCATCTCAATTCTACTTTTGAAAAGCATAAGAACTGTGAAACCAGTAAAGGAACCAAATAAATATTCTCCAGCTGCATTTTCAATTTCATCTTTTTTCCTTATACTTTCACTCGTGTAGGACATCTCGTATTTTTTTCACTCTGGGAAAAAACCCTCATTTTCTAATATATATATATATATATATATATATATATATAACAAAATATAACGCTGTGGTTACATAAATCGTTTAATCATAATAATTATTTCCACGGCCACGGTTCTCCATGCAATCGAGCAGTCCTTCATGCATTTGATGTTGTTATGATGAAACCC
Source organism: Eledone cirrhosa (assembly GCA_964016885.1). Classification (NCBI taxonomy): domain Eukaryota; kingdom Metazoa; phylum Mollusca; class Cephalopoda; order Octopoda; family Eledonidae; genus Eledone; species Eledone cirrhosa. The sequence goes on from OZ024743.1 coordinate 329,097,111, forward strand.
GATTTGTTGATATGCCGCCGGCAGGAAAAGACACAAGTCCTTTAGCTCGTGTGCCCAGCATATATATATATATATATTATTATTATTATTATACATCTTGCTTATATATATATATATATATATATATATATATAAGTCACGGGCTGGTTCAATCGGGGGGTAACCACAGTAAGTAAGGTACAAAATTTAATGTAGAAGCCATTTCTATATTAATTTCTATATATATATATAGAGAGAGAGAGAGAGGAAAATGTTCAGCCCCGACGGCAGAGCTCAAGCCGTTTCGACGGCTATTTCTGGACCGTCGGGTTGAACATTTTCCTATTACCCATTCTATTACCCTAGTATTGAGTACTCTAGTGCGTTATGGTCCACCTGGTTCCTTACCAATCTTCCTTCGTTTTATATATATATATATATATATATATATATATATATATATATATATAATAAAACAAATGTTCGCCGCTCTACATGGCCGAATATAATAAATGTAATCTGAGTGTTTCGAATATTAATAATTGTTTCTACTTTTGGCACAAGGCCAGCAATAACCCAGTACATTACTGGTACTTTATTTTATCGACCCCATCAGGATGAAAGGCAAAGTTAATCTCGACGGGATTTGAACTCATACCGTAAAGGGACGTAACTATGCTAGAAAGCATGGCTTCCAGCCCTCTACCGATACCGCCAAATAATATTCGATTCGTTTGCAATCATGCAAACAAGCCACATTTTTAAAGCCATGTCTGTAGAATGAGCCCCTCATTCTTGCTCTTGTGTTGCCATGTAAACAGAACTGCAGACAGTGACCATCCAGTCCTCTAGCTCTTTAGACCCACCCCACCCCCTTCCCAGTTCATTTACCCAAAAGTAAAAATATAACTATGTTATTATTTACTTCCTTGTTATGTCTGATTCAGAAGAACCATTGTTAAAGGCTCTCCAACTGTGACCAGCTAGTCTTATTGCCTGGTATTGGGTATGTGTCGGCGTGTGAGTATATAACTGTTTGTCTGTAAGTGTACACATATGACTGTATGGGAGTGTGTTCTTATATGACTGTGCCTATGTGTGTGTGACACTGCGTAGATATATGCGTGTGTGTGTGCTTGCGCCACCGAGTGTGTGTAGATGAATATCTGGGACTGTGTGTAGATAAGTATATATATGTATGTGGCTCTCTGTAAGTATGTAGGCGTGTGAGCGTGTGTATGAATGTGTATGTATCTATGTGTGTGTGTGTGAGTATGTATGTAAGTATGTATGTAAGTGTGTATGTATCTATGTATGTATATGCATGTATGTGCGTATATGAGTATGTATGCATGTATGTGTGTGTAAGTATATATGTAAGTATGTATGTATCTATGTATGTATCTATGTATGTATGCATGTATGTGCGTATATGAGCATGTATACATGTGTGTGTGTGTGAGTATATATGTAAGTATATATGTATGTATCTATCTATGTATGTATGTATGTAAGTATGTATGTATGTAAGTATCTATGTATGTATATGCATGTATGTGCGTATATGAGTATGTATGCATGTATGTGTGTGTAAGTATATATGTAAGTATGTATATATGTATCTATCTATGTATGTATGCATGTATGTGCATATATGAGTGTGTATGCATGTATGTGTGTCCGAGTATATATGTAAGTATATATGTATGTATCTATCTATGTATGTATGTATGTAAGTATGTATGTATCTATGTATGTATATGCATGTATGTGCGTATATGAGCATGTATGCATGTATGTGTGTGTAAGTATATATGTAAGTATGTATATATGTATATATGTATCTATCTATGTATGTATGCATGTATGTGCATATATGAGTGTGTATGCATGTATGTGTGTGTGAGTATGTATGTATGTATGTATGTATGTATGTATGTATGTATGTATGTATGTATGTATGTACGTACGTACGTATGTATGTATGTATCTATCTATGTATATATGCACGTATGTGCGTATATGAGTATGTATGCATGTATGTGTGTGTGTGAGTATGTATGTATGTATGTATGTATGTATGTATGTATGTATGTATGTATGTATGTATGTATGTATGTATGTATGCATGTATGTATCTATATATGTATGTATATATGTATGTATGTATGTAGCAGCAGTGAAGTTGTCTATTTAGATTTGGTGACATTTAGTAACATTTAGTAACATTTAGTGGAGTCCAGATAACATTTCACCATTGTCAACTTGTGTTGTTTAGTCATGTTTTTAAATAAAACATCTGAACACTAAAATATTTTTCACATTATTTTAATAAATGTGACAGATTCTTTCTGATGTCTCTGTAAAAGTGTACGCAGTCTTTCAACATCGGGTCGGAGAGCTGACGTATACACCTACCTATGTACGTACATAACGTATGTGTCTGTGTGTATATATATTTATATATATACGAAAAAAAACACAATCTCCATCTCAATTCTACTTTTGAAAAGCACAAGAACTGCGAAACCAGTAAAGGAACAACCAAATAAATATATTTTTTTTTAAAAAGACTCCAGTTGCATTTTCGATTTCATCTTTTTTCCTTATATATATATATATATATATATATATATATATATATATATATATATATATATAGTTAAAAGAATAGAGGTGTAACACACAAGTTATTATATATTGGTAAACGGAATAGAAAATGCTGACAAATTGTTCACAGTTGAAAAATGGTTTAATTAGGAATAAAAGAGTATTAGTGATTGTATGGGTTAGTATTCAGTTGTGGTTTTAAGTTTTTAAGTTTTTACCGGTTGCGCATTTCTAAATGCTTTTCAAAAATAATTTTGAGATAGAGTGTCCGTGCTGTTTGCTCTGATCTGCAAAGTAAAAACTTAAAAACTTAAAACCACAACTGAATACTAACCCATACAATCACTAATACTCTTTTATTCCTAATTAAACCATTTTTCAACTGTGAACAATTTGTCAGCATTTTCTATTCCGTTTACCAATATATATATATATATATATATAGTAATAATAATAAATGTGAAGACTAAAATCCAAAGAGGGCTCGATAAGGATAAATATATATCAAATATATAAAAACCCTAGAGCAAATATTTATTAATTCAGAAGATCCCGTAAGGGTGAAAGCATCGATTCTTTGCCTAAACTTTCATCTGTATATATATATATATATATATATATTTATAATCCAATAGGCGGAAAAGATCATTATACAGCTGAACGAGGATACATTTGAATTAATCCACTTTGGAAAAGAGGATGTACTGAAACTCTCATATTCCCTTCCTTCAGGTGAAACTCTAGTGGCATCCAACAACATCAGAGACTTGTGAGTAATTGTGGACAACAACATAAGCAGAGCCACTCATATAAACAGCAAAGTTGACATGGCCCGCAGAATGTGTTCCTTGATTCTCAGAACCTTCCAGCCGAGAGATATCCACACTGTTATCCTTCTCTTCCCCACTTTTTCCCGACCCCACCTTGAATACTGTTATCCACTGTGGTCTCCCCACACGAAACAAAGTATTATGAAAATTGAAGCACCTCAAAGGTCAATCACAAAAAAAGATAGATGGCATGACAGGCCTTGACTATTGGTGTCGACCAGAAAAAACTCAAACTTTATTCTCTCCAACACCACCGTGAACGCTACATTATCTGCAGCATGTGGAAAATATTCCATCAACATTGCCCAAATGATGTTGGCCTCATCTTGAAAGTACACCCAAGGCTAGGGTCCCGTGCTATCCGCTCACGACAAAAATCTCACTCACATTTCATAACAACATTATGGCACAGTTATTTCACCTCAAATGGTCCCGCTCTCTTTAACATTACACCAAAACAGAATTTGTTTTACAACCCTACTGTTGCCAATCCCATAGAATTTGTCTCTAGCTTACAACCCCACCCCTTCGCCACTCCCATCTGAATCTTGACCAGTCCACTAACGCAATTGAGATACACACATATTTACAGAATATTTCCTTTGTCCCTAAAAACAATTTTTGTTCTATGTGAAGAAATACAACTACCACCTCTTTCTCTATACACAACAATTCATTTTCCAGTCTCCTTCTCAACAAGGAAGATGAAAAAACTTCCCTCAACACTTAATCTTAAATCTTTAATTTTTAGTTTTTAATCCTTATTAATTCTTTTTAATTGTAATACTCAACATTTGATAAGAATTTTACTAATACATCGAAATCGGTAATACTTTATATACTTTATAAAACTCATTTTTTATAAGAATTGTTTCTCTCATTTTTTCAATAATGCCACTTTGACGAATCAAAGAAAGGAAAAAAAAGAAAAACAGATCCTTAAATATATTTTCAGTGCTATTTCCAATTTTACCTTCCCCCCTCTCTCTCTCTCTCTCTCTCTCTCTCTCTCTCTCTCTCTCTATATATATATATATATATATATATATATATATATATATATATATATATATATATATATAAAATAAAGTTAAATAAAAAGTCAAATGTTTAAAATTTAGCTTCGTTTATTACTGCTATATATATTTCAGTGACAGCCATCTTTGGCTGTGACCTCTTCAGGCAGTCCGAATTAGTGTGGTATAGACAAGTACATATGTTGTTGAGGTGTATGATTTTGTCAATACTCTGATATGCCCAGTTCCTGGTTGGGTTGTTATTTCACTGAGGAACTGGAATCATATTATGATTTCAGTTCCTCAGTGAAATAACAACCCAACCAGGAACTGGGCATATCAGAGTATTGACAAAATCATACACCTCAACAACATATGTACTTGTCTATACCACACTAATTCGGACTGCCTGAAGAGGTCACAGCCAAAGATGGCTGTCACTGAAATATATATAGCAGTAATAAACGAAGCTAAATTTTAAACATTTGACTTTTTATTTAACTTTATTTTACATTATTCCGGAGTAACCAACCCAACCTGCGCACTTCGTCGAGTGCTCCAGCCTGCATACTCAGGTGTTGGTATACAACCAACATATACTAAAAGTATATATATATATATATATATATAAGGGTGAAAGCACCGATTCTTTGCTTAAACTTTAATCTGTTATTTTAATAAATATGTATGTATAAGCATGTCCATTACGAACAATTGTTCCCAGTATGGTGAACTAACTGTCGTGTAACCACTTCTACCTAACTCGTCCCATGGACTGAGTGCTCTACCACTACGGATATTACCTTCCAGTGTTCTACCCCCCTCTCTCTCTCTCTATATATATATATATATATATACTGAAGTAAAATTAGTGGAAATATCCAAGAGTAAGAACATCAGTCCATAGGACGAGTTTAGTATAAATAATTTAGTATAAATAATTACAACAGTGACATAAACAGGTACTCAAGTTTCGTTGGGTTCTGGTCCCCAATTTCTTCAAATTGTACTTATTCATATATATATAGCTTTAACTTTGATAACTTTGATAGGTTTCGGCCAGTATTGGCCCAGGTCATGTCTAACTTAATAGCACCACCTGGCGATTTAGAAACCGTGACCCACTCAAGTAGAGAGTTATTGTTTCCGAACTCAAGTAGAGAGTTATTGTTTCCGAAGGCATATCCGGGTGTAGGAGGTTTATCCGGGATTTCTTGAAGGAATTTGTCCAAAGACTTCTTGAACTTAATGGGGTCTGTTTCTGTTTTAATGTGTTTTGGTGTTTTGTTAAAGAGGGCGGGGCCAATTGAGGTGAAATAATTGTGCCGTATTGTTGTTATGAGATGCGAGTGAGATTTTTGTCGTGGGCGGATAGCACGGGGCCCAAGCCTTGGGTGTACATTAAAGGTGATGCCAACATCATTTGGGCAAAGCTGATGGAATACTTTCCACATCATGCAGATAATGTAGCGCTCACGGCGACGTTGGAGAGAATAAAGGTTATAGTCAAGGCCTGTTATGCCAGCTATCTTTTTTGTAATTGATCTTTTGGGTGCTTCAACTTTCATGATACTTTGTTTCGTGTGGGGAGACCACGGTGGACAACAGTATTCAAGGTGGGGTCGGGAAAAAGTGGGGAAGAGAAGGATAACAGTGTGGATATCTCTCGGCTGGAAGGTTCTGAGAATCCAGGAACACATTCTGCGGCCCATGTCAACTTTGCTGTTTATATGAGTGGCCCTGCTTATGTTGTTGTCCACAATTATTCCCAGGTCTCTGATGTTGTTGGATGCTACGATAGTTTCACCCGAAGGAAGAGAGTATGGGAGTTTCAGAGCATCCTTTTTTCCAAAGTGGATTAACTCGAACTTATCCTCATTCAACAGCATATTGTTATTTTCCGCCCATTGGATAACAGGCAGTAGGTCTGACTGAAGGCAAGTCCGGTCACCCACCTCATTGATGACTTGGAATCATCTGCGAAGATTCTTATGTTGCTGTGCTTGATGATGTCAGTAATGTCATTAATGTAAATGATGAAAAAAAGTGGGCCCAACACAGTGCCTTGTGGGACACCACTACTGACTTTGGCTGGGCTGGATTTTACTCATTCGATTACATTTTGACAGGAAACATTTGATCCACTGCAGCAACTTTCCAGCAACACCAATGTTGGATAGTTTTCTCAGTAGAATCTTGTCATCAAAGGCCTTGCTGAAATCAAGGTAGATGACATCAGTGTTGGAGCCCTCTCCCTCTATATATATCTAATGTCAAATATATGATAGGTTCAAAATAGCATAGCACAGGAAAATGGAAAAAAAAACAAAAACAAAGTATATATATATATATATATATATATATATATATATATATATATATATATATACATACATATATATAGATTTACATACATATACACACATATATGCCTCGACCGAGATTTCCCCAAGGCCTACCTCCACATCTCCTCCACTTGCCACCCTTTCCTCACCCAATCCCTTATCCAATTCATCCTTTACCTCAATCGCCTCCTTTTCAATTTCCTCACTTCCGCAAAAAACCATAAACTCGACTCTTTCCACTCCCGGCCTGCCGTCACCACCCATAATCATATCACCTCCAACCCTAACCCCTCTATCCCGTCACCTACCATTGTATTTGCACACGCTTTGCTCAACCACCTTGACCCCTCCGCTTCCGCTTCTTTCACACCTTCACGTCCCTGCACTGTAGTCACCATACCCCAGGACCTACCACTCTCCGAAGCTGAGCGCTCCCTCCTCGCCCGTGGTTTGCGTTTTATACCAACCACATCTACCTGCGACGAGTTCCGCACACGTGCTGAGATTGAAGGGTTCTTCTGTCAATTAAAGCTGAAAGCTTTTTTTCACGACACGCCATCATCAACACAGACGGATGACTTCACTCGTCTCAGTCGCCGGCAATCACATTGGACGCCGAGCTCTGGCCAGTTCAGCACCCTCGACTCCTTTGTCGATACTTGCCGGCGTACTGTGAATCGGTTCCGTTTCCACCAGCATTCTCGCCGCTCTAACATCACGCGAACTGAGCTCTCTGCTCTTCGCAACCTTCGGAGTCGTGATGACATTGTCATCAAACCCGCTGACAAAGGTGGCGCTGTGGTGGTTTGGAGCGCTCACCTCTATACGGCTGAGGCTCTCCGACAGCTTCACAATAACCTTTTTTACCGCCCTTTATCCTCCGACTCCACTCCTGGCTACCAACAACTCGTGTCCTCCCCCATCCACGAGCTCATCTCCTCCTCTCACCTACCCCTACAGCCATCAACCTTATTGTACGCACCCCTCGCACACCCACCATCTACTTCCTCCCAAAAATACACAAACAAAATAATCTTGGCCGTCATATCGTTTCTGCGCGCAACTGCCCCACCGAGATAATTTCTGAATATTTAGACACCATCCTCGCCCCGTTGGTCGGCAATCTCCCTTCCCACATCCACGATAGAAATCATGCCCTTAGACTCTTCAACTCTTTCTCCTGGTCCCTCCTGCATTCTCTTTACCCTGGACATCACTTCTCTCTATACCGTCATCCCTTATGATGACGATCTCCGCGCTCTCCAGCATTTTTAGATTTACGGCCTACCCCTTACCCCAGCACTACCACTCTTCTCCGTCTGGCTGAGTTTGTTCTCACCCTTGATGGATTTTCTTTTTCGGGTGAATTTTACCAGCAGGACTCTGGGGGTAGCGATGGGAACCAGAATGGGTCCAAACTATGTCAACTTGTTTGTTGGCTACGTCGAAGCCCAGATCTTCTCCCATTACGCTGGACCGACTCCTGAGTTATACGGTCGTTATATCGACGACTGTATCGGCGCCACCTCTCTATCACGAGAACAGCTCGACTGTTTTCTTTCTTTTGTCCAATCTTTCCATCCTGCCACCGCCTCCGTCTCCGATTCTTCTGTCGCTTTTCTAGATATTTCTCTATCTATTAATCACTCTCACCACACCCTCTCTACTTCCATCTTCATTAAACCAACAGACTCCCAATCTTATCTCGACTTCACCTCCTCCCATCCAACCCACACCAAACACTCCATAGCCTATTCCCAATTCCTCCGTCTTCGTCGACTTTGTAACCAGGACGACGATTTCGAAACCCATTCCCTTCGCATGGCTTCCTGCTTCATCCAGCGTGGATATCCCCCCACCTTGATCCAAGCTGCTCTCACCCGAGCCCGTGAAAAAGACCGCACCACAGCCCTCTCACCTCACCCCACCCTACCAACACCCGTGTTCCTTTCCCTCTCACCTACCATCCCAGCACCCTACCACTCCGGCGACATATCCTCCGTTCCTTCCGTATCTTCTCTTCTGACCCCGTCACTTCTCGCTTTTTTCCAAACCCACCCATTACTGCTTTTAAGCGCGCCCGAAACCTCCACGACCTCCTGGTTCGTAGTTCTTTTTCGTCCTCTCCCACGACTAAACCCGGCTCTCATCCTTGTTCCCGTTCCCGCTGCAACACTTGTCCCTTTATTTCCACCCTCACCGCTCTTACAGGCCCTAACGGGTCTTTCCGTATCCGCCATTCCTTTACCTTCACATCCACCAACGTTGTCTATGCCCTCCGGTGTTCCCTTTGCGGGTCTTTATATATCGGACAAACGGAACGCTGTACGGCGGAGCGGTTTGCCGAACATTTGAGGGACATACGACTCGGTTTGGATACTCCTGTCGCCCGTCATTTCTGTTCTACTGGTCATTCTTCCCTACATGTTTCAGTCCTGGGTGTCCTTTTACATCATGGATCACAGGCCTCGCGCACCAGGGCTGAACAAAGTCTGATTCCCCGTCTTGGGTACTATTCCCCTCTTGGACTCAACTCACCTCCCCAATTTCTCTATTACTAGACCCCTAAATTCCTATCGCCTTCTCTTTGCTCATAGCTTCGTACTTACATGCACACACCCGCTTTTACTCACATATAAACACATATCTCTTCTTAGCTTCGTACGGACCTATAATCACACACACACACACACACACACACACACACACACACACACACACACACACACACACACACACACACACACACACACGTGCTCATGTATAGCTCTTTTTACAAAACGTTTTTTTTTCCCTTTTCAGGTAGACGCGCGTCATCCACTTTTCTAAAAAATAAATCATACACAAAACGCCAGCACCAACAGTTTTGCAAGAGATGTGAATATAAATGGACCTATTATTTTCATCTAAAGACCTTTTTTCCAATTCCATCCCGCCCGTCCCCTTAATCTATTTTATTTTTAATTCTTTCTTCTGATGAAGGACTAGTGTCCGAAACGTTAATACACTCTTCCTGATATATCAAGTGTTAACTTAATATATACCTTCCATATACTGTACCGATTGTGTTGTTATTTTTGTTTACCTTTTACATACACACACACACACACATATATATATATATATATATATATATATATATATATATATATATATATATATATATACACATATGTATACGTATATATATACATATATATATGCATATACAAATAGATATATATGCATATATATATATATATATATGCATATATATATATATATATATATATATATATATATATATATATATATATATATATATATAAATTATTAAAAAAATTATTATTATTTCTGAAGACAGCATATATATGTGTAGGTATGTATATTCCCTCTGATAGTTTGTATAAATATTGTACATAGATCTATAGAATATGCATACCAACTCTAACACATATATATCCTAGAAACGATCGTAAAATGATGAATTTTTTTTAATATAAGGAACTGTTTCTTTGTTTATTCATTATTTTTTTAATAATCTATCTTGACTCTGTTTTCCGTTTATTTTTCACCGAAAGTAGTTTTTGAATGCATCTTCTCTTTTCATGATATCCGGATTACATTGAGTTCTTCATACGGATTGGACACTACTGTAGACTTTTGGTAGATTTATCTACATATATATATATATATATACATACAAATATACATATACATACACGTATATATACCTATACATATATATATATATATATATATACACATTTTAGTACAGCATTAACGAAGCTTTAGGTTGCGGCCAAGCTAACGAATGCAAATTCGGTATGTACCTTTAGCACTCGAATGGGGATAGTACCCCAGAGTAATAACAATACGTTTAGACAGCTTAGCAAATCAAATATAGCGATCGGCAGTCTAGCTGCATTACCACAGCATATATATATATACGGGATGTTTGTTTACAAACACACCGACCATTATAATAAATGTTCGGTGAATCCATACGTACATATATATATGTGTGCATGTATGTATATATATATACATACTACTGTAGGTCTGTATACATATATGTATGTACGTGTACATACTTATATTTAAGTAACAGCCGTACTAAGAGTGGGAAATGAAATTTCGTTTCATTTTTTCCGTTTATCGTTTTCGGTGCACCCGGCCGATTAACCCACTCGATATGCAAATTGGGCTACTCAGTCGTTAATATGCATAAGGTAAGTATATACGTTCAACAATCTGGCAGGAAGGTATACGTTGCTGACGATAGCTAATAAGCTTGAAACTAGTACAGCGTTCCTTTGTCAGTGTTGAACAAACGAGCAACGATGGTTGCTAGACACTATGGCTTAATACGGGATGTTTGTTTACAAACACACCGAGCATTATAATAAATGTTCGGTGAATCGATACGTACATATATATGTGTGCGTGTATGTATACACA
>OZ024743.1:329113705-329121205 GCA_964016885.1 Eledone cirrhosa
GTATTTATGTATGTATTATGTGTGTATTTATGTATGTATTATGTGTGTATTTATGTATGTATTATGTGAGTATTTATGTATGTATTATGTGTGTATTTATGTATGTATTATGTGTGTATTTATGTATGTATTATGTGTGCATTTATGTATGTATTATGTGAGTATTTATGTATGTATTATGTGTGTATTTATGTATGTATTAAGTGTGTATTTATGTATGTATTAAGTGTGTATTTATATACGTATTATGTGTGTATTTATATATGTATTATGTGTGTATTTATGTATGTATTATGTCTGTATTTATGTATGTATTATGTGTGTATTTATGTATGTATTATGTGTGTATTTATGTATGTATTATGTGTGTATTTATGTATGTATTATGTGAGTATTTATGTATGTATTATGTTTGTATTTATGTATGTATTATGTGTGTATTTATGTATGTATTATGTGTGTATTTAGGTATGTATTATGTGTGTATTTATGTATGTATTAAGTGTGTATTTATGTATGTATTAAGTGTGTATTTATGTATGTATTATGTGTGTATTTATGTATGTATTATGTGTGTATTTATGTATGTATTATGTGTGTATTTATGTATGTATTATGTGAGTATTTATGTATGTATTATGTCTGTATTTATGTATGTATTATGTGTGTATTTATGTATGTATTATGTGTGTATTTATGTATGTATTATGTGTGTATTTATGTATGTATTAAGTGTGTATTTATGTATGTATTAAGTGTGTATTTATGTATGTATTATGTGTGTATTTATGTATGTATTATGTGTGTATTTATGTATGTATTATGTGTGTATTTATGTATGTATTATGTGTGTATTTATATATGTATTATGTGTGTATTTATATATGTATTATGTGTGTATTTATGTATGTATTATGTGAGTATTTATGTCTGTATTATGTCTGTATTTATGTATGTATTATGTGAGTATTTATGTATGTATTATGTGTGTATTTATGTATGTATTATGTGTGTATTTATGTATGTATTATGTGAGTATTTATGTATGTATTATGTGTGTATTTATGTATGTATGTTGGTTTATATAGACAGATACGTACACACACAGTGTTAGTGAGATATATTAGATTATAAATAGGTGTGGGTGTATGTATAAAGACACACACACACTCTATATATATATAGGAAAAGAATAAGGACCCCGACGGCTGAGCTCCGGTCGTTTCGACAGCTAGATCCGAACGCATACACACACACACACACACACACACACACACACACACACACACACACACACACATACACACACACACACACCACACACACACATATATATATATATATATATATATATATATATATATACACGCACACATACGAGGCTTGGTTGAAAAGTTCATAAGATATTCCTACGGAATGACCAAATGAGGTTTATTGTCCATCATAGTCTCTGGAAAGAAACAAAGCCTTTATTAATAAGCAGAGTTGAAATTAACGCTTGTAAGATTTCACAGCTCTAGTGTTAATCCTGCATAGCCAATGATTTTTCCAGCCGACATTCGTACACACACACACACACACACACACACACACACATATATATATATATATATATATATATATATATACACACACACATATATATATAAATATATATATATATATATATATATATATATATATATATATATATATATATATATATATATATACAGTTCAAGAGTAACCAATCTTAAAGAGAAAGATGGAGATAGGAGAGGAGATATGAGAGGAGAGATTGGTGAATTAGTTAGAAGCCAAAGCGTAAAGGCATGTGGTCAATGTGCAATATGCAGTGGAAGGCAGCTAGGTGGCTGGGCTCATGCAGAAGTTAGGTGCGCAGAGCTGGAAATATTCATTAGTTAAGCAAAACAAGACCACAAATTTCACAAGGAAGACATTATTAAAAGATTGTCAACATATTTTAGTTTGATGTAAGGAATGTAGAGAATAATAATAATAATATTAATAATAATTGTTTCTATTTTAGGCACAGGGCCAGCAATTACCCAGTACATTACTGGTACTTTATTTTATCGACCCCGTAAGGATGAAAGGCAAAGTTAACCTCGGCGGGATTTGAACTCAGATCATAAAGGGACGAAACTCTATGCTTCAAAGCATGGCGTCCGACTCTCTACCGATACTGCCAATCCACCGCCCTTAATATTAATAATAATTGTTTCTACTTTAGGCACAAGGCCAGCAATTACCCAGTGCATTACTGGTACTTTATTTTATCGACCCCGTAAGGATGAAAGGCAAAGTCAACCTCGGCGGGATTTGAAATCAGATCGTAAAGGGACGTAACTATGCTGAAAGCATGGCGTCCGACCCTCTACCGATACTGCCAATCCACCGCCCAATAATATTAATATTAATAATAATAATGTCCGTTTACAATTGTTTCGCTACTCCATATAATATTTCTGGATCAGATGACTATATATCATAATTGATCTGGTTCAGTTGAAAATAATTAACATATTTAAAAAACAGAGCGGCTCATCGGAACTTCAAAGGAATATAAATTAAAATAAGGAGAGAATGTTACATAATATAATGTTCTATATATTGGTATTTCACTATGGTGTCCTGGTTGTGTCAGTTGTCAGCCAAAATCAAGCAGTATTCATCTGTCGAGGCTGCATTGTGTGAGATCTGCCTATGGGTAACAAGATGGCTGCTAAAGGACATATTTACCTTACTAATTAGAGGGTGGTTTCAGGGGAAGTAACTCCTCGAGAGATTAGAAATTGTGGGAAGTTTATAGTTAAGTGCTAATTTTTAATTTTTTTAATTGAGAGACAATGTAGGGGAGGTAACTTATAATTATCTAAGTTAGTCATAGCTATTTAACTTATTAGCTACAAGTAAAAATGAGGCTAGATGACTAAGTTGGGTCAAATATTCTATTGGCGAAGGAATTAGCCCTTCGATGTTGACAGCTAATAGTTACCTCCGTTCTATCGTTAATCGGTAGAGGTCGTGATAGAGTTACGTAATATTCTTCTGTAATACAGAGATCACAAGATTTTCTTCGTCCATTGAACGGTTGGGCCCTAGCCACGATATCCCATTTTAGTGAGTGTTGAACGTTGCCTAATTTAAGATTTTTAATGAGCCTAGCTAGAGATGTCGAACATCTGTTGCTAGGGTCTCGGAAGGAAAAAGAGTGCGTGTTATAGCGTACCTTAAAAGGGTTAGAGGTAGACCCGATATAAGAGCTGGTATTCGAGGTAGTTTTAACCGTGCACCTATAGACTATGTTGGGTGTCAGGCAGTGTCCATTTAATGGGCATGCATTAGGGTAACGGCAGTTGCAGTTGCTTCTGCGGTTAGTGAGAGTAGGGTAGTTTACCCTTAGCGATAGGTCAGTGCTAGAAGGATTAGATGGGGGAGGTGTGCTACTAGAGTAATTATTGGTGTAGTCGCGTGGTGTATTTCATAGGGGTGGTGGTACCGCGGTGTGGGAGTTATACTGTCTTAGTTTATGATGGTTATTGAATGCCATGTGGCTAGCTAGATTAGGTGTTGTGGAGAATGAGATTTTAATGTTATTTTTATTAAAGAGTTTGTAATATCTATGGTTGGGCGGGAAATGTTTAGATAGGATAGAGAACAAGCGTTTAGGTATATTAGTGGCTAGATTAGAAGAGAATGGGGGGTTGAGCCAGGTGATATTTCTAGGTCTATTCTTTCTAGGGGTTCTAGTGGAGTTGGTAGGGGCCTTCCTAGGGTTATTATTACCTGGGGATTTGATATTTGTCATCCCATTTCTCACTCCTATTTTAGGGTTGATTTTTAGTTTGCTACTAGGAGTGGGGAGCAGGCCGCTGCCACCATTAAATTTCCCTGTATAGGTACTGTTATTGCCAAAATTCCGGCGAATCTGGCTATATGCTAAGGTATTTCTAGTTCTAGTGTTAAGTTTATTATGGTGAATTGCTGTGCTATGGCGTTTAGGTATGTAGTAAATTGATTGTTCATAACCAGATTCAGAAAGAGCCTTATTATAATATTGTGCATGGTTTATAAATATCTTCTCATTTGCTGATAGCATTGAGATCCTATACGAAATAGATTTGATTACTGCTCTGATGACTGCCGGTGGGTGGTTAGAGTGTGGGCTAATATATGTGAGTATTTCACCTGGTTTATGGTAAGGGTAATATAGGTTATTGTTGAGATCCAGGGTGACGTCTAGGAAGTTTACTACTTTATGGTTCGGCTCGATGGTGATAGAGAGACCGTTATTTTTAAAGAATCTATGTAATTGTTTTTTTTAGCAAATCAATGCCCCGATTAGTGCAATTGTGGACTGCAAATAGGGCGTCGTCCTTTATATTCCACCTTGCAAGGGTTGGATTTCGGCTCTGATGTTATGTAATAGGTAAATTCCAACTAAATCGGTGATTTGCGCAGAGTCACTTGAGCCCATCGTGATGTCAAAGTTGTCTGTTCTATCTTTTCTAGTCCAGAGTGCTCCGTTGAATTCAAGGAGGGTCTGCCTAGCCATAAGTATGATGTTAATCTCATTATTGGTAATGTCCGAGTTGGTCTTGGCTAGGGTTAATGCTTTGTTAAGCATTTGTGCGGTTATTGAAGCGTAATAGCTGTCGATGTCAAATTGGATGAACCTCATAGATTTCTTGGACCTTAGCTCGGAGAACCATCTAATGACTTGGCCGGTGTTGGACCACAACTTGTAGGTGATATCATCTCGTAGCCCAGGGATTATCCTATCAAGGATGTTCTTACTGATAAGACCCAGATCGGATGTGGTTGGGCTTATGAGTCTAATAGATGGATTCTCTATAAAGTTTGGCTTATGATCCTTGAGAGAGAACCTTGGGGTTGTTGGTACATAAGGGTGGGTAAATCTATCCAGATGCAAGTCCTTAACCAAAGCTTGGGCTTTTCGGTTAAGTACGTTTACACTGGAGGGTATAGGTTTTTTATAGTTTTTATTGAGTTCTTTAAGAAGGAAATAGTGGTAAGTTTCAGGAGTCATGGTGTATAGATTTTTAGTTTTGTCAGACATAACATGTAAGAGGTGGCTATCTTTAAATCTTTTTATAGTTGTTGCTAATTTAGTGAGGAAATTATTCTTGTGTCTATAATGCTTTTTGAATTTAATGCTCCTGAGGAAGTTGAATAGATCTTTCTCAAAAGGGTCCAGCAGAATGTTGTGTGGGGGGTTCTTTCAGGTGGTAAATCCATATCTATTTGCTGTACTTCCGACGTCAGCAGCAACCGCACGGTCAAAGTGGAACGCTTTCCATCTTATTCTTCGGATGAAAGAGTTGACACTCTGTCTTCCTGTCCGGGATAGGTATGGACTTAAGTGAGATTCTGAGTTCCTGCTTGCTCAACACGGTGACATCTAATAGTAAATAGCTCAACTACAGGAGCTCAAGTATACACAGTTCAAGAGTAACCAATCTTAAAGAGAGAGATGGAGATAGGAGAGGAGATATGAGAGGAGAAATTGGTGAATTAGTTAGAAGCCAAAGCGTAAAGGTATGTGCTCAATGTGCAATATGCAGTAGAAAGCAGCTAGGTGGCTGGGTTCATGCAGAAGTTAGGTGCGCAGAGCTGGAAATATTCATTAGTTAAGCAAAACAAGACCACAAATTTCACAAGGAAGACATTATTAAAATATTGTCAACATATTTTAGTTTGATGTAAGGAATGTAGAGAATAATAATAATAATATTAATAATAATTGTTTCTATTTTAGGCACAGGGCCAGCAATTACCCAGTACATTACTGGTAATTTATTTTATCGAGCCCGTAAGGATGAAAGGCAAAGTTAACCTCGGCGGGATTTGAACTCAGATCATAAAGGGACGAAACTCTATGCTTCAAAGCATGGCGTCCGACCCTCTACCGATACTGCCAATCCACCGCCCTTAATATTAATAATAATAATGTCCGTTTACAATTGTTTCGCTACTCCATATAATATTTCTGGATCAGATGACTATATATCATAATTGATCTGGTTCAGTTGAAAATAATTAACATATTTAAAAAACAGAGCGGCTCATCGGAACTTCAAAGGAATATAAATTAAAATAAGGAGAGAATGTTACATAATATAATGTTCCATATATTGGTATTTCACTATGGTGTCCTGGTTGTATCAGTTGTCAGCCATAATCAAGCAGTATTCATCTGTCGAGGCTGCATTCTTTGAGATCTGCCTATAGGTAACAAGATGGCTGCCAAAGGACATATTTACCTTACTAATTAGAGGGTGGTTACAGGGGAAGTAACTCCTAGAGAGATCAGAAATTGTGGGAAGTTTATAGTTAAGTGCTAATTTTTAATTTTTTTAATTGAGAGACAATGTAGGGGAGGTAACTTATAATTATCTAAGTTAGTCATAGCTATTTAACTTATTAGCTACAAGTAAAAATGAGGCTAGATGACTAAGTTGGGTCAAATATTCTATTGGCGAAGGAATTAGCCCTTCGATGTTGACAGCTAATAGTTACCTCCGTTCTATCGTTAATCGGTAGAGGTCGTGATAGAGTTATGTAATATGCTTCTGTAATACAGAGATCACAAGACTTTTTTCGTCCATTGAACGGTTGGGCCCTAGCCACGATAACCCATTTTAGTGAGCTCCGGCCGTTTCGACAGCCAGATATGTTCGGACATATATATATATATATATATGTATGTGTGTGTGTGTGTGTGTGTGTGTGTGTGTGTGTGTGTGTGTGTGTGTGTGTGTGTGTGTGTGTGTGTGTGTGTATGAGTGTATGAAAAGTAAACGGAAACACAAAGATACGAAAAGACAACGACAACGGAGAGTCTCGTCTCATCAGTCAACCCCTGAAAATCACTCTAGTTTCTGTACATGAAGGTAAATATATATATATATATATATATATATATATATATATATATATATATATATTTGAATAAAATTAGTCCCCCACCAGAGATCCTCCAACCCCCACACGCATCTCATCGCTTTAAAAATCATATACCTCCAGTTGGTGCGAGCAACAGCTAAATAAATCTATTGGGACAAGTAATATAGCGTAAAGCGAGCGAGACAAGTAAACAAACAAAGATGGTATTGCAACGGAAAGATAGGAAGAAACAGGCACATGATATCTATTCAGTTTAAACTGGGTGAATTTCATGGGTGAGAGAGATATACAGACCTTTCGACATGGGTGAGGTGTGAGTGAGAAAGGACCCCACACAGGCCAAACGGGAGGAAGTGAGAAGGGGAGAAGCAGAGAGTGAGTGAGTGGAAGTTCGAGGAAGAGGCCAGTCGAGAGAAAGTGTGACTGACAGAGGGGGCGAAAGAAGGTGAGAGATACAGAGAGAGGGGGGAAGTAGTAAGAAAGAAACAGACAAATGCTGTTGAGGAAAAATATATATATATAAATATGAGAAGAATTGAGTGGTGCGTGGTTGCACATGGGTTACATATG
>OZ024743.1:329126205-329158705 GCA_964016885.1 Eledone cirrhosa
CATAATATACACTCATATCTGTTATTTTGATAAGGGGTGGCCATTTTGAACACACTCCAGGTCAGGTTGTAATCGATATTCTTTTTTCTATAATTATTAATTGTTTCGGCCAAGCATGTTGTATTAGCTAATGCGGCATTTTTAAAACTATGTTTGTGGGTATTAAATCTTACTTCATATTGGTTAGAAGTGGCTCCTATATATGAATAAGTTGAGTCCTTAGTGATAATTTTACATTTATATACTTTGTTATTAATAAGACAATTTCCCTTTAATGGGCAATTTCTTTTGTTTCTACAGTTACAACCATTCGTGAATATTATATCAGGGGAGTTAGTCAAATTTGGTGTGGAATTTACTCGACTTGTTATATGTGAAGGAGATGGTGATTTGTTGCGGTTTATTAGTATTATGGTTGGTTTGATGTGTTGGTGGTATATTCGTGGTTTTTTTACATTTATATGCATTGTACGCACTTATATTTTGTTGTATATTTTTGGTAGTGGAGTAGGAAAATTTGACAGTTGATCTATTTAAAATTTGATGGTATTTATGGTTTGGCGGGAAGTTTTTCTCTAGGATAGTAAAAGATTTTTTAGGGATATTATCTTTAATTTGTAGATTAAATGGAGCATTATACCAAGTAACTCGTCTATTACGGTTTCGAAGTTGTTTTTTATATTTATACGATGTATCAGGATGTTTACTAAGAGAGTTAGTATTAGTGAATTTATTATATATAGGTTTAGTTAGATTAACTGATTTAGGTGTTTTCGTCTGATTATTAGGAATTTTGTTAGTAATGTTATTAACGTATATTGGAGTATTAGGATGAATGGTTTTTTGAAAGTTATTATATTGTATGTGAGAAGAGGTAGAGAAATTAAGTTTTAAGTTGGTATTTTTGGGTGTAGTATGAGTGGTATTTAGGTGTGTTTTTCATTTGGTGCTTGTTGGTAATATTGGGTTGTATGTTTGAAGTATTATTGGTGTAAGGTATATAGACTAATTTGTTTTTGTGGCCGCTTCTAGCTAAAGCTTCATTATAAAAGGGCGCAATTTTATCGAATACATCCTGGTTAGATGAAAGGTTAGACATTCTGAGTGAGATATTATATGCTAGGTTTTTAAGGATAGATCTAGGGTGATTGGATTATGAGTAAGTTTTGGTTAGGTTTATGGTAAGGTTGGTAGATACCCGTCACAACTCATTTCTACAGCTGAGAGTACCAGACTTCCCCCACTGGACGAATACGCCAGTTAATCGCAGAGTTAAACCCCCAGCTACACCTGGTACTCATTTTCAGTTGAATATGCTGGAGCAACGTGAAATAAAATGTCTTGGTCAAGCAACGTGAACTAAAATGTTTTGGTCAAGCAACGTGAACTAAAGTGTCTTGGTCAAGCAACGTGAACTAAAGTGTCTTGGTCAAGCAACGTGAACTAAAGTGTCTTGGACAAGCAACGTGAACTAAAGTGTCTTGGTCAAGCAACGTGAACTAAAGTGTCTTGGACAAGCAACGTGAACTAAAGTGTCTTGGTCAAACACACACAGCACCACCCGGTCCAGGAGTCGAACTCACAACCTAACCACTAAGCCATGCGTCTAAGAGTAAAACAAAGGTGAAGAAAGCAAATAAAGACAATGGACTGTAGACCTTAGTAGACTATAGTAGACTGTAGACTGTAGTAGACAGTCACCATGTTTGGACTCGTAAGACGAGACACAATTAATTAATTAAACAAATAAACCTGATAAATGAGGAGGTGTTTAACTTTTAACTGGTTGGATATAGGTGGGGGTGATAGAGTTGGTTGGGAGTGGTGGTGGTGGAGGATGGTAGTGGTTGGTAGTGATGGTGGTGGTGGTGCTGGTGGTGGTGGTGGTTGGTAGTGGTTGGTATTGATGGTGGTGGTGGTGGTTGGTAGTGGTGGTGGTGGTGATGATGATGGTGATTGGTGGTGGTGGTGGTAGTGGTTGGTAGTGGCGGTGGTTGGTAGTGGTGGTGATTGTTTGAGGTGGTGGTTGGTAGTGGTGGTAGTGGTGGTGGTTGGTAGTGGTGGTGGTGATGGTAGTGGTTGGTAGTGGTGGTGGTTGTTGTGTTGATGGTGTCATGGTTGTAGTTGGTGGTGGTGATGGTTGTGGTGGTGGTGGTGGTGGCGGTGGCGGTGGAGGTAGTGGTTGTGGCTGGTTGTGGTGGCAGTGGTAGTGGTGTTAACTGGTGATGATGGTGGTGTTGGTATAAGTTGGTCGTGATGATGGTGGTGGTAGTAATTGTGGTGGTAGTGATGATGGTGGTGTTGGGGGTAGTGATGGTGATTCTAGACATAAGTAATAATTATATCTCAATTATTCCTCTGTGATTCTTTTATAGCACTTGTGATTCTTTTATACATATAGTTGTATGTATATATGTATGTATTTATCTATCTATCTATCTATCTATCTTTCTATCTCTCTCTCTCTCTCTATATATATATATATATATTATATATATATATATATATATATATATATATATATATATATATATATATATATATACACTCAGAAATAGAATGACAGTTCATCGCCAACAATTACGAAATCCATCCAACCACGAGACAGATACCACTAAGCGCATATCTAGACATTTGTGCAAGTAATAAGACACCCAAATTCCAAGTCTTCCCATTTTACATTTGCGCTGAGAATACAACAGAACAAATACGAATAAATAAGGAAAATATGTTTATTCAAAAATATAGACCACCGTTAAATATGGTTTAATATACATTATGTCAACACCATAACATGCTAACCATCCATACAGACACATACAGATACACATAACACCTTCTACTTTAGAAAATAAAAACCCGAACTAAATAAACCTTAACATACGTTTGCGCTGACAATACAACAGAATAAATACGAATAAGTAAGGAAAATATGTTCATTCAAAAATATTCCTACTAACGGAATCATTTTCCTACACACACACACACACACACACAAAATATATATTCTCTTCATCTTAACATGCTAACCATACTCCCACACACACATACATAACTCCCATATACACACACACACAACTCCCTCCCCCATTTCTACCAATAGAATCATCTTCCTATACACACACACACGCACACACACACACACACACGCACACATAGACACACACACACGCACACACACACACACAAACACACAAATAAACATACATATGTCTACTTTCTTTATTTCAATAGAAAATCTGAACTCTGACACCCCAGCGAACTAGCCATATTCACTGAACCAGAACAATTCTCCCATCCCATTTCTCTTGACCTTTCTTTTGCTTGTCATAAAATTCTCTAAAAGGCTACAAAATAAATTCCCAATTAAGGGCGCGATATTTAATGAACTTGTTCACGTCAGAGTCATAATTTCATTTATAACCAATCAAATTACATAAAAAAAAAAGCCTTCATGAGCCACTTTTTTTATTGTCATAAAATTCTCTAAAAGGCTACAAAATAAATTCCCAAATACGGGCGCAAAATTTAATGAACTTGTTCACGTGACAACCATAATTTCATTTATAACCAATCAAATTACATTTTTTTAAAAAGAGCCTTCGTGAGCCGCTTATTTTAAGTAAAAAGAAATTCAAACAACCTGAGCCCCCCACCCTTGTTTGAAGAACTTTGTAACGCGAACTGGCGCGAAATTTATTATACTTATTAACCAACCAATCAAATTACTTCTCTAAAAGACCTGGCGTTTCGAGCCACTTTTTTCCATATAAAACAAGAAACATTCAAAGACCAACCAGATGTGAGAAAAACCACAGACCCCCCCCCCCCCATCTCAACTCTACTTTTGAAAAGCAGAAGAACTGCGAAACCGGTAAAGGAACCAAATAAATATATATATATTTTTTAAAATAAGACTCCAGTTGCATTTCCGATTTCATCTTTTTTTCTTTATACTTTCACTCTTGTAGGACACCTCAGTTAATTTTCATTTTGTAAAAAAACCTCACTTTCTAATATATATATATATATATGTGTTTTTGTATGTATGTATGTTTCTCTTTCTCTTAATTTCGAGTACATTTTTGACCGGCCACCTTCCTGGTGGCAAAGTTGTAAAAGAAAAGAAATGGTCATGCCTTGAAGCGCAAGAATGTTTGCAAATTTTGAACGTGCCAGATATCGCGCTCATTTATAGTCTATGAATTAAGGAGCTGCGTTCTTTGTCCACAAATCCAAGATCAGTTATACTTTGGTAAATGATGAGTATGAAGCTGAAGGTGTATCTTGGATACTGGATCTGCAAACTCCTCATCAATTGTCCGTAGATGTCCGCCTTCTCTTGTATTTTTCTTACAACGTTTACATCAAGTGGGCAAGGTTTACATCAACAGAGCACATTTTCAATGTGTGGTCCCAAACAACATCAGGCTGGTTGTGCTTTAATTTGGTGGAAGTTTCTATTTTCAAGTTCCACCAGTATTCTTTAGTGTATGTATGTATGTATGTATGTATGTATGTATGTATGTATGTATGTATAGATACACACACACACACACACACACACACACATACACACACACACACACACACACACACACACACACACACACACACACACACACACACACACACACACACACACACACACGGAAGACACTAGCTGTTTCTGTAGATGAAACTGTGAGTACTTTAACGTTTTCTTATGTTAATCTGTCGATACAATGGTTACACTGTTTTCATTGCTTTAGTCTTCTGGCTGGCGATGTTGTATTACAATTACTCCTGTGCATATGCTCCAAGTGAATTTGTTGAGCAAATTGCAAATACCCAGACTGAAATCACTGGACATCGATCTAAACCCTTATTATATATATATATATATAGTAATAATAATAAATTTGAAGACTAAAATCCAAAGAGGGCTTGATAAGGATAAATATATATCAAATATATAAGAACCGTCTGTTATTTTAATATATATATATATATATATATATATATATATATATATATATATATATAATCAAGGTTTAGCAAATAAGAAAAAGTTTCAAAATAAATTTCAAAAAATTCACTGTACTCACTATGGTTACCTTTACCGAATCGGTTTCGAGTCTCAAAAATAAATGGACAGTCTTTGCGGCCTTCCATTGAAAAGATAAACTCTCGTCAGAAGGTTCTTTTTACTCGGAGAATATAAAATTCCCGAGTTCAAATTACGAACTGGCGCTATTCAAAATTGTTCCCGAGATGAGAATGAATGATGTGGAAGCAATTCTGTCCAGTGCCGTGTGTAAAGATAGAAGCAGAGGCAGGGAGGTCAGTCTACTACCACTATAAATAGCAGCAGTCAAAACGAGCAAATTTTATCTCGACCAAGAGGAGAATAATAATAATAAAGTATATATCCCTACACGCAAAAAGCGTCCAGGGACACATGTATTGTCCAACCATATGCCAATGTGGTTCAATGGCAGGTTAATAAACTAGAACTGTTTCATTCGGGAGAAATCATCTGGAAGCTTTCCGATGAATTCTGCCGAACGAAACAGTTCTAGTCCTTTAGAAGCCATTTGTATATATTATATATAAAGTATGCACACCTTTTTGGGGACTCCCAATATATATATATATATATATATATATATATATATATATATATTTATTAAAATCACAGATTAAAGTTTAAGCAAAGAATCGTTGCTTTCACCCTTAACGGGATCTTTTGAAACTAAAAAAATCAATCTGTGAACGCAGAAGTAAATATTTCGAAAAATGTTGCAACCGAAGGAAGACAGGAAGACGATACTTTGGTTCGTGGAAACGTTCCCTTGCAAAGAACGGGAAAAAACGAACATAATACGTCATTATTTGGGGCGGTGAAAACAATTACACGCAAAGACAAAACCACGTTTATGGTATAAATGAAGTCATAGACTAATATTCTATTAGGTGGTTCGTGGAGACGTTTGTGTACGTGCCTGTATTTGCATTCCCATGGAGGGTGTTTTCGCGTATGCATGTGTATGTACGTATATGGATGCGTGCATGTATATATTTAAATATTGTTGATTTCAATAACCTCTGTAATTTATTTACATTACCATAAACGTGGTTTTGTCTTTGCGTGTAATTGTTTTCACGCTACAAATAATGACGTATTATCTTCGTTTTTTTTCGTCTTTGCAAGAGAACGTTTCCACGAACCAAAGTATCGTCTCCTGTCTTCCTCGGCTGCAACGTTTTCCGAAATCTGCGTTCACAGATTGATTTTTTTAGTTTCAGAAGATCCCGTTAAGGGTGAAAGCAGCGATTCTTTGCTTAAACTTTAATCTGTTATTTTAATAAATATTTGCGCTAGGGTTCTTAAATATTTGATATATATTTATCCTTATCGAGCCCTCTTTCGATTTTAGTCTTCAAATTTATTATTATTATTATTATTATTTGCATTTATCTTGCTTTATGTTTATACGAGTTATCACCAAGTCACAACCAGTGACCTCAAGAGACAACAAGGTCCGCCATGTTCAAGAAAGAACACACATATTCACACATGCATCCTTAGTGTTTAGACTTGTGATGTACTTATATTGACAGGATCTTCCTTAGTATATGGGCAGTTCCCATTCGTACTATCTTTTGTATTTCTCCTATACGCGGGTTTCCTGGGATTTGCGATAAGTAGTCGTTAGACTACTTATTATTATTATTATTATTATTGAATGCCATGGTTGACGGAGGCTCGGCTCTGTAAGGTATAGTAATTTTTAACCGTTAAAACAATTGTAAATTGTTTAAAACTTGAACCAAATTGTTGATAAAGACACCCTCCTCCTCGTGAGAGGGGTCTTTCTGTCCGTTATTTGGCCCTTCGGGGTTAAATAACCAGTTATTGGGGTTTTGTACCCAAAATTTCATTTTAAACAAAAAAACATGGCTACCAAAAAGAAATTTCATACGTCACTCCCACTCATTCCGTCTTCTTCTTCCTCAATCATCACTACAGCAGAGAGAAGATTGTCTCTCTCCCTCCCTTCTTTAAATGTGTCTCTCTCCCTCCCTTCTCTTTCGCAAGCGACGAAAGAAAAGAAAAGTCTCGTGCAAAGCGTGCAAGGTTTCTCCACGACGACGACGACAGCGACGAAACAGGTGTGCGGGAAATACGAAAACCCAGTTCATTCGTCTGACGTCAGGAATAATAGCAGTAGCAGCCGTAATAACAACAGCAACAGTGACAATGAAAACAACAGTAGCAGCCGCAACAGCATCACCAGCAGCATAAACAACAACAGCATTAGCAGCAGCAACACCAACAACAACCACAGCAACAGCGGCGGAGGCAGTAGTCGTAGTACCTGCAGCAACAAAAGTACCAGCAGCTCTGACGACAACAACAACAGCAGAGAAAAACCAATCTCATTTGCAGGTATTGCGAAAAACTTGGAAACAATCCTCATAACAAATGAGGAATTAGAGGAAGCGAAGAAGATGGTGACAAAGAACGGACACCGAGCAATCTGCAAGGCAGCGAAAAATTTTTTCGAAACCCAAGAGCACTGTACGGTCACGTACCGTACAGTAAGTACAAAATCCCGTAGGGTGGAAAGAGCCACAGAGGCCCAAATACAAAAAGCCTTGGGGTCTGTGTGGCAGAGGAAAACGCACATCACCCGAGGCAAAAAATACGCCACCGTAGACGTACTTTTTGCCACACCCCAGGAGGCAAAGGCCCAATCAGTAGTGACCCTAAGGAGCGAGGAAATGGTGTTGGTGCCCTCCTACTGCGGGCAAAAAATTGTGAGGGTCAAACTGACCCACGTCCCCCCCGGAATGACCCCTTCTTGGCTGGCCGCGTCTGTCCTCGTCGGAATCGAGGACAAAACAACTGTACTGCAAGTACAGAAAAAAGTAAGAGAAGATTGGGTCGGCTCCTCCATTGAGATGCTAATCCAAACCAACCAGGAGTGCATCGAAGCTATCCCGGATGTGATAGACTTCGATAACGGCACTCAACTGCCCATAAGTGTTGAGGGCAAACGCCCGAAATGCTTTCGCTGTGGATCGAAGACTCACCTCAGGGCCTTCTGCAACGAGAAGACCCTGAGAAAGGAGAAAACCCCCCTCCTTCCGAATCCGGCTCCACAGCTACCAGCAACAGGACAAGCGGCAACCAGGAACGATAGGTCCGTGGCACCCATACCCACTCCACGGAAATCAAAGACAGCAGCAGCAGTGGAAATATTAACAACAACAACAGCAATACCAAATGCAGCTGCAACAGAGACTCCAGATCAAACATCACCAACAACAACAAGTGAAAGAGTGGAGCTGGTACCCCTCCCCGACCTTACAGAATCAGACATGGAGTGTGAGGTGGGAGAGGGATGGCAAAAGGTCGCAAGAAGGCACAAACGCAGAAGCAGCGCATCGTCGCCTTTGAAAAGGGAGGAAAGAAATGAGAAAAGGGTAAAGTCTACTGCAAAGAGACCCACAGCAGCAACACCACCAACACCATCACCACCCACACCAGCACCACCATCACCACCGGCGACAACCCCACCGCCAACAACACCTTCAACACCACCACCACAAGCACCAACATCGCAAACACAACAACAAAACACACACACCCAGCAACAACGACAAGAAAATAGCAGAACCACACCCCACCCCCAGAAAAACAAATGCACGGCAATAAACACACACAACAAGAAACTAATGACTTACATAATTGAACACACAGACATTTCACAACAGGACTACATAATACCAGCACCAATCAAAACGCCAACTAACATAAGACTGCTAAAAATAGCACAGAAACAATACACAAACATTAAAACGAAATTCCCCAACGCAGTTGGTGATTTCAGGGACCTAGGAGGAACCATCAATCGAAGAGTATATTCAGACATTCTCTTAGAAGAGCCGACGACCAGCCGAAGGGACGATTCAACGGTCCCTTCACCAGACGATCAAGTGAAAAGGGATGTAAAAACCATCCCTCCTCTACCAAAAGTACGGTAAGTGGTCTTTCCCATCTTTTCCACTCTATTTAAACATGACCTCACTCAGAATAGGCAGCATAAATGCGCGTGGCTTGGGGTCGTCATGGAAGCAGGGTCACCTGCTCAACGACCTCAGGTCACTAAACATAGATGTAGTGGCCATCAGCAAGACCAGAATCTCCGAAGCACGGGCCTTCGCACCGATCTTCGGCGGCTACGATGTGTACGCATCTCCCAGCCGTCCTGGATCGGGTGGAGGAGTTGCTGTGCTTTTTCGGAGAGGTTTGGATCTCGCCATACGGGCCATCTTCCTGGACCCAGAGGGTAAGCTGGTGGTGCTGGACGTGACCAGCGGAGACGGGCAAGCTTTCAGGCTAGTGGCCGTCTATGCCCCGACAGGAGCAGGGCGGCCTGATTTCTTCCGGCGTCTGGAGACCTTTCTTGGAACGTCCCGCTCTTTAGTGTTAGTGGGCGACTGGAACGGGATCTTAGATGCACGCTGGGACTGTGTGGGATTAGCGGATAGGGGTGGAGGGTGCAAGAGCCTCACCAACCTGCTCAGGCGTTTTGAACTGTCTGACAGGTACCGATTGGATTTCCCGAATGTGCCAATGTGGACTTGGACAAACCGCATAGGGTCATCCAGATCATATCTAGATAGAGTATTTTGTAGGGAAATAGATAGGTCTAGCATAGGCTGTCCACAATTCAAGATAGTCAGCTACACGGACCACAAATTCGTGACCTGTGTGCTTGACTTAGATAGGCTTCATAGACGAGGACCCGGCTACTGGAAGCTAAACGCGTCCTTACCAGCGCGCAAGGCCTACAGAGACCGGATTAGCGAACTAGTTAAGCGGGCGTTGACGGGGGCCATCGTCAACAACAAGTGGTGGTTTGCTCTGAAAAGAGCGATTAGAATAGAATCGATTAGGTTTAGTAAGGCTTTAGCAATAGAGAAAAATAGAGCAGAGGGAGAACTAGTTAGAAAATTAGACGAGGCGCTTAGCAAAGGCATTGCGACCGACGTGCTTGCGGCGAAATTGGCCCTTGACCAATTCTTCAATGCAAAGCACGAAGGCTGCGTTGTCAGAGCTAGGGTGCGTGCTCTCAGACACGAGGGGACGAAAGCCGTTCAATGGGCCCGAGTGGCGGAGGCGCGTCGTGGCAACAAAGCCACGATCCGGTCTTTGGTGGACCACGACGGGCGCATGCTACTCGATCCCGGGCAAATGTGTGAAGCTTTTCAGCGACACTTCGCTCAGCTGTTCGGGGGCAGCGGGGGGCCGGGTAGAGGGATGGACTTTAGTGTCTACCTCGACGGACTGCCGCGGCTCTCGGCCACTGAGGCGAAGTGTTGCGAAAAGCCGATAACAGCCGCTGAAGTACGGGAGGCAATGACTGGCTGCACAAGGGGTAAATCGCCTGGTTTGGATGGTCTGCCCTATGCACTTTACGTACAGATGCCAGACTTGTTCGGAGGCCTCTTGGCGGACGTCTACTGCAACTGGCAACAGAACGGGAGAATTCCCAGTTCTGTGAGCCGAGGAGCGGTGGCACTGCTGAGAAAGGATCCGAACAAGGGGGATAACATAGACAATTTCCGGCCCATAACTCTGCTAAACACAGAGTTTAAGATTTTGGCCAAGGTGCTAGCAAAGAGGTTGGCGCTTGTCGTTGGTGGTCTGGTGGGAGAGGCGCAGACATGCGCCATTCCCGACAGATCCATCCACGACAACCTCCACCTCATGCGATACATCGTAGAGAGGGTAGCTAGGGAACCTGGCACGGGTGGGTCCTTGATCAATTTAGATCAGTCGAAAGCTTTCGATAGGGTCGACCATCGTTACCTAGCGGCAGTCCTGAGGGCGGCTGGCTTTGGGCCCGTCTTCAGAGGCTGGATCGCTACCATGCACAGCGACATCTGCTCTGTGGTGAGAGTGAACGGTCACCTGTCGGAACCGTTCAACATCATGCGCT
This sequence comes from Eledone cirrhosa, assembly GCA_964016885.1. Lineage (NCBI taxonomy): Eukaryota > Metazoa > Mollusca > Cephalopoda > Octopoda > Eledonidae > Eledone > Eledone cirrhosa. The sequence continues at coordinate 329,137,200 of OZ024743.1, forward strand.
CGGTCCGCCAAGGATGTCCCCTCTCGTCCCTCTTGTACGTATTGACTCTCGAGCCATTACTGCACAAACTGGAGACGTTGAGGGGGGTCCCGCGCGAACTAGGATGCGGAAGATCCGTATCAGCATATGCGGACGATGTCACCGTAGTGGTGTCGAACGCCAAACACATCGAGGCGATCGGCACTACACTAAGAGAATACGAAGCGGTGACAGGAGCAATGATCAACCAGGAAAAGTCAGTGGGCCTGCAGCTCGGCACCTGGAGAGGCAGGTCCATGCCGTCCAACAGCGTCGTCGGACGCTGGACGGACGGACCGGTTAAATTGCTAGGGGTCTGGTTCGGTCCGGACCTCCAGACGGACAAAAACTGGGACGAGGTGACAAGCAGGGTGGCTTCTCTTACCCAGAAATGGGCCGAGAGGAAGCTATCCCTGAAAGGTCGAGCGGAGGTGGCTAACGCGTACATCGCGTCCGTCATCTGCTACCGCCTGACCGTCGTACCTTGTCCTAAGCCTCCCCTGACTGTGCTGGAGCGTTTGCTCTTTCGCTTTTTGTGGAAGGGACGCGCTCCGATGGTCAGGCGGTCCATCTGTTGTCAACACCCGCTACGTGGAGGGCTGGGCATGCCGTGGCTGATGATGCGCAGGCACGCACTCAGGCTACGACATCTCCACCTCTTCCTCGACGGTGATCAGGTGTGGTCGCCGTTTGCTAGACGCGTGTTTCCCCAGCTCGTTTCCTTGACGGAGCTGCAGTCCTGGGTCAAGCGAAGACCGAGAGGGAGCGCCTGGAGACTGGAATGTCTTCAGGCGCTCACAGCCCTCGACCAATCGGGCAATGTGATCGGTGGAAACTCCACCTCGGCGTTCTATAGAGGATTAGTGGAGGGGAAGAGCGACGACGTACTTGGGGAAACTCTAGGCGTCGACGAAAATCAACTAGCCAATCTCTTCGGAAGAACTTTCGGGCCAGGGCCTATGGACAACTTCCAGAAATCTCTGGCCTGGCAGTGCTACCGAGGAGCCTTGCCAGTTCGGGATAAACTCTACAGGCATGGAGGTGCCGTCAGCCGGGCATGTCCGAGATGCGCGCAGGGCGACGAAACCGTCCTGCACGCACTCGTCCAGTGTCCGAAAATTGCTGACTTGTGGGTTTATGTCGAACACCTGCTGTCGCGTTTAGGACGGATCCGGCTATCATCTGAGTCCATCGTGAGGATTGCCCCGCCCTCCTCCTTTAGCCGGGAAGGGCAGGCAGTTTTTATCTGTCTGGTGGCCATGGCGAAAGAGATAGTATGGTGGACACGTTTGAAAGGGCTGAAGACGAGCACTTACCTCTTCGGTGATGCTCTGATTGACTTTTTCAAATTTCATTTGAAAAGGAAAATCAGAGTAGAGAAGGAAGTGCTCTCTTCCCAGCATTTTGTTGAAAGATGGGTGAGAGAAGCAAGAATGGCCCGAGTGAATGGGCCGACTCTGAGTATATATCTGTAAACTAAAGGTGGAAAACTGGGAGAGGGCACTTGCCTTGGTGGTCAGGGTCATTGTGGCTTTTTACTGGGCTTTCTCCACAAATGTCCTTCCGAAGTCTCCCCCCTATTGGGGAATTTTTCATTGTTATTTTCATTGTTATTTTTGTTACATCCTCTGTTTTTGTTTTTTTACACGCAGAAATGCCCATTTGTACCGTCCTGCATTGTCCTGCACTGTCCTTAATGTCTACTTTATGTAAACCCTTGTGGTTAATAAAGAAATCATTATTATTATTATTATTATTGAATGCCATGGTTGACGGAGGCTCGGCTCTGTAAGGTATAGTAATTTTTAACCGTTAAAACAATTGTAAATTGTTTAAAACTTGAACCAAATTGTTGATAAAGACACCCTCCTCCTCGTGAGAGGGGTCTTTCTGTCCGTTATTTGGCCCTTCGGGGTTAAATAACCAGTTATTGGGGTTTTGTACCCAAAATTTCATTTTAAACAAAAAAACATGGCTACCAAAAAGAAATTTCATACGTCACTCCCACTCATTCCGTCTTCTTCTTCCTCAATCATCACTACAGCAGAGAGAAGATTGTCTCTCTCCCTCCCTTCTTTAAATGTGTCTCTCTCCCTCCCTTCTCTTTCGCAAGCGATGAAAGAAAAGAAAAGTCTCGTGCAAAGCGTGCAAGGTTTCTCCACGACGACGACAACAGCGACGAAACAGGTGTGCGGGAAATACGAAAACCCAGTTCATTCGTCTGACGTCAGGAATAATAGCAGTAGCAGCCGTAATAACAACAGCAACAGTGACAATGAAAACAACAGTAGCAGCCGCAACAGCATCACCAGCAGCATAAACAACAACAGCATTAGCAGCAGCAACACCAACAACAACCACAGCAACAGCGGCGGAGGCAGTAGTCGTAGTACCTGCAGCAACAACAAAAGTACCAGCAGCTCTGACGACAACAACAACAGCAGAGAAAAACCAATCTCATTTGCAGGTATTGCGAAAAACTTGGAAACAATCCTCATAACAAATGAGGAATTAGAGGAAGCGAAGAAGATGGTGACAAAGAACGGACACCGAGCAATCTGCAAGGCAGCGAAAAATTTTTTCGAAACTCAAGAGCACTGTACGGTCACGTACCGTACAGTAAGTACAAAATCCCGTAGGGTGGAAAGAGCCACAGAGGCCCAAATACAAAAAGCCTTGGGGTCTGTGTGGCAGAGGAAAACGCACATCACCCGAGGCAAAAAATATGCCACCGTAGACGTACTTTTTGCCACACCCCAGGAGGCAAAGGCCCAATCAGTAGTGACCCTAAGGAGCGAGGAAATGGTGTTGGTGCCCTCCTACTGTGGGCAAAAAATTGTGAGGGTCAAACTGACCCACGTCCCCCCCGGAATGACCCCTTCTTGGCTGGCCGCGTCTGTCCTCGTCGGAATCGAGGACAAAACAACTGTACTGCAAGTACAGAAAAAAGTAAGAGAAGATTGGGTCGGCTCCTCCATTGAGATGCTAATCCAAACCAACCAGGAGTGCATCGAAGCTATCCCGGATGTGATAGACTTCGATAACGGCACTCAACTGCCCATAAGTGTTGAGGGCAAACGCCCGAAATGCTTTCGCTGTGGATCGAAGACTCACCTCAGGGCCTTCTGCAACGAGAAGACCCTGAGAAAGGAGAAAACCCCCCTCCTTCCGAATCCGGCTCCACGGCTACCAGCAACAGGACAAGCGGCAACCAGGAACGATAGGCCCGTGGCACCCATACCCACTCCACGGAAATCAAAAACAGCAGCAGCAGTGGAAATACTAACAACAACAACAGCAATACCAAATGCAGCTGCAACAGAGACTCCAGTGCAAACCTCACCAACAACAACAAGTGAAAGAGTGGAGCTGGTACCCCTCCCCGACCTCACAGAATCAGACATGGAGTGTGAGGTGGAAGAGGGATGGCAAAAGGTCGTAAGAAGGCACAAACGCAGAAGCAGCGCATCGTCGCCTTTGAAAAGGGAGGAAAGAAATGAGAAAAGGGTAAAGTCTACTGCAAAGAGACCCACAGCAGCAACAACACCAACACCATCACCACCCACACTAGCGCCACCATCACCACCGGCGACAACCCCACCGCCAACAACACCTTCAACACCACCACCACAAGCACCAACATCGCAAACACAACAACAAAACACACACACCCAGCAACAACGACAAGAAAATAGCAGAACCACACCCCACCCCCAGAAAAACAAATGCACGGCAATAAACACACACAACAAGAAACTAATGACTTACATAATTGAACACACAGACATTTCACAACAGGACTACATAATACCAGCACCAATCAAAACGCCAACTAACATAAGACTGCTAAAAATAGCACAGAAACAATACACAAACATTAAAACGAAATTCCCCAACGCAGTTGGTGATTTCAGGGACCTAGGAGGAACCATTAATCGAAGAGTATATTCAGACATTCTCTTAGAAGAGCCGACGACCAGCCGAAGGGACGATTCAACGGTCCCTTCACCAGACGATCAAGTGAAAAGGGATGTAAAAACCATCCCTCCTCTACCAAAAATACGGTAAGTGGTCTTTCCCATCTTTTCCACTCTATTTTAAACATGACCTCACTCAGAATAGGCAGCATAAATGCGCGTGGCTTGGGGTCGTCATGGAAGCAGGGTCACCTGCTCAACGACCTCAGGTCACTAAACATAGATGTAGTGGCCATCAGCGAGACCAGAATCTCCGAAGCACGGGCCTTCGCACCGATCTTCGGCGGCTACGATGTGTACGCATCTCCCAGCCGTCCTGGATCCGGTGGAGGAGTTGCTGTACTTTTTCGGAGAGGTTTGGATCTCGCCATACGGGCCATCTTCCTGGACCCAGAGGGTAAGCTGGTGGTGCTGGACGTGACCAGCGGAGACGGGCAATCTTTCAGGCTAGTGGCCGTCTATGCCCCGACAGGAGCAGGGCGGCCTGATTTCTTCCGGCGTCTGGAGACCTTTCTTGGAACGTCCCGCTCTTTAGTGTTAGTGGGCGACTGGAACGGGATCTTAGATGCACGCTGGGACTGTGTGGGATTAGCGGATAGGGGTGGAGGGTGCAAGAGCCTCACCAACCTGCTCAGGCGTTTTGAACTGTCTGACAGGTACCGATTGGATTTCCCGAATGTGCCAATGTGGACTTGGACAAACCGCATAGGGTCATCCAGATCATATCTAGATAGAGTATTTTGTAGGGAAATAGATAGGTCTAGCATAGGCTGTCCACAATTCAAGATAGTCAGCTACACGGACCACAAATTCGTGACCTGTGTGCTTGACTTAGATAGGCTTCATAGACGAGGACCCGGCTACTGGAAGCTAAACGCGTCCTTACCAGCGCGCAAGGCCTACAGAGACCGGATTAGCGAACTAGTTAAGCGGGCGTTGACGGGGGCAATCGTCAACAACAAGTGGTGGTTTGCTCTGAAAAGAGCGATTAGAATAGAATCGATTAGGTTTAGTAAGGCTTTAGCAATAGAGAAAAATAGAGCAGAGGGAGAACTAGTTAGAAAATTAGACGAGGCGCTTAGCAAAGGCATTGCGACCGACGTGCTTGCGGCGAAATTGGCCCTTGACCAATTCTTCAATGCAAAGCACGAAGGCTGCGTTGTCAGAGCTAGGGTGCGTGCTCTCAGACACGAGGGGACGAAAGCCGTTCAATGGGCCCGAGTGGCGGAGGCGCGTCGTGGCAACAAAGCCACGATCCGGTCTTTGGTGGACCACGACGGGCGCATGCTACTCGATCCCGGGCAAATGTGTGAAGCTTTTCAGCGACACTTCGCTCAGCTGTTCGGGGGCAGCGGGGGGCCGGGTAGAGGGATGGACTTTAGTGTCTACCTCGACGGGCTGCCGCGGCTCTCGGCCACTGAGGCGAGGTGTTGCGAAAAGCCGATAACAGCCGCTGAAGTACGGGAGGCAATGACTGGCTGCACAAGGGGTAAATCGCCTGGTTTGGATGGTCTGCCCTATGAACTTTACGTACAGATGCCAGACTTGTTCGGAGGCCTCTTGGCGGACGTCTACTGCAACTGGCAACAGAACGGGAGAATTCCCAGTTCTGTGAGCCGAGGAGCGGTGGCACTGCTGAGAAAGGATCCGAACAAGGGGGATAACATAGACAATTTCCGGCCCATAACTCTGCTAAACACAGAGTTTAAGATTTTGGCCAAGGTGCTAGCAAAGAGGTTGGCGCTTGTCGTTGGTGGTCTGGTGGGAGAGGCGCAGACATGCGCCATTCCCGACAGATCCATCCACGACAACCTCCACCTCATGCGATACATCGTAGAGAGGGTAGCTAGGGAACCTGGCACGGGTGGGTCCTTGATCAATTTAGATCAGTCGAAAGCTTTCGATAGGGTCGACCATCGTTACCTAGCGGCAGTCCTGAGGGCGGCTGGCTTTGGGCCCGTCTTCAGAGGCTGGATCGCTGCCATGCACAGCGACATCTGCTCTGTGGTGAGAGTGAACGGTCACCTGTCGGAACCGTTCAACATCATGCGCTCAGTCCGCCAAGGATGTCCCCTCTCGTCCCTCTTGTACGTATTGACTCTCGAGCCATTACTGCACAAACTGGAGACGTTGAGGGGAGTCCCGCGCGAACTAGGATGCGGAAGATCCGTGTCAGCATATGCGGACGATGTCACCGTAGTGGTGTCGAACGCCAAACACATCGAGGCGATCGGCACTACACTAAGAGAATACGAAGCGGTGACAGGAGCAATGATCAACCAGGAAAAGTCAGTGGGCCTGCAGCTCGGCACCTGGAGAGGCAGGTCCATGCCGTCCAACAGCGTCGTCGGGCGCTGGACGGACGGACCGGTTAAATTGCTAGGGGTCTGGTTCGGTCCGGACCTCCAGACGGACAAAAACTGGGACGAGGTGACGAGCAGGGTGGCTTCTCTCACCCAGAAATGGGCGGAGAGGAAGCTATCCCTGAAAGGTCGAGCGGAGGTGGCTAACGCGTACATCGCGTCTGTCATCTGCTACCGCCTAACCGTCGTACCTTGTCCTAAGCCTCGCCTGACTGCGCTGGAGCGTTTGCTCTTTCGCTTTTTGTGGAAGGGACGTGCTCCGATGGTCAGGCGGTCCATCTGTTGTCAACACCCGCTACGTGGAGGGCTGGGCATGCCGTGGCTGATGATGCGCAGGCACGCGCTCAGGCTACGACATCTCCACCTCTTCCTCGACGGTGATCAGGTGTGGTCGCCGTTTGCTAGACGCGTTTTTCCCCAGCTCGTTTCCTTGACGGAGCTGCAGTCCTGGGTCAAGCGAAGACCGAGAGGGAGCGCCTGGAGACTGGAATGTCTTCAGGCGCTCACAGCCCTCGACCAATCGGGCAATGTGATCGGTGGAAACTCCACCTCGGCGTTCTATAGAGGATTAGTGGAGGGGAAGAGCGACGACGTACTTGGGGAAACTCTAGGCGTCGACGAAAATCAACTAGCCAATCTCTTCGGAAGAACTTTCGGGCCAGGGCCTATGGACAACTTCCAGAAATCTCTGGCCTGGCAGTGCTACCGAGGAGCCTTGCCAGTTCGGGATAAACTCTACAGGCATGGAGGTGCCGTCAGCCGGGCATGTCCGAGATGCGCGCAGGGCGACGAAACCGTCCTGCACGCACTCGTCCAGTATCCGAAAATTGCTGACTTGTGGGTTTATGTCGAACACCTGCTGTCGCGTTTAGGACGGATCCAGCTATCATCTGAGTCCATCGTGAGGATTGCCCCGCCCTCCTCCTTTAGCCGGGAAGGGCAGGCAGTTTTTATCTGTCTGGTGGCCATGGCGAAAGAGATAGTATGGTGGACACGTTTGAAAGGGCTGAAGACGAGCACTTACCTCTTCGGTGATGCTCTGATTGACTTTTTCAAATTTCATTTGAAAAGGAAAATCAGAGTAGAGAAGGAAGTGCTCTCTTCCCAGCATTTTGTTGAAAGATGGGTGAGAGAAGCAAGAATGGCCCGAGTGAATGGGCCGACTCTGAGTATATATCTGTAAACTAAAGGTGGAAAACTGGGAGAGGGCACTTGCCTTGGTGGTCAGGGTCATTGTGGCTTTTTACTGGGCTTTCTCCACAAATGTCCCTCCGAAGTCTCCCCCCTATTGGGGAATTTTTCATTGTTATTTTCATTGTTATTTTTGTTACATCCTCTATTTTTGTTTTTTTTTTTACACGCAGAAATGCCCATTTGTACCGTCCTGCATTGTCCTGCACTGTCCTTAATGTCTACTTTATGTAAACCCTTGTGGTTAATAAAGAAATCATTATTATTATTATTATTATTATTATTATTATTATTATTATTGCGGTGGATTGGCAGTATCAGTAGAGGGTCGGACGCCTTGCTTTGACGCAAAGAGTTATGTCCTTTTACGATCTGAGTTCAAATCCTGCTGAGGTTAACTTTGCCTTTCAATCTTACGAGGTCGATAAAATAAAGTACCAGTAATGTACTAGTAAATTGTTGGCCTTGTGCCAAAAGTAGAAACAATTATTTTCTATTTTACTATTTCTTTCCTTTCTCTATTTTTTCTCTTCTGGCTAACCCTAATCCTAACCCTAACCCTTACACACTCTATATTTGTGTAATTTACCTAAAGGCATAACTTGTCTCTACCTATTTTGTTATATCCCAGTGTGTACTGGAATGAATGGTATCGACATTGGTTGTTTCCAGAGATTGATTGACAAGAAGGGACTGTCGGACATTCCATGGTTTTTCCGTTGACTTCGTTCTGAGCGCCACCTATTTTGAACACACACACACACACACACACACAGACTGACTCTCTCTCTTTCTCTCTCTCTCTCTCTCTCTCTCTCTCTCACACACACAGACACACACACACACACACACGCACACACACACACACACGCACACAGACATATAAATATATACACGCGCACAGAATAGTCAATGATGAGAGCAGTTTAAATTTAATTCCGCAAACTAATCGCTGAGCCCCTATCCATGAACAATTTCATCACAGGAAGTAATTATCCCCTCCCCTCTCTCTCTTTCTCTCTATTCTATCAACCTCTATTCTGTCTCTTTCTCTCTATTCTCTACCTTTCTTCCCCTTTATCTCTTCTTTTCTCTCTCTCTCTCATATGTCATCTTTCCCTCAACTATTAATCAGATGGATCAGTTAAGAAGACATTCTGTTGTGTCAGACAAATACACTCTGGCTGACAAACTGTCTGAGATGACCTCTCATTAACATTTATGAAACTCCTACAATATATGTGAACCGGAAGTGTGTGGGCGTAAGCGGAAGCAGCTAGAAATGACTTATTCAAATTATTGATTTTTAAGTTGTTTTCTTTTTTTTTTTTCATTTTTTAAATATTTTCTAATCGCTTTGTCAGGGGAAGAAAAAGAGCATCTATGACTCTGTTCCGGTTCCCGTGAGTGGGGAAAAAACGAAAGGGAGTTATCCTTAGACCAGGTAGTTATCCCGAAACCTAATACTTAGCACTAAACTGTAAACCTTAAAATGTGCTACTTTAGCTGGCGATTTACTGCAGTATTCGAAGGTTACCCCATGTAATGACCTGACACATCTACCACGTTAGGTTCAGGGTTGGAGTTTGTAGACGGAGTACTCTCGGGTCTCAAATAATAGGAAGGGTTGGAATAAGCGAAGTGAGGAGTGGAATAAGGGTAGGGTGGGGTGGGATAAGCGTGGAATAAGCGTAGGGTGGGTTGGAGTAAGGGTAGGGTGGGGGTGAAATAAGCGGGGGAGTTTGAGTAAGTGGGATGGGTTGTGGAATAAGCGGGGAGTAGTTGGAAAATCGGAAACTTTTCTAGGTTGTCTCCGTTGAATTTTTAAAAAACCAGAATTGGTCGTTCAAGTTTACGTATTGAGACCCCAACCCATCATATTTATTTTATAACCTATGGTATTTCTAGTAATATACTTTTTTGACATGTATAATGTTTTTTAATGTATAAAGAAAATTAATTGTCGCAGGAATGCTACCACTTAAAATAAAATTTCGCCGGAGATTAGCAAAATTCAATATGAGTAGAGAGTGGGGATGGGGGTTTGGTTAAAATCTGAAAAATTAATAAGCGAGGGAGGGACGATTGTTCGTGACCAGAAAGCAGATCACACGCTGAACTGCAAATGGCCAGATAGACGGCACACTAAAGTGATACTCCATAAAAACACTAGCGACTTGCCATTTTACAACTTACAAAACCTTAATTGCAATAATATGGAAGAGGATTTTTATAAACATCTTGAGAAAAACAAAAACAAAAACAAAACAAAACAAAACAAACAAACAAACAAAACAAAGACCTTTTCCAGAAAAAAAGCCAGATAGGTGCTGCAAAGAGTTGAATGGTTGTAAAGATCAATTTCTTGGTTAATGAGCACATGGTGGAGTCGAAGGATCACCGTCATGACATACTAGGTATTTTGGTTATATCATGGCGGAGTCCATCCTTCTCCAGGTCAACTTTGTCCAGTGAAATGGAGAGAGAAAGCGAGAAAGAGAGTAAAAGAAAGAATTAACCTCAGTACTAGTCAGGTACTTTAGTGACCCCAAAATGAGGAAGTGCGAATTTGACTCCAATGGGATTTGAAATCAGAAGCTTCAAAACATTTCCTCACATGTTCTGTCGACTCTGCCAATTCGTCACTTTAAAGATTAATTTCTGATCGACAAATTCCCAATGGAAGAATGTAGAAGGAGATACACAAGGTCTGAGTATAGATTAGGTGGACTACCAGAAGGCTATTAAGTGTGTTCCCTAAACATGGATGAGGGAAACTGTAGCCTAGCACCTATAAATAAAAAAAAATACATTAGACCTTTCATGAGTAAATGACAAATAATCCTACAGATATATACTAGAAAGAAAATGATACAACTAAACCCACTGCTCAAAAAAGCTTGCCCATGCCCGTCCTAAGGGAATTTTCACTTGCTAACCATTTTCTTTCTGAAGTTTAACAACTTTAACTAACATGTTATATCAAAGTAGGAAGGTAATCAGTCATCTGTTGTGTATGGATGCCGTTAAGGTGTATGCTGCCATTGATAAATAATTAGAAACATTGCTACAGATAATACATGGATTTATCAAATTTGATATGAGATTCAGATTAGAAAAATGCACTGAGAAAACCTTGAAGAGAGGAAAATTAATTAAGAATGCTAATATCAATTTAGTCAATTTAGATAATGAAACAAAGGTAATATAATTAGACCAAATACAGAATTACAAACAGTAAGGAATCAACAAAAAAAAAAATTAGGAATATATAGTGAAGCATTGGAGGAAGACTTAAAACCAGACTAAATGAAAGAAATAACAATAAGATAATAGACTTCAGTCTATAATAATTAGTAGTTAGTTTACTAGTCGCTAAAGGAATTAACAAAACTAAACATAAGATACAAAAAAAGTAATGGCTTTATTTAGAAAACATCAACGACAACCTAACAGTTTATATTTACTATGTAGTACATGTGTGCGACTATATATACACCATCCACAACCTGGTATGGTATATATTTACTGTGAATAAAAAGAGGTAGGGGATATATGCAACTATAAACACACCCTCCAACCATCCACAACCTGGCATGGTATATATTTACTGCGAATAAAAGGAGGTAGGATATATGCAACTATAAATCTATTATAAAATATCTGTTGTAGGTCTACAAAAGTATTTTGTAAATAATGATTTTAAATGTAAGTACTGTTCAGGACCTGGGGATGGGAGGAGGAAAAGTTTTATCTAATTTGGAACGAGATCTTTTTTGTAAGGTTGTGTTTAAGAATTTTACTTGTTTATCTTCGATGATTCCATTTGTTACAGAGTTTATGCGTGTGCCCTACACCCTTTCGTTGTTTGTGTTGATTTTGGTGAAGTTTTTGATTGCAGGTAGGTTTAAATGCTTTCCATGGTGATTTTACGGCCCTTTGTAATTCATGCGCGCCCAAGACATATTTGGTGTTACTATCCAGTCCAAGCATATTGAGTGCTTCATTATTGTAGCCCAAGTGTTCGTTGAAGATTGAGTCATTCCCAGAGAGTCTAGAGATCCTTAGAGATATGTTTTTTATAGTAGAGTTGATTAAGGACCGTGGGTAGTTAGAGCTGTTATTGATAAGGTTTTCATAAGTTTTGTGGAAAGGTTTAAAGATATCAGAATTTAGTTCACGAATTATGCAGAGGAAGTTGGGGACCTTATAGTCATGTTCAAAAGTTATCTGTAGGACCATATATTAAAAGTAGGATCTTATTATCTTTCTTCTTCGTTCGAACTGTTACCAACTGAAGATTTTGGCTTGTAGTCGTCCCTGTAAATGCCACCGCGTCGTCCCTGTAAATGCCACCGCGAACACTATATTTTGATTATATCGTAGATATATTCTAAGTAGGTACAAAACCTGGGCTGATTATTTTAATATTGATGGACGTAAGAATAACAACTCAATATCAAAGTAGAATTTAAATATTCTTTTCCATGGCTAAGTAGTGAGTCTTGTTACTCAGGAATTTTACACACATAAACACACATATACATATTTATGTATTATTTTTTGTCGTTTTCTTGATTTATCTACGTGAGGAAGATCAGTAAACTGAGATTATACACAACCGCTCCCCACCAACCCTTCTCTCTCTATCTCTCTTGTAACCTCTACCTGAGTTAAACATACACCTCCCACACACACATATATATATATATATATATATATATATATATATATATATATATATATGTGTGTATATATATAATATACATATATATATACTGTATATATATATAATATATAAATGTATATATATATATATAATATAAATATATAAATATATATATAAACAAATGAGAGAAGTCGGTAAAACATACAGCAAATATTTGTGTAGTGACGTCATAGATTTCAGGAATTTCCTGCAAACAATAAATTAGGTCATTATTGGTATTTGTTTGTATGTATGTATGTATGTATGTATGTATGTATGTATGTATGTATGTATGTATGTATGTATGTATGTATGTATGTGTGTACGCATATATGTATATATGGATGGATGTCTTATGTAATATGTATGTTTGAATGTTTCTCTTTCTCTTAATTTCGAGTACATGTTTGACCGACCTTCTTCCTGGTAGCAAGGTTGTAAAAGAAAAGAAATTGTTATCCCTTGAATCGCACGAATGTTTTGCAAATTTTGACGGTGACAGCTATCGCAGCCATTTGTAGTCTATGAATTAGGGAGGTGCGTTCTTTGTCCACAAATCCAAGATCAGTTATACTTTGGTCCAAGCGGGTTGGTATATAACCTGTAGCTCCAGTAATAATGGGTATAAAGCTGAAGGTGTATCTTGGATACTGGATATGCAAATACCTCATCAATTGCCCGTAGATGTCCTCCTTTTCTTGTATTCTTCTTACAACCTTGACATCCAGTGGGCAGCTGATCTCTACAACAGAGCACGTTTTCAATGTGTGGTCCCAAGCAACAATCTCAGGACAGTTGTGCTTTAATTTGGTGGCAGTTTTTATTTTCAGGTTCCTCCAGTATTCTTTAGTGCCATCTATCTCAACATATTCCTCCACATTTGTTTTAAAATTTGTTTTCTTAACTGACCAGTAAAAAGACACCTCTGACCCTTAGCAGTTAGTGTCACCTTAACTGACCAGTAAAAAGACACCTCTGACCTCCAGTAGTCTGTTAGTCAGTGTCACCTTAACTGACCAATAAAAAGACACCTCTGAGCTCCTGTAGTCTGTTAGTCAGTGTCACCTTAACTAACCAGTAAAAAGACTCCTCTGACGTAAGGTACTCAATACATAGCAGAGTATAAATGTTTTAATATAGAAGAGCTTCTACAGGACTAGAACTGTTTCATTCGTGAGAAATCATCAGGAAGCTTCCTGATGATTTTTCACGAATGAAACAGTTCTAGTCTTGTAGAAGCTCTTCTATATTTATCAGACTTATATATATATATATCAGATTTGTGTGTGTGTGTGTGAGCTTGTTTCTTGTTATATATATATATATATATATATATATATATATATACTATTTCATTATAATACCATTATAAATTTTAAAGGATTGTAAATAAAACGAGTAAATCAGACAAAGTTGGAATTCCTCTTATTAATATAATCTTCTATACGCAATCATACACACCCGTGTATATTTATCTCTCTCTCTCTCTCTCTCTCTCTCTCTCTCTCTCTCTATATATATATATATATATATATATATATATATATATATATATATATATATATATATATATATATCGACCTTCTTCAACACTTAGGAATGAAACAGATCTGGTCCTGTAGAACTCAAACAAAATTCAGCTGAAGATATGTCCTCTCTTCTTGTTCTTGTGCTTGTTTTTCTTCTTCGCCCACTTACTCCTGAGTGGGTCGTGGTGGGGGCAGAGTCCTCAAACACTCCTTCCAGCGGGTCCTGTCGGAAGCAACCGTCTCCAACTGATCTGGCTAGATCCCCAAGCGAGACCAGCCAAGCTCATGGATGTTATCCAACCATCTTGTTCGGGATCTACCCAAGGGCCTTGTGCCGGTTGATTTTGCCTATAGAATCTGTCCAGCTATTCTTTCCTTAGATATTCTAACCACATGGCCATAGTATCTGAGCTGTGATCTCTTAATTCGAACAAGTATCGGCTCTACCTGGGCTGACTTTCTCATCTCTGAGTAACGTTACTCAAAATAACATTTTATATAGAAATGTACCAAACAAATTACATTGCATAAAAGTTAGAAAAAATAAATTGCTTAATCTTAGTGTAGGGACTAAAATCCAACGAAATGGCTAATGGAAAAGTTGATGATAGAAAACGTGGAAAACATTGAAAGTATTTTGTATATTGAAAAAGCTGTAGGGAGCTTAGGGAGCCCTGAATAAATACAGCTTTGAAAAGTGTTCCATCTTTGCCTGTTCTCTCTCTCTCTCTCTCTCTCTCTCTCTCTATATATATATATATATATATATATATATATATATGTGTGTGTGTATGTGCGTGTGTGTGTGTGTGTGTATGCGTGCGCATGCGCATGCATATGTATATATGTGTGTATATATATTGTGCATATATATATCTATATCTATATCTATCTCTATATATATATATGTATATATATTGTGCATATATATATATCTATATATATATATATATATATATATATTTATATATATATATATATATATATATATATATATATATATATATATATATATATATATGTGTGTGTGTGTGTGTGTGTGTGTGTGTGTGTGTGTGTATGCTTATGTATATGTATGTATATGCATATATATATGTGTGTGTCTATATATATATATATATATGTGTGTGTATATGTGAGAGTGTATCTATTTATACACGCTCACATATATATTTAGAGAAAGAGAGAGCGAAAGAGAAAGAGAGAGACAAGCATATAGAACTGCGAGGGGACAGTAAATGCTGAAAATAAATGTTGTTTGGTTTAAAAATATTCTAAACGACGGAAACGGTCAATTGTGTCTCCTCTACAGAAAAACAAGTCGTAGTGCTAAAGTACTGACCTTTCTCCAATATTCTCTCACTTATGTATGTGTCTGGCATTGTATGTCGGTGTGTGCCTGAAGCTTGATACACACACACACACACACACATATATATATACATATATATATATATATAGATAGATAAATATACACGGATGTGTATGATTGTGTATAAAAGATCATATTAATAAAAGGAATTCCAACTTTGTCTGATTTACTCGTTTTATTTAAAATCCTTTAAAATTTATAATGGTATTATAATGAAATAGTATGGTAGAATATTAAATGTTAAGTGTTAATTGAACAAGTACTTTCATGCTTTCGCAATCTTCAGGTTCATAATGTGTGGTGACAGCAAACTTGACTGTCACCACACATTATATATAGTGGAGGCATGTGGTCTAGAGGTAAGGGTTTGGACTTACGATCATTATGTCGTGGGTTCGATTCCTGGGTTGCGTGTTGTGTTCTTGAGCAAAACGCTTCATTTCACGTTGCTGCAGTATACTCAGCTGAAAATGAGTACCAGCAATAGCTGGAGGTTTAACCCTGCGACGGACTGGCGTCCTGTCCAGGCGAGAGTCTTGTACTCTCCGTCGCTTCACTATCCATGAAACCAGGATAAGCTCCGGCCAAATGAGTCTTCTGGCTTAAGACAGACTTTATATATATATATATATATATATATATATATATATATATATATATATATATATACACTGCTATTGCTGAGAATGTTATCATTTATCTTCTAATAAATTAATCTAATTAACTATTATCCTAATTAACTAATTTCATTCGAAAAGTACTTTAAGTGGTAACTAATTAAGGGTTCCTTAAATTATGCAAAAATATTTAAAATCAAATTCTAAAAAAGTTTAAGTGAACATTTTAGCATTCCTGCGACAATTAATTTTCTTTGGATTACCCCCCTCCCCGTTATAAATAACAAAAAAAAGAACATTCCAATAACTCCCATACGTTATAAAATAAATAGGGTGGGGGTTCTAAATATGTAAACTAAACGACTAATTTTGTTTTTTTATACATCAACGTAAACAACCTAGTAAAATTACCAATTCTCCCCTCCCCTACACTAGATGAGGTCCATATCATACCAATTAATATATTGCAAATTACAAGAACATTCATAAGTAAGAGGAGAGCAGACCCAGTAATAAAGAGTGTATATCAGTACCGCTTCTGCTTTGCTGCTACTTTTGAATGTGTAACTTGTGATATATTAATTGATATGGTGTGAACCTCATCTATGTTAGGGAGTTATCTCTTGTATGTATTACTCTTGAAACTTATTACACTATATAAATTCCTGAAGATATGTAGAGCGATGGATATATACGTTGTACATATCGTTGTATGGTCCGCCCCTCTACATTGAAACATATGTAGAATTAAAATTATATTTTAACTATAATTTGGTTATTTTCTCTCCATTATATATATATATTTAAAAAAAGGAAAAGAATGACTTCACTTGTAGTTCTAAACAATTTGATTTTATTTTATAATATTATGATTCTACAATTTGGTTTTGTAGATCTAGTTTATATATATATATATATATATATATATATATATATGTCTGAACAGGTGATTATTAATCATTCTTTTTATTTATTTAGAGAATTGTTTAATAACTGCTTGCTTCGCTACTCTTTATATATATATATGTATATATATATATATATATATATATATATATATATATATATATATATATATATATATATATATATATATATATACACCCACATATATATATATATATATATATATATATATATACGACTGAAGTCATTCTTTTCCTTTTTTTAAATATATATATATAAATGGAGAAAGAATAACCAAATTATAGTTAAAATATAATTTTAATTCTACATATGTTTATATATATATATATATATATATATATATATATATATATATATACATACATATATATATATACATATATATATATTTATATATATATATATACATATATATATATATATATATATATATATATATATATATATATATATATATATATATATATATATATATATATATATTAGGTATAGGATTATCCTAGATGTAGTAATGGTTAATTACTACACTGGATATGGTTGACGTACGGTGAGGGGTTACTCTACGAGTTATGGAACAATTGTTGAAGAAACTTAGTTCCTGATCCTTCTGTATTCCGGAGTGTACATTGTACATTTTAACCATTCTGCTCTGAGGATACAGTGGTCACAGCATTGGATATTTGAGTTCTGCAAATAGTTGTAAATTTGTACATAGCATAACTAGGCTGTAGTACCACCGTGGAAACATTTGTAAGCACACGGAATAAATTACCTTTTTATGATGTCTACCTGTTATTATTCATTCTTTATATATATATATATATATGTATATATATATATATATATGTATATATATATATATATATTTGTTTTTGAAATGCACATAATAAAATACATGGAACTCTTTTAACCATCTTTTGATCTTATTATATTATATATATATATATATATATAAACTGATATTTACATATGTGTATATATAGTTAAGCAAGCCGTTGGCGAATCTCCAGTATCAGCCAACCAAGATACGTATGGCATATCATAATAAATAAAACTACATGTTTGTAGTGACCCAACAGTAAATATTATGTTCCTATATTTAACATTTACAACATAACATCCATCGTTAGAGCTGCTACTTCTGCTAATTGGGAGATCACAGCTCCGATATTATGGGCATGTGGTTAGAATGTCTCAGGAAAAAGTGGACAGATTTTACGGGTAAAACCAACCTGAATGAGGCCCAGGGGTAGATCCCCGAGCAAGATGGGTGGATAACATCCATGAGTTTGGCTGGTGTCACTTGAGGATCCAGCCGGATCAGTTGGAGACATCTGCTTCTGACAGGACCGGTTCGAAGCTGTATTTGAGGACTCTGCCCCCACGACCACCTCAGTGGGCGAAGAAGAAGAAGAAGAAGAAGAAGAAGAAGAAGAAGAAGAAGAAGAAGAAGATATTCATCGGAATATAAATGGATCTCCGTCGGTTTCGACAATTTTTTATTCATTGGAACAACCTGCTCGTGGAATTAACATGTTAGTAGCTGAGCATTCCATGGACACTTGTTCTCTTCTTGCTCTTGTTTGATGAGACTGGGGTCATCTTAGGGCAGTAATCCCAGAGGCATAATCATGCGTAGATCCGATTTATCGTTGGTTGGGGGAATACAGGTGTTAGTTTCGATGTTGGGCAGTCCGGATTCTTCTGGTCTGTTTCGTAAAATTTGATGGTTCTTCTGTGCAGATTGGTGGCCCTTCTCACTATAGTCGGTCGGATGCCACAGACACTTGTATCTTTAAATCAATTCTCAGGGAGAATCCTTGTGACATAGTTTGTGACAAGGCTGGAATGATGAAATCACATGGTAACCCAACTTCAATTTTACTCACATTGCATGGATTGATTCGGGGCGATGATAAAGGACATTCGAACAAGACACCACACAGTAGCATCGAACCCGTCAACTATTAGTTGCAAAGCGAACTTCTTTACTATTCGGCCATGCCTCTCGCAAATACATACACACACACACACATACATACACATACTCTCACACACATACTCACACACGGGCACATATAAGCTCACACACATATATTGTTTTTCGCTTGAATACAAAGTACTATTCAAGTAGAAGCTCATCACAAAACTCTTAACTATTATATATACATATATACATACATAAATATGTATATATATGTGCTACCCCCCCCCCCCCCCCCCCCCCCACAACCCCCCCCCATATATATATATATATATAGATGCCGTATACACATATATATATATATATTATTGCAGACAAAACGAGAGAGAGAGAAAGGGAGAGAGAGAGAGAGAGAGAGAGAGAGAGAGAGAGAGAAATTGAGTGATTGAAAAGTCATCATACAGAAAAAATGTCGGGGGTGGAGAAAATAGGATAATAGGAAGTGTGGCGACCTCTGCAAATAATAGTCCACAGCACTAAAGTAGCCTCGTTGTCGTCTGTGACATGTCACGTGTCAGGGCTAGACCAGCAGTTCTATGTAAAAGCTAGTATGTTGTTATTGTTCTCATTTTCTAATAATGTTTATTACAAAACACTGTGAACTTCCTGTTACAGTTTAGGTTAGTAGAGGTTCAGATAGTTGTAGTGACACAGCCATCTACTGTATATAAGTGTAGGTCATTACATTTACGAACATAACATTTACACACACACACACACACACACACACACACACACACACACACACACACACACACACATATATATATATATATATATATATATATATATAAGTTTATCCCGTGTTCGGAGGTAACCTCAGTAAGTAAGGTACTCAATACAAAGCAGAGTATAAATATTTAATGTAGAAAGGCTTCTACAGGACTAGAACTGTTTCATTCGGGAGAAATCACCAGGAAGGTTCCTGATGATTTCTCCTGAATGAAACAGTTCTAGTCCTGTAGAAGCCTTTCTATATTATGTACATATATATATATATATATATATATATACACACACTCACACACATATATATATATTCTTATATATATACATATATATATATATAATATATAATATATATATGTATATATATATAAGTATATATATATACGTATTTATGTGGGTGTATGTCAATTTATGTATCACTCACTCTCTCTCACGTTTAAATTTGATGTTTTACCGGCCTCCTGTCATTTTACTCTATAACACACACACACACACACACACACACACACACACACACACACACACACACACACACACACACATATGTGTGTATATATATATATATATACATTTATTAAAATAACAGATTAAAGTTTAAGCAAAGAATCGCTGCTTTCACCCTTAACGGGATCTTCTGAAATAACAAAGTCAGTCTGTAAACGCAGAAGTAGATATTTCAAAAAACGTTTCAACGGGAGGAAGACAGGAAGACGATACTTTGGTTCGTGGAAACGTCCCCTGGCAAAGAACAGGAAAAAACGAATATAATACGTCATTAATTGGAGTGAAAAACAATTACACGCAAAGACAGGACCACGTTTATGGTATAAAAGAAGTCGTAGACTAATGTTCTCTTAGGTGGTTCATAGAGACGTTGTCTGGCAATTAACGGAAAAAACGAAGATAATACGTCATATGTGGAGCGTTGAGAACAATTGCACGCAAAGACAAAACCACGTAAATGGCATAACTGAAGTCGTAGACTAAAATTCTAACTACGATTCTCCGCTTCAGAGTTAAGAATAAAGTAAATAAAATACAATACAGAGGTAATTGAAATGAAATAAATACATACACGCGTCCAAATACGTACATACACAAGCATACGCAAAAACACTCGCCATAGGTATACAAAACCACGCACATATAAATATGTGTGTGTGTGCGCGTGTATACAAATAAATAAATAATTAAATAAACGTATATAAATAAATAAATACGTATATAACAAATGCACACACATACCTACATGTAAATACACAAATGTTCGGAGACGTACGTCAACCAAAACATGAAATACACATATATATACACCCAACATACGTACGAACCCGCATACTCACACATACGCAAAACTCCCGTATACACATAACCAAAAGCATATGTACCAGAATATATAAAAATATACGCCATAACATATACAATCAAATATACGTACGAGAAAGTATACGAACCTTCACAAAACATACAGGTAATATATACATACCTATGCAAATAAGTAATGGTTTAAACATAACATATACTTAGCTACCACATCAAGACGTAAAATATCCACGTATAGATCGTACTATCCGTTAGGGTATAATGTGGGGCTGTAATACAAGAAAATTTTGTGCAATTTATGTTTACAAGCCGAAATTGCCTCAGAATTTTTGTTTAAGATGTGGTCTGTGGCGTAGAGTATTTCCAGGGCCTCAGCGGCGCAGAGGTCACATGGTCTTTTATTTCCGTTATACGGTCTAGCCCTAGCTAGGATCTCCCAGTGTAACTTATATTGGGTGTGGTTGTCTTTTAGACTCCAGATATAAGCTGAAAGTGACGTCATATTCCTTCTTAGAGGGTAACGAAAAGAATGGGTATGCATGTAAAGACGCTGCTTGAATCTATTGGCGGTTAACCATATGTAGGCCCTACGGGACGTGGGTGTTTCAACCTTACATTTGTAGACAATGTTACTAGAGAGGCATTTCCCGGATAGGGGGCAATCAACCCGATTCCTACAATTACAGTTAGCACTAACTACAGGGTTGCATGTGTTCCTACGGCTAGGTAGTTTAGCTAAATTTGAAGCTGTGATGTTATGTGCAAGGT
>OZ024743.1:329168705-329173705 GCA_964016885.1 Eledone cirrhosa
TATCGCTGTGACGAATGGGGAGATGGAGGAGGAGGAGGAGGAAGAGAGTCACTTCGTCACTTCACCTCTGCCTTTCTTTCTCTCCCCTCTCACTCCCTGTCATCGACCACTGATTCCAACAACCAGCGTTCTAGGCCAGCACGTGACACCTGCGTTCCCAGCCATGGCACGCGCGACCTTGGAGTAGTTACCATGGAGATCTAGCCAGACACAGCCGAGTTCTTTGAATTTACAGACGACAACTTTAAGACTGGCTTTTGTGTTTTAACCAACTCACTGGGGCTGAGCATATAATATATATATATGTGTGTGTATGCGTGTGTGTGTGTATTATATGTGTGTGTGTTATATGTGTGCGTGTATGTGTGTGTGTATGTGTGCGTGTGTGTGTTATATGTGTGTGTGTATGTGTGTGCGTGTGTGTGTTTTATATATGGGTGTGTGTTATATGTGTGTGTGTGTGTGTGTATATATAATATATATATATATATATATATATAATATATATATATATATATATATATTATATATGTATATTATGTGTGTCTCTCTATATATATACATATATATAGGTTTAAGTGTGTATGTGCGTGTGTATGTGTGTGTTAGCGTGTGTGCATATGTGCGTATGTATGAGTGTGTGTATGGTATGTGCGTGTTAGCGTATGTGTCTGTATGCGTGTGTGTCTGTTTGTGCGTGTGTCTGTGTGTATCTGTGTAAGTGTTTGTGTGTGTGTGTGTGTGTGTGTGTGTGTGTGTACAGGAATTCATAAGTTTCCTAAAATATGTCTGTATGCTTAATTTTTCTTAAAAATGATAAACTGGTTCTTCCTGTCAGAGATAATAATCTGATTTGAGAATAATGCATCTCAAAATATGAACATGGGTGTATATATATATATATATGTGTGTGTGTGTGTGTCTGTGTTTGTGTTTGTGTGTTTGTGTGTTAAATATATATCGACTAGCAGAAAACCACCCGGTGGGTGGTTTTCTGCTAGTCTATATATATAAAACAGAGGATGTCTGTGTGTCTGTTTCCCTAAAATTCGAGAAGTACCCAACCGGTTTTTTTCAAACTTTATACATGTAACTCGTATGACCCCGGAAGTGTTTTGAGCAAAAAAAATTTCAAATTTTCAATGCCCTAGGGACCGCATTAGGCGATTTAGCGATTTCTTTCTCTTTCTCTTAGTCTTTCTCTTTTTAGATAGATACATAGATATGACCTCGCGCCTTCATAATATCTGTCTGTATGCCTGACTGTCTGCATTACGTCATTATGACGCGATCAGTGTGTGTGTGTATATATATGCGTATGCCAGGGAACGTCTTCACGAACCAAAGTATCGTCTTCCTGTTTTCCAGATTGGTTTTTTTAGTTTAAGAAGATCCCGTTAAGGTTGAAAGCAGCGATTCTTTGCTTAAACATTAATATGTTATTTTAATATAGATATTCGTGTACAGATATTTTTGCATACAGAAAAACAAAATATAAACAAACAAGGCCAAAGATTACATCAGTTAGTCTTAGTGTATGTACTTCATACTGCTTTTAGGTAGAATATCCCGTTAAGGGTGAAAGCAGTGATTCTTTGCTTAAACTTTAGTCTGTTATTTTAATATATATATATATATAATTATATATTTATGGACAGATATTTTTGCATACACAATAACAAAATATAAACAAACGTATTTATTTCACGAGGTTCGATAAGGAAAAGTATATATCAAATATATAAGAACCCTATAGCAAATCCCGAACAACGCCGGGCCATTCTGCTAGTTTATTATATAATATATAATATATTATATACTATATATATAATATTATATAATATGTATAATATTATATATATATATAATATTATATATATATATATATATATATATATATATATATATATATATATATATATATATCTGATCCACCGAAACTCAGGTGTTTCGGACCATACCAAATTCAACATACTGATTGCGGATTTGGTACGGGTGTTGAGAAACGTGTCCCGCATGTGCAACCCCGAAGAACTAGAGAGACACATACAACACTTCATCCACCGTATGCAGTTCTCTGGTTACAATCAGAGAGATAAAATCAGAGTGTATAGAGGAGCCAGAACCAAATGGGAAAAAATGGTAAATAATGACACAAATGGGACCTGCCCCTTTTATAGGAGCAAATTTTGGAATAGAATACAAAGAACTAGGAATAAGGCTAATAGAATAAACTCATGATATGATAGCAATAAATACCAGAGTGTAATGTTCATCGATACAACCCCTAGAGGTGAATTAGCTTACACATTTAGAAGGGCCCTAGATAAACATAAACTCAATATTAAGATAGTAGAAAGACCAGGTACCTCCGTAAAAACACTTATTAGCAAGACATACCCTTTTCAAAGACCCCCTGTATAGATAAGAAATGTATAACCTGTAAATTAAGCCCCCATATTAACTGTAAAACTAGAAATGTAGTATATAGCATAAGATGTACTGAAGGACAATGTAGAGACAAAAATATAGTGTACATAGGTGAGACAGCTCGTAGTATAGGGGAACGGATAAATGAACACTGGCGAGAGCTTCAAGATAGTAAAGAATTATCTGTACTCTACCAACATGCTAAAATAGAACATAAGGGTAAATTAGAGAACATAGAAATAAAAATAGAATCTGCACACAGAAAAGACGCAATGTTTAGACAAATCACAGAGGCAATAAACATAAAAGAATTACAAGCAAAATTAAATAGAAAACATGAGTGGAACAGCAACATCACAACTTACAATTAAGGACAAAATGAAAACACACACGCACATAGAACAAGCAACCAACCTGTAACATGTAAATAAACAAATAAATAAACGAATATAAACACACACAGACACCCGGATGTGGCGCATGCGCAGACTGAGCACACAACACACACACAGAAACAAAATGGCGTAGGACAGAACAAAGGAGAGGCACAAAAACAAAGAAAAGAAACCCCAGTCAATGAAGAGGTCACAGAATGTGTGACAAAAGAACTTTGACAATATATAAACAACCATCCGGTTGTGGAACCAACCAACCAACCGGAAATTTATAAATTCCTCAATTTATATATTTATTATAATAAATTGAAGTGAAAGCATCTGGTGCGTGTGTTTCTTATTGGCAACATGACCCTCCCAAAGTATAACAATATCGGTTTCAACACACGTTTGCAGATAAAGAATCTTGCTAAACAAATTCAGAAACGAAATATATATATATATATATATATATATGTAGTGACGTGGTTAGTCAGTCTGGTCACTACTTCTGATCAGATCCGAGAATAGCCCTTAGAAGGACTGTCATCGCATACGGTGTGAAGATAGCCCTTAAAAGGACTGTTGTCAAATACGGTAAGGATGAACAGTCGAAAGCACAAGTTGAAAGGACGAGCAAGGCGAGAGACGTAGTTTCGGTCAGCTATTTATTTTCATACATGAAGCGACGATACAGAGGTACAAGGCATGTGTGAGTGACAATCGTGGCAGAGGAGAGGAACAACGATACGCTAGCTGACTCTGCCAAAGGTCGACTGGCGAAAGTGTTTGGAACCACTCTATTTATACAGAAATAATCGTTTGATGTTTAGCCGCTGCGTAGGCGTTTTATTCTGGTGGACTTTAAGGGTTGTTTGTTTCACAGTGAGGTAGCTAGCTAAGCAGATAGATGGAGCTGTTTATTTCACAGATGTTATTTCCGGTGGCTGTACATATATATATATATATATATATATATATATATATATATATATATAAACGGAAAAAATGAAATGAAATTTCATTTCCAACTCTTAGTACGGCTGTTACTTAAATATAAGTATGTACACGTACATACATATATCTATATAGACGTACAGTAGTATGTATATATATATACATACATGCACACATATATATTTGTACGTATGGATTCACCGAACATTTATTATAATGCTCGGTGTGTTTGTAAACAAACATCCCGTATTAAGCCGTAGTGTCTAGCAACCATCGTTGCTCGTTTGTTCAACACTGACAAAGGAACGCTGTACTAGTTTCAAGCTTATTAGCTATCGTCAGCAACGTATGCCTTCCTGCCAGATTGTATATATATATATATATATATGTAAATATATATAGGAAAAGAGTCAGGACCCCGACGGGTGAGCTCCGGCAGTTTCGACAGCTAGGTCTGAACTACCCTATGTATCGAGTACTCTGGTGCGTTATGGTCCACCTGGTTCCTTACCACACTTCCTTCGTTATGTTATATATATATATATATTTTGAGTATATGTTGGTTGTATACCAACACCTCAGTTTGCAGACTGGAGCACTCGACGAAGTGTGCAGGTTGGTTTGGTTACTCCGTAGTAGTGTAAAATAAAGTTTTACATTAATTCCTGGTTTGGTTACTCCGGAGTAATGTAAAATAAAGTGTTACATTAATTCCTGGTTTGGTTACTCCGGAGTAATGTAAAATAAAGTTTTACATTAATACCTGGTTTGGTTACTTCGGAGTAATGTAAAATAAAGTTTTACATTAATTCCTGCCCCTCCCCCTCCCTAGTATACTTCTCTTGACCTCTTATCCTTAGGATCCTGCTGTAGTTGGCACTATCAACGCACGGCTGGGTTTCCTCCCTTCCCTCTCCCTCTTTCTTCTACTGGCAGGTTCAGCTACCCCTTCCTTCCACAAAATGCCATGATAGAATTATGTGTCTCAACAACTAACTTTTGACCAATCCTTGTGACAATCACTTTTACCATATATGGAATTACCCCCTGAGAAGCTCGGCTATTCATGTACCAGGATAAAGAATTTTCATTTAGTCCAGAATTAGCCGTCGAAACGGCTTGAGCTCAGCCATCGGGGTCCTACTCGTTCCTATTACCCACTCTACTACCCTAAGTATTGAGTACTTTTCCTTCGTTATATATATATATATAGATATATACATGTAAATGTGTGTATAT